>OX411308.1:15747235-16216818 GCA_948150685.1 Rhaphigaster nebulosa
TTACATACTTTCATATTTATCATGTTCTTTTGGAGAAAGTTAGTCTGTGCTGAAATTTCAATTAAAATGGATCTCCCCAAAAACCAGTTACGCCATGTTGTGCTTGGAAATTCCGAAAAAGGAGAAAATGCTGCTTTAAATTATCGAAAACTTGCAAAAGTATATGGAGAAAACGTCATTAGTGCACAGAGGAGGTTTGAAAAGCTTCGAGAGGGAAACCGCAACTTGAAGACGAGCCTCTGACAGGCCGACCAATAAAGCTTGACGACGAACTCCTGCAGGCTACTGTTGAAGAAAAGCCTGTTCTAACAGTTGAAGAATTAGCAGAAAAACTTGGATCAACACATTCGACTGTCCACCATCATTTGCCATCAGATCCATTTTAATTGAAATTTCAGCACAGGCTAACTTTCTTTGATAAAAACACGATAAATAGAAGAGTATGTAATGCTAAAATAAACAAAACATGAAAATACAATTCAATTGTAAAGGATGGATTAGTAATGTCAACATAAACAGACAAATTTTTAAAAACCGACATTACTTATTGCTTATGTTACATGTTATATAATATTATATGTTATATAATATATTAATAATGCATGGAAGAAAGGAGGAAAATATTCTATATTCCATCACTAAAGCCTCGTTCGCACAGTGAATGTTTTCTGTCGTGGCCCCAATAGAGCAATAGACGCTGAGAGTAAAGATTATGATCGTTGAGAAAATGGCGTAGAATAGCTGATTGAATACCAACAATTTGTAGGTTACCATATTGAATAGTTTTTATTCTTCCTTCAAATATTAAATAACGTCAAAATGTTAGATAGAATTAATTTCAAGTTCAGGAATAATAGAAACATAAAGCTGATAAGTAGATTAAGTTACGTTGATAAGTCACTTCCGTGACAAATATTGTCTACTATCAAATCAAGCTTGATGTTGCAACAGTACTGCATCCTGAATGCTTCGATTTTTCTACAATTTACAAATAAACTGTCGCTGTATTAACGGCCCTTAACTTTTAGATATGGCGTTCCATCCTATAACCAATATATTCATTTGCATATTAACGTGTCTATTATATCAGACTGGAAGGAAACCGGGTCACTAAGAACTATTCAAGGACTGACTATTATGAACAATTGAAATAGATCTGCGTCATCACTGACCTGTCACATAGTCCATCAGCAGGATATTCGTCGCAGGACATCAATTTCTTCAACTAAACATGATCGAACAGACGGACTAAGGAGAAAAATTAAGTATGATTGCAGAACCATTTTCATAAAATTTTACAAATAGAGCAGAGATGCCAGTATAATTATATGTACAATTTATTTCAAAGAAAGATTAATTTTTAATAATTATAAATAATATTTTACAAATGGATAGAAGAGGATATTAAGAATAAATAAAAACTATAACTCAGAACGACAGCTGTAAATAACCCAGAACTGAATTTTTAAAAAGACAACCTAACATTAGATCTGTTCCAACACGAATCTTGACTATCATCAAACTATAAGCAGACGGTTCTTTCATTCCAAAACCTGTACACGGCATGCGCGGGAGAGGTTGATGATTGTCAAAACTTGTGTTTGAACAGATCTATGAATTCTGTGGTTTTTGGGTAAAGGGGTACAAGTCATTTTTTTGCGACAAAGGTTTGAGTTATATTTTGATCTTTTGAGATATCTTTGAGTATAACTTAATACAACTAGAACCCATTGTCGCAAAAAAGTGACTCGTACTCATTTACACCAACACCACAGAATTAGTCCTATTATATTTTTTAATAGAAAAAAATGATTTTAATATTGGGTACATATTCCATCTTCTGTCAATTTTTGTAGGATTTGGTATCATGAAGCTCTTGAAATAGTTTTAGCGTGATACTAATAAGTCAAATTTTTACACACGTGTTATTTGTAAGGATAGTCATTATGGGAAGAATTCTTGGGGAGAACGGGGATACACTGGACGTGTGGTAAAATTGGACACTTTAAGCGAAGAAAGGGAATAGATTGGACGTGGGATAACATTGGACACTTTTAGGGGATAACGGGGATACATAAAGCGTTGGGTAGTGTTGGACACTTTTAGGGGAAAACGGAGATACATTGGACGTGAGGTAATGTTGGACACTTGGACTTTTAGAGGAGACCGGGAATACATTGAACGTGGGATAACATTGGACACGTTTAGGGGAGAACGGGGATACATTGGATGTGGGGTAACATTGGACACTTGTAATTCCCGCATTATTGCCTCGAGAAACTTGAACTTTTCTGTCAGTGTTGCCAAACTAAAGGAGACGCAACAGCTCAGTACATGTCAGCCTCTGTTTTAAACCGAAAAGATAAGTAGAGTTTTATATTTTTGTACCATTTCTTTTTAATATTAAGACATTGTTACATTTAAAGTGCAAGAATTTATTTTACATAATTATACCATGTTATGTCAAGGATTGACAGTAATTTGAATTATTAATGTTTTGTTTTGAAGGCTCAGTGTTATGATTTGTTTGAAAAGATGGTTGGGGATTATATAGGATAGGTGTTGGGGCTTCTTTAAACAAGTGTACAATGAATCCCCTTCAATGTTCATCGAATATCCTCATATGCTATACCTCAGATTTAATTAACAATTAACCTTATTTATAGTTATAATTTACACTTATCAACTATTTATTTTTATGTTTGTTAATCCTATTCGTATTAAGAGAGCAATCCATTACTAATATTCAGGAGAAATTTTTTTTTTTATTACGATTTTCCGCGGTTGACATTTTTCGAAGATAAGTGTCTATAGTAAAAATCATAGCATACAACTTTTTTTTTTTTTTGTATTGATTCGTTCTTTAAATATCATTTGTTCCTTTTCCATATCAATTTTGATTTACTTATATTTTACTTTACATATTCAAATTCTTATAAATAAGTCACATTATTCATATTGTTTCACATTTTGTTGTTCTGTCCTAGATAACCCCCATCTGAAGTCCAATGTACCTTACCGTTGGGAATAAATTGGACACTTTGAACAACTGTACATTTTATTGTAACAAATTCAGCTCATCAAAGAAGAATAGCCATTAATGTTAGGTTGTCCGAGGTTAGGATTTTAGCTAATAAAATATACTTCTTGATTTTACAACGTATAAATCAAAGGTGGTTAATGAACTTAGTTTAAAAAATTTCCAATATATCTCCGCTCTCCTTATTTCATACATCTTTTTAATACTATATGAACATTAATTTTCTGAGAGTTTAAAATATTTTCAAAATTTGTCTTGATATTTTATTATTTTTTAAAAAAGCTTTTGCGGAAAGCAAAACTTACCAGGCACACTGACAATCGGAAACCCCTGATCTAAAACATACACTCGCCAAGCCCGACGGACTTTTAAGTCCATACTCCCAATCAACAAGCAGCTTTCAAGTTCCAATTAAATTAAATACTTTCCAAGGACTAATGAACATTCAGGAATACAGAAATGGTGATACGTCCTTCAGAAAAATTTCTTTCGGACGGACTAATCAATTAATCTTTCTGCATTTTCTCTTTTCTATACCATAAGAGAAATTCAAAACAGAAAATAAAACAATTTCTCTGCTTCCTTAATCATCCAATGTTTATTTTATTGTCCGCTTATATTAATATGTATGTGTGCGTTGAGGACTTGAAAGTTGCTTGTGCCCGTCGGACTTGGCGGATATGCTCGAAATCAGGAGTTTCCGACTATCATTCCGACTGGCAACTTTTTGTGTATATATATGTATGTATGTGTATGTATATATATATATATATATATATATATATATATATATATATATACATATAAATATATATATAAAAATAAATTCACAGAATTCAGTTAGAAGACAACGAGTGGATTTTTTTTTAATTACATAAGAATATATAACACAACATGTAGGCCATGGATGAAGACCAGTACAGTGATCATAAATGATTGCTACTTGTAAAATGATCTCTCATCCGATTTCATCTAAGGTTTCGGTTTGTTTTCTCAAGGATATTTACAGTACAAGTCTGTTGGAATGGTGATAAATTTTGTCGTTAAATCGTGTACGTTATTTAATTATGATTTTATGTATAGGAATGAGTAAGTAAACCCGTTTGTATTGTTCTGTTACTCATACACCATTGTGTCCGTGTGATAAATCCCAGTGTTTTTGATTCGAACGCTTGGAGTTTGTGTTTTTTTTTTTGCTGCCCAAATAGGTTTCAGTGAGTATTGGTAAAACTTTGGCATTACAAATGTTATATAACGTTAAAGTTCTTATAAGTTTTATCTGTAATCTTTTTTAAAATTCGGAACAGCTACTGAGATTACGGAACCGTAAACATCTGCAAAATGTCAAGAAAACGCCATAACTTAGATATTCACTGCTTTCATCTTAAAAACAATTTCTTAGAGCGAAATGCATAATAATCAATGTTGTAGAGGATTAGATTTCCTAAACGATTCATACAAAATATTTATAATTACTTTCAAAAGACTCTAAAAAATATTGAAATAATAATTTTAGATAAACAGGACAATCTTAGAATCTTAAAATTGTTATTTTATTATTTCTTGGCGTCTGTTGCGAGTAATTAGCAATATTTTGTGTGAATCTTATAGGAAATTTAATACTCTAAAAGATTGGTAATCAAGCATTTTGCACTAAATTGCATTTTAAGATAGTTATAAGGCGAAATTACTGAATATCTAACTATTTACGTTTTCTTCATATTTTGGTAATGTTTATGTTCCCGTACCTCAGTAGGTGTTCCCGTACCTCAGTAGGTGTTCCCGTACCTCAGTAGGTGTTCCGAATTTAAAAAAAATATTGGAGATAAAACTCGCAGAGAATTCAACGCTCTTTAAAATTGGTAATTACAAATTTTTATCTAAACTTCATTGGACGCAAGTTACTGAGAAAAATATGAAAAAAGTGACGAAAATGGCGAATTTGTTGACCTATAAATTTTGATAGAAACCAAACTAGGGTGGCACACGTTCATATTCCCATCTATGGTGAGACTACTTCCGGCCTACAAGATCAAAAATCTTCTTGAAATCAGACGTTATTTGGCCACAGCTCCCGGTCTTGTAGGTGTAAGGATAAAGGACACTGGCCTTTGTTTTAGTAAGGATGGTCTTTGAAGTTGAGAGTAAAGGAGTTTTAATTGCTTCATCTTATGTAAGCTGCATCTATAAAACATGCGGGGCTCATGCCATCCTTCTAGGCATAGTTCATACTTTGCCGAATTGGGCGGAGGAACCCGTTCGTTGTCTATGTAAACTGGAGATACAAACATATTTATATGCATACTTTAGTATAAATAGAGTGACAATGAAATTGAAAATAAAAAAATCAGTGATGAATTGATTATTTAAAAAGATATTTTTTTTTAATGAAGAAATTACCACGCGTCGTTAGTTCGGTTTAATAACACGCGTTTCGCTCGTTTAGATTCCTACCGGTCTGCCTGTTTTTTTTTTTGTTTTTTTTACTGAGTTTTTCCTTGGGTACCGCAAATCCCACTCTGAGGCCCAAAGCCCCTTTACTCTAAAATTTTACGCAAATTCCAACGGTTAAATTTCTAAATCAGTTTTACAGACAGAAATCGCTAGTATTCGAATATAGGATAGAATCATTATAATGAAAAATGCTTAATAATTATGACGAAGAATAGTTCTTCAAGATCTTGCTGCCATTACAGATTAAACTACAGGATCACTGAAGGACTACATGGTTCAGAAGATGAGAGAGCATAGAGAGGATGATACCAGATGTCTGTTGGCCTGCGGACATCTGTGCTTGGGTTCCCACACCTCTCAGCGCCTACGCCTCCACTCGATAGTGTATCATGTATCGATTACGGCCTATTTCGATTGATCATTCGATATTCCTATTATTACTCTATTACCATATATGTATTTCGTGTTACCGAAATGTTCGTACCAAAGCCAAACAACTCAAATTAAAATGTGGTTTGATAACCACTTAATGGAAATAAAATCTGTTAAGTATGAATGTAAAAAAAAAAAAAAAAAGCAGAGTAAAATTCAAAGAAAGAAAATACATTTTTGCAACATTTTTTGTTTTATGTTTCTTAAGATGACATTTTAATCGAATTATATTAATTAAATACAAATATGTTGAGATGAATTTGTTTAATTTATTGAATTAAAACATGGAAAAGCCAATTAAGTTCATTTGTTCGATTTCGGCTGTTCCAAGAAAAATTTCCTTTCCTATTTTGCAAAAAAAACAAAAAAAAACAACAGTATATTACCGCGCCTTCGGTAAAACATATTTATTTTTATCCACACAGCCACCTAAACGTATTTTGATTCGTATTTCCAAATAATAAATCTAGTTACGTTTCTATTAATTTTTTTTTTCATTTTTATTTGTCTTACTTTAAACATTTTCTTCTAATAAAATATTTGTTTCAGTTCGGTTTTGACTTAAGGCGATGGTGGCCGAGAATATTAAGGCGTCACCTTAGCAAACTCAAGACTGCTCTAGCGCCGGTTCGATTCCGGCCTAGGCAGGTTGGAATTTATTTCGTGGCGAGCCCACATAATGAATCTCGACCGTCCCAGTATGGTTAGAATAGGTTGGTAATCTGTAGGAACACCCATTCTATTTGTCAATATAGGATAGGAAAGGACGTTAAAATCCCAATAAAAAGTAATAATAATGAAAAAAAAAGTTCGGTTTTGACTACTGATCTGGTACCTCCGAGATCTAACTTGTATCTTATCATTAGGGAAAAACGTATTCCACGAACACGCTTAGTAAAATCCCACTTAAAAAGATTACACCAAAAGAAAATAACGAAATTTTTTATTATTATTATTATTTTCATTTATGTGTTGTTAGTTTAATATTACTGACCTATATAGTTACATGCATAGTACCACTATGCGTAATTTGAATGAGCGCAGTAAAAAAAAAATTACAAATATCAAAGGTAAGATTAAAAATTACGTTTTATCAAGTTTACTAAAAGAAAGTCTATAGTTTAATAGAGGATGAAATATGAGAGTAACACAAATAAGCAGTCAAAAAGGAATGCCGAAGTAAAGGAAATATTAGGAACTAATATTTTAATGCACGGTCTTAATTCCTTTGTTTTAGGGCATTTTATAACCGAGTAAACTCAAGAAATCAGGCCACTGGCGCTTCACCGTCGCTTCCCTCTCAATAGTAATTCTTAACCCCCTTCGTCCCTCCTCTACCACGGCTGTGTCCAAACTACTTTTGTACTGTGTCCGAACAATTTTTTTCTCTCACCACGGCATATAAATGTCAAGGGCGCGCGCTTTTCCGCTGATCGTATACAGGCGCTAAAAATTCAATTACGTATATGTGTATATATATATATATATATATATATATATATATATATATGTACATGTATATTAATAACATTTTGTATTAATCTCGTTACTTACGTATTGTTTACTCCCGATGGATTATTGGTAACCTCGATAACTTAAACGTTTCAGAGTCTTGATAATACGAATTATAGAGATTCTACTGTATTAATATTTAGATTAAACTATGTGCACTTAATAATACTTTATTTTTTAGAAACACAAAGATTTATTTACGTGAGCGGGCAAGTTTCGCATCCACAAACAGTACGAAATATGATGAGTTTTACAAATTGGAACTTACAAATGAAACAAGTTCTCTATGTGTTTAAGCGTGTCCCCAAATGCATCTTTATCGTGGAAATTATAACCGTTTTCTATTGCTAACCATAAAAAATTACAGCAAAGAAAAAAATTTAGATAATTAATTAATCAGTCTGACCGAAAGAAATTCTTCCCAAGGGCGTATTAAATTCGCATGTATAATAATCCTTGGGAAGTATTCAGGCACTTATCATAAGTCCTGCACGAGAGGCCGAGTAGGTTTAGTTGAGCATGCAGCTTACCTATTAAGATATGACATTTATAAATTACAATATATATTTAAAAAAGATTATCATAGGGTTCGACATTATCTGTAATGACAGTCCATTATATTCAATGTCCTTCTAAGTCACTTCTTTGACAACTAATCAGCATCCGTATCTTTCACGGACCGCGCTTCAAGTCTCGACTGCCTCTTAGGATCTTCCTTCACTCCGCGTCCAGAAAGGACATCGGCATCCTTCCAGATGGTTCTCCAGGAGATACTCCAGGACTAGATGGAGGCTATCGAGTGGCAGGCCGTCGACCCAAGCCAGATATGGCTATAGAAAGCCAGTTGGTGCACTGGTCGCCTTAGTGCACCGTTACCTTCCATCTCTCATCTGTGTCACCTTATGTATCGATGCGGGCTCGTAGAAAATGGATCGATTATAATGGTAGCCGATCTTTGAGAAATTCGTTAACTGAAAAGGTGTCATTTACAAGTTCTTGGAATGAAAGGACTGAACCGACTCAAAATGGTCACCGAACGACTTGACTGCAACAAAGGATAGTTACTTTGTTTGGTTATTTATTTATTTTTTTTTTTTTTTTTGGAAAACCAAAATTATCGAATAAAATCGATATCCAGTCCTCTGAATTTGAAAAACACTATATAGTTGTGGCATTGGTTTTCTTTTTTCGTTTATAATGTGAATATTTGTTCAACTCTAAGTTACAGTCCGCTTATGTTGTCTTATTTTTTAAATAATTTTTGTCAACAGGCACACAAGCAAGATACAAAGATTTAAAAATAAATTAGTATTCAGGATAGGTATTATCCGAAAACAAAGCCACTCAGTTTTGCCACTTAGTCGTCATCAGAACACAAAAAGACAGTGCATATCACTCCAATTAAACAGTTCAATATATGGACTTCGTTTTTTGAAAAAGGCGCAAGCACGATTTAGTAAACTTAATAGGAAACACATGAAACCCAATTAACGTATTTTTAAAAAAAAATTGTATGCTTTATTGCGAATATAAGGAATTTATTAAGAAGGCAAAAACTTTATAATTACGATATATTTTCAAGACTTTTAGCACTTGTCCAAGGCCAGAGTGACGAATGAGAGCCATCAGTATCTATCAGTATAAATAGTCGATTTTTAGACCATTTCCATTTTTTTTCTCGATATATTGTGAGCGAGAATCGATAGAGGTGATGTTTAGGTTCCATAATAAATTTAAACCAAAATTTCGAATTTTAGGCGCTTGAGCCTTTTTCAAAAAACGACTTCGATATACTCATAAGTTGGGAGTATCATACGTTGAACTGTCTACGAATGATAACTGAGGGTTAGTCTTCATTTAGACTGTTGATGTGAGATTTGTCGTTACTGGTGTGCATTTAATGTATAATCACTATCTGTTCCGATAATGCGTAAATTGGAAAAACGGTTAGTTTGTTATTTACTGCTAATTCAGAAGTTTAAGGCTTTTGAAATCTTCAAATTATATCTAAAAATTTGTAGTTGTGACAGACCGATTTTTTATGTATTTATTTATTTTTTTAAATATTTTTTTGTCTTTGTTTACTCAGATAGAATTTGGATATTTTTCTTCCCTTTAATTTCTTCATTTAAATGAAATCTGCAATGAAATGCACCGAAAAAAAAGAATTGACAGTATTTCAGAAAATTTATATATTTAATCAAAATCAAAGAGATATACGAACTTTTTAAAATTCTATCTCGTTTCGCTATTATTTATTCTCAATTTTTACTTCCTATTTGTTTAAAAACAATTTATTTTACTTTCCTTTGCTTTAAATTTATAGGTATCTGTATATAAATTAATCTGACTCAAAACAAAGCTATATTTTTTCCTAGTCAACGACTTATGTTCGCAAAACGGATTCATTCAGACTTTTAAGATAAACGAGTAGCTAATCAAATGGAGAAATTGGTATTTGGTATTTATGGAGCATTGGTATTTGGTGTTTTCTATCTCGAACTGGTGTTACCTTTATATATCAATTATCATCATATCGACAACCTATTCCATGGGCTTTATAATTTCAACTCAATGTCAAGTCCAAATGGAATTAAAATAATTAGAAAATGTTTGGTGGTATTTGACGATAATTCGTGATAAACTATTCATTATCAGTCCCTGGTATTATTATAAACAATTTTATAATTATTCAATTTTTTTTTAATTGTTCATTGGTTTATCATAAAATCATTGGTATGACTATCGATGACGAACTAAATCGATTACTGGACAAATAGCACCGAGGTTGCAAATTAAGTGCTGTGTAAGGAAGACTTCTGGCGGGTCAGCTTTACTGCAGAACGGGCTAGCAATTTAACCAGTGGAAATAATTTTAATTTTTTGACGTCTTTAATTTATTGTTGTAAACTTAATAAACGAATCTAATGAAACAGAATGTGTCTGAGTCGAATCCAATAAATATAGTTTAAATAATTTTAAAGTTGCAGATCATACCAAGAATTCTCTAACTTAGTTTACTTTTTAATTTCTTAAATATGTACTATTTTTACCCGACTACGGCGAAGTCACAAGGGTATTGTGTTTAGCTTGTACGTTACCAGGAATCTAACGAATTCACGATGATCTCGTGAGCCATTATATAAATATATATATATATATATATATATATATATATATATATATATATATATATATTTATATAATGGCTATATATATATATATATATATATATATATATATATATATATATATATATATATATATATATATATATATATATATATATATATATATATCATAATATTTTATGTATTTTCGACTTATTATTAATTTTTCTTATTATATCATTTGTACGACCCTGATCGTATGGTAATAAATTAAAAATAATCAATACTTGAAAAACTAATACATTAAAATAAAAATGAAAACCCCCGACTACCGAAATAAATTTTATATCAAATAACCCAATTAGTCTTAAGGAATGAAACATACTTGCATAATTACTTAAGCACATTGGTGAGTTGTTAGTGAAGCTGAAGCCCAGAATATTGAAAATTGGTGTAGTAGTCGAGTGCCTTCCACTACTCGTAACGGCCCTTTTCAAGGTACATTCCGTCCTGTTCATCTTTGCATGTAAAAATACAGAAAAGCTCCTTGCACCTGTGCATGTTCGAAAGTAGAAGGCACTTGACTACTGCACCAAGGTTCAATATTCATGGGCGCCAACTTTACTAAAAAGCCACCGATGCGCTTAAGTAGATATGCGAATACATTCCATCCCGTAGGACGAATAGGGTTGTAAGATATAAAAGTTATTTCCGTAGTCAGGGTTTTTATTTTTTATTAACTTAAACAATTTTATAAACTTAAATTATACCTAAATTATAAACTGCGAAAATTTAATGTTTTTCATCTCAATTATTTGTGCAGATACCTTTTAAAATAATTTAATAAAAATATGATAATACATTAAAAAATAAATAAATTGGAATTAGATTTCAAATCCATATTACAGAAAGAAATAAGGAGTAAATAAGATTGAAAATAAAGGAACTAAAAAGGAGAGACGATGTGTAACCTACAATATTTCACGTTACAAGCACTAGAGAGACATTTTCCAAATTAAACGCAGATAGAATTCTTGAAGAACTGCGAAGATTAATGTGTCCTGAAGACATTTGGAATCAGTGCGTATTCCAACCATCAAGATAACATCGACACATGCTACTATTATGATAATGTTTTTATCCAGGGCTGTGATGTCCACCCCCTCCCTGGAGGACGCTGGTTCTGCGCAATGATTGCAACAGGTCTGAACCATATGCGCAACACGTGCCATATGCGGGAGACAAGGCGATTCCAATATGAAAGGTGAGTGTTTACATATGTTATTAACGACATCATAGGACACAACTGATGCTGAGTAATAATACTATATGTTTAATTTAAATAAAGGAATACATACATCTTTAAATTAGGAATTCGTGATGCATACCGAAAGAGTTTTAGACCGGGGTGGTAAAATATCCGTGCTTGGGTTTGCGGATGATTTGGTATTATTAAGTGAGGACGCGGAAACTATAAAACTGAATACAACGTTGATGAACGCTGGGAAAGAGGTTGGCCTCAAAATAAATACGGATAAGACGATATGGTTAGCAATAGAAAGAGAGGCGATTTTGAGGATATAGTTATAGGAGAAAATAGATTTGAACACGTTGAGAAATTTAAGTATTTGGGGTCTGTGATATCTAGAAAAACGAAATTAAAGAGGAAATAAAGGCGCGGTTAAAGGCGGGAAATGCTTGTTATTTTTCGGTATCAACATTACTTAGGTCGCGAATTTTGTTATTAAAACTTAAAACTTAGAATATACAAAACTATTATCTTGCCTACAGTTCTGTACGGGTGTGAAACGTGGCCGCTAACCTTGAAGGACGAACAAAGCCTTAAGGTCTTCGAGAATAAGGTACTGCGTAAAAAATTTGGTCCGAAAAAGGATGAGTCAACTGGAGAATTTAGGAGATTACACAACGCGGAATTGCGGAGTATGCACCCTGTTAATATAATCGAAGTGATATCATCGCGACGGTTGAAATGGGTTTGCAAAGTTGTTGGGCTAATTCGTAACGAACGAATTCCTGAAAAGTTAATAAACGCTGAGCCGACTGTTAAACGTCCGAGGGGTAGACCGAAACGTAGGTGGGAGGGTTGTATTAAGGGTGATCTAATGAATTTGGGTTTGGACGATAGTCGGTGGATCGAGGTTTGTAGGCAGCGATTAGTGGTATCGGCATCGAACCTCCGGGTTCGCTAAGCCTTTTATTATTATTATTATTATACACCTTTAATACAACATACAAGCCTAAAACGCGGGACCTGTCTTCATTGCATTCAATACACATTTGGCTGATATGTTTAATGAAACCAAGAGATGGGGCCTGCCTACTCAAAGAATCTCGAATTGTTCCCATCATACATACCGTATTATTTTTCAAACACTCGCAAAGTAAGACCATTGTATTGCAGAGCCGTATTACATTGTGTGAATTGAAAAATATAGACATAGGTCTATACGAAATCATTTGGAAGAAATCAAGCATGGTTTGATATTTCGTCGCAAGGGTATGTCATGATTTTTTGTGTGGATTCCTCATTATTGTAGTGTCCAAAAATAATAAGTTTATTTTTTTAAATATTTTTTCTATCATTTATTCGTTATACCAATGACAATCATTTTTGTTTTATAAAACAAGCTGTTTCTTGCATTTGTAGAGATTTACGTTATTATATATTACTAAGAACAGGTGTAATCTAGGTTGATGAAACAAAAACCATTTAATTCAGAAAATAAAGGCCTAAATATTATGTTAAGTACTTTTTTAATGAAATTTTGAACCAAAATAGTCAAAATTCGACTCAAAATGTGACATCTAAATAGACAAATTTTTAATTTTTTAAGGCATATTACCCCAAGAAGAAATCCAATTCCAGGCTTAATATTTTGGGAGTGTGTAGATATCTTTGTATACTGTATTTAAAAAAAAAAAAAAAAAAAATCAACCCTTAGATTGGCTTCCTTTTCAAGTAACGATTATCGAAAAAGTGAAAATAAAATAAAAAATCCAAATTTTGCCTTGTATCTCTATTGGAACAAACTTTAAAAATATGAAATTTATAAAGATAAATATAGATAAATAAATAAAGATAAATTTGGGTGTTATCCTGCTGTATAAACTTTGTTTGATATTTATCTACAAGTAAAGTTTTCATTTATTGAAAATTTCAAATTTTGAATCCTTCACCCTGATCCATAATAAAGTACAAGTGAGCCTATGAATTGCAGTGTGAAATGTTGAGAGACGATAATATATAAATAATATATATACAGATGATAAATAGACATTATAATTTTTTATTATTTTTTTTTAATTTACTGTTTTAATATAAGAAATTAAAAAAAAAATGAATAAAATTATTATTATCTAATGAGGATAAGTAACCTGTAACCTCTAAAAAGGAAATTTCCACTTGTACCTTTACTATTTGTACTTTTACTGTTATACTTTATTATGAAATATGGCCATTGTATCTCTGTTGGAACAAACTTTAAAAATCATAAAATTTTATAGATAACACGACTATTGGGTGTAGTACGGCTGTATAAATTTCGTGCTTGATATTTTTCGGTATCAGGTCGCGCATTTTGTCCAGAAACTTAAAAGTTAGAATATACAAAACTATTATCTTGCCTACAGTTCTGTACGGGTGTGAAACGTGGCCGCTAACCTTGAAAGACGAACAAAGCCTTAAATATTTGGTCCGAAAAAGTATGAGTCAACATGAATTTATGAGGTTACACAACGCGGAATTGCGGAGTATGCAATATAATCGAAGTGATATCATCGCGACGGTTGAAATGGGCTTGCAAAGTTGTTGGGCTCAGTAACGAACGAATTCCTAAAAAGTTAATAAACGCTGAGCCGAATTATAAACGTCCGAGGGGTAGACCGAAACGTACACTTGACTGCAAGTCAAGTGTTTAGGACCTCAAGAAATATTAAAAAAAAAAATAAATCCAAATTTTGGCGCCTTGTTTGTACGAACATTACTACTTGTACTTGTACTGTACATTATTATGGAATATGGCTCTTGTATCTCTGTTGGAACAAACTTTAAAAATCTGATTCTTTTTACAGATAAACCCTCTATTGTGTGTTTAATTCCTGTATGAAATAACTCCACTGATTAAATTTCAGCGAACTCATTACAGCTCCAGTGATTAAGAGTTTCAGCGTAATTCTTTAAATAAATTTACGAAGAAAACATCACATCCATTTAACTATGACATTAAAAACATCATAAAAGATAAAATTCGTTATTAAATAGTACCGCATCTTTATTACTTAAAAGTTTTATTGATTACAAAAAAAATTACTAATTTACAAATCAGATATAAGCAAACGATGATAAAGAAAAGTTTTCCTCCTATCTAGCGGACATATATTTGCTTTCTAAATACTAAATATATTTAGCACCATGTTTACACAATATGCTGACTAATAATATATTTATCATAGTTATAGACGATCTTAAAGGTTTATCAAAGTAGTTGTTGATTAATAACGGATTTCCTTTTTAAGGGCCTCTATTAAATAAGGACACTATATCCTTCACCCCATAGGACAGCTCGTTACCGAAGAACACAGGACGGTATAAGAAGTGGAAGGCACGCCGCTGTAACAGGACACCAGCGAGGAGTGCTGACCACACAGCATCGTAAACACTTCTTATATGGCATCCACTATTCTCTTCAAACTACATAGCCATGTAATATTTAACACTTCAAATAGATATGTATATATATTTTTTATAAACAGTTGATATCCGCATGATGGTATAGAAGGGTCAATCTAATTAGGGATTGATAAATTATTTGCCACTTCTATAAATTTGTTATATTGAAAACTAGTTTTGAATGTTATACATTCATCCACAGTTCTAAAAACACACAAAAATTCAAAAATAAGCAATTCAAAATATAGTTGGTATTATTATACATATTAAATTATATAAATCAGTATTATACAACATTTATGAATTATGAATTTAATTAAGACAAGAAATCAAATACATGTTGGTACTCGCCAAGGTTTAAATGGATTATATCAAACAGAAAAGTTTGTACTGGTTTCTTTTCGCTTTGTACTAACAATGAACGAGAGATAGGCAGGATATTTTTGGGTAAACGGTTTTAGGGTCAGGGTTTTCCCCGTAATGCCGGTGAGTAATTGTTTTTTCTGTTAGAGATGGGAATAAATTTAAGATTGGACTATTGGAGATATTTATTTGATCATTAAAGCAAAAATCTGGACTGGATTTGAAGGATTTTATTATTTCAAGTGCTTCATATATATTTAATTTGAGACTGTTTAATTTAATTTGACAACGTGATGTATTAATTTAACTCCTGAGTCTTTGATGAATTTATGATTATTTTCATTTAAATGAATTGCAAAGTTGGAATTATCTGGCTTATTATTATATCCTGCCTTTCTCTCGTTCATTGTTAGTACAATGCGAGAAGAAACCAGCATTATATCAAACTTTTCTGTTTCTTGTCTTGTCTTAATCAAATTCATATTTCATAAATGTTTTATAATACTGATTTATATAATTTAATATGTATAATAACACCAACTATATTTTGAATTGCTTATTTTTGAATGTTTTGTGAGTTTTTAGAACTGAGGATGAATGTATAACATTCGAAACTAGTTTTCAATAAAACAAATTTATAGAAGTGGCAAATAATTTAGCAATCCCAAATTTTTTATAAACATTTGTGACACCATAATTTACTTTCTATTGTAGACAATCAACAAGGATTCTTTTTCCATCGTGCACTATTTTTACAAACCACTTATCTTGCATCTTCAATGCGATTTGCCGACTAATCGATATTCCTCATCACAAATCTCTGTATCAAATATTTTATCATGAACCAATAATTTAAAATATTGTTATATTTAAAATAATATATACTGACTGAATCACAATATGCAACAATAAAATTATTGATAAATGTATTTGAAGATTTAGGAAAACATGGTTTATATAAAAATTAAACCAAGATAAAAATATCTGGTGAGTCCATTTTCTCGACATTCCTTACCGTTTTAAGTACAATAGGTACAAAGTCTAATAGGCCGTATCATTGCTAATACTGGTCCGATTTAAATGATCTTTCCTTATTCCTTTTTGTTTTTCTTTCTTTAGAATTTAATTACACTTCAAATGATCATATACATAATTTATCATAAAATTCATACTTTTTGAGCTATGAGCAAATAAAATTATCGTTTATTGATAGTTGATGGCTTATGGTATATCAGGAATAAAATAAAATATTTGTAACTATTTATTTAATGTCGACGTTTCGACCCACATTGAGCCAGATCATCAGGGCTCTAGTGGCTATGAACGACGAGATAAGACCCGTCTTTCGGACCTACAATGTGGGACGAAACGTCAGCATTAAATAAATAGTTACAACTACAGTCGAACCTCTGTAAATCGAACTTGCATTTATCAAAAATGTCTATGCATCGAACTTTTTTTGGGAACCTAGAATTTTATTAGAAAAATTTCTACACATCGAACAAAAAATACCAATTTAAAAAAATATAAAATATGATTCTCACCAAAAAGAGCCTTAGTTTACGGACATAAAAATGGGTGATAATAAAAAAAAAGAAAAACAATGTTCCACAGGTTTGCTAAGCAATAGAAATTTAGAGAGTATCTTGTTTCAGAAGAAGCACAGGAGTACCTAAATTCTATGAATCTCTTTCTTAACGTAGAGTGAAATTTTTATTTAAAATTCAGTTTAACTTTGGCTTTCTTGTGAATATTGCTCTTAAAGATGACTTCGGTGATGAATTATACAAAAATACATAAGAAGCTATTTGGCGCGAAAACAAGAATTTTTATGCATATTTCCATATGTTTAATACATGTCCTTAAAAATATGTATATAATTATAAATGTAAATTTGTAAAAAATCTGCAATCACAGACATAATTTGTACAATTTTTAAATTGTAAAAAAAAAAAATTGCCTTTGATATTTCTTTAACCCTGAAACACATAGATCCGTTGAAAACCACACTTCGAGATTTTGGATTAAAATACTTTCCTTAAATAGCAGTTATTACACAAGTTGCTTGATACTTTGGTAACATCATATGATTTACTGACTCGGATATTCACACAGTTAGCCAATAACATACGGACTCGACATAAAACTATTTCTTCCCGAATTACAAAGACATTGCCTGTATGCTATTCGATTTTTTGATAACTGTTCTTTTTTTTTTTTTTCCCGGTAATCCTGTTCTAGTCAAAAAAGAATTAAAAAAAACAACAAAAATCGGAAATATTTTTGGCAGATATTTTACTCTCTGATATCAAAGAAACTAACTAATTATCTCTTTAATACGAATAATTTGGAATTATTCAAAATTATTAAAAATACCTTTATCAGTCAAAATTAACTTTTGTTACTGATTTTTTGTTATAATATGATCCAAAAAGCATGTCGGAGTTTGATTTTTTTTAAAAAGTATAATTATGTTCCGTCATCTGGGGCGTTAAAACAGAAAAAGTTCAAATGCTCATAGCCCCGCTTCTACAACTGCTAGAAAGCAAGAATTAGCATCATTTAACAGAGAAAACTGTATCAGAGATTAGGATAAGAATTTTCATAGGCGAAAGTACATAAGGGAATAAATTCGACCAATTTTGAGGGCGAGTAGATGACATCACCGCTCACATGTTTTGTAATCAATAAAATGTTGCATTAATTGATTCAATCTGCCCAATTATGAATTTCTTAAACATCATTTTAATCTAGTAATGACACCAAATAACGTAAAAGTACATTATTGCCGTGATAAGCTAAAAGGCCCTAACTCCAAAACATTTTTTTTAAATGTATTTTTGTATTGCAACCAAATTGCAAAATGTTATACCTTTTTATAACATTATAAAGCCCTAAATCCAATGGTTAGATCCTAATGATTGATTTTAGAGCTTTCTAATACCTTAAAAAATGTCTTGGACTCGACATTTCTATTTCTTTCTATTTCATAAAGGCATTAGTATGCATGAGAATACAAGAAGGAAAATGATAAAAACGTGGATGAGAGATCTTAAATTTGTAATCTCTTAAAGAAGATCAATGCCAGGAAATGTTACAGCTGGATATGGTTCTTCCTCATTCGAAGCAGATGATGGGAGAAGTTTCTTCGGAATAAGCTGGAGGAACAAGGTTTCCGAAAACCTACTTCTAAATCTACTTCTCAAATCTGGAGAGGAAAGAATTGAAAAGTACTTGGGCTGTTGAAGACCGCCATAAGGTAGATATCGCTGATAGAATGTGAGATTGCAGATGAGAGACCACCTGGACGCTCCAGTATGCTGGAGGATGCCTACTTAATTGCCCGATGTAGAAAGGCACTGAAGTTTAATTGGTCCGGCAGAGAAGACCATAATGCCACTGAATGCCCGTTGTGAAATAAGCGTCCTTTCGTTAGCAAGATTGATGATCGTACAATAAGAGATTTTTTTAAAAAATAAAGTTGGTTATTGCCATCAGAAATCCAACTGCTTGCAAATACTCCATATGCCAGTCTTGGTAGATATAAAATAAAACAATAAAAAAATAATAATAATTTAAAAAAAGGTTCTTTCTCAAGACTGATTCGCCATTTTTTTTTTTTTTACCATCTTCTTTTTATTTTCAAGATGGCTATTATGACAGACAATGCACTGATTGTCACTTTATATTTCAATATAAGTGGATATATTATTAAAAAAAAAAAAAAACACAATTGCATCTATCTAAAGGGCTCGATTTTAATTATAAGCAATGATATGTTTATATCCACGGAACAATTATATACAGTATATTATTATATACATAAGATAAACGATAAGATAAAACTATGCCAATGAAGAGAGAAGAGACAGTGAGAGAGTACAATTGTAGAAGAGTAGGTTGCCATCCGTCACCTAATGATCTCACTGACACTAACAACTGCCTTTGTTCTACGAAGGGCTCGTCAGTTTTAACTGTATAGACCTATCTTTGTTTTCTTATATTATGTTATTTGAAATATTATAATTAATAGAACAACAAAATTAAATAAAATACTAAAAAGGTAAATACAAGTAATCATATTATTCACCTCAGATAGTATGGAATCAATTTGGCGTCATCTTCATACTTACTTGAAATGATTCTATATTTATACTGGAATGAACTCAGTGGGACCAGAGTTATGTGTATGCTTTATCCACTTTCTTTACTATTGTATAATTTTAAGTAATATAAGCATGTATTTAATATTTTTTTCTATTTAATTGTAAGTAATCTAGGTACAATACTAAAGAACGCCATTTTGTTTTTATTTGTATTTTATTAAATAGTTTTAGATAGAATAATACATTTTTATACAATTATCTGATAATCTCAAGCCAAATTGAAAAAAAAAAAAAAAAAAAAAAATGGACAGACCATCACCGCGGGGGTTTAAAGTTACTAATAACATTAAAATTACTATGAAAAAAAATCGTGTTACTGCTGAAATAAAGTTTATTCATTTAAAGTTGACTTATATACCTACAATAGGTCGATGAAAGGAGAAGTAACAAACCGATGATAATCTTTTATATTATATGATATGATAATATATATGTAATATATATTTAAATGTTAGTCGATTGGTGTTTGACTTGCCTAGACTTGGCAAATGTGTAAAGGCACCTTCAAATATTTCCTTTTCATATTTAAACAGATTGTAAAATTTGAAAATCATGGCTAGTTTTGATTTTTTTTTTTTTTTTTTTTTTATGTGATTACAATGGTAAAATTATAAGATAAAAATAAAATCTTCTATTTGAAAAAAATAAATATTGTACCACGGTAATATTAATTCTATTGAGAAAACAATAGAGAAATGCCACATATCTTGTTAAACTAAATTAGATTAAAAAATATTAAATACTTACAGCTCTGTTATTTTAAAGTTGCCATCGTTTAGAAACAAATAAGGGGGAGCACATAATTTTTGGTCAGCCTATATAAATATGAAAATAAAACATGAAAATTCTTGAATATATTTAAATTTATTACGATGTCTTAGGTTTCAGTTTAGTATTTCAGAATTTTGAGACTTATTGCGGCCATTTTTTTTTTCCGTCCTTTGGAAAGACGATCCTCTTACGACTTTAAGCTTTTTTTTTCTTACCTCGACCGACACCAGCGGCTGGCCACAGTGAATGGGAACTGCGCGCACATTCCTCAGCAAGTCATTTCATCAAAGTTATTCACTATTATATTTCCTCGAAGCAAATAATATCCAACTTAGTAAAATAGATATATCTGATTAGTTAAATAAATTGGAATAACTATTTCTTGAATTTTTTCCTGGATACCAGACGACCGTTAAGCAGATTTGAAGTCGACCACAATTCAATCAACACGGCCTTCATTATGATACTTAATCAACATAAAATAGAAAAAAAATATGAAAAGACATTGCAATACGTTTATTATCTACGTAAAGCATTCCAAACAAAAATAAAAAAACAAAATAAATTGGGTTCTAAAAATCTCAAAAAATGACGAATAATTTCATTACTCATACAAAATATTACTTCGTAAATAGCAAAAATGGAAAAACGTTCTAGCAATCTTATATTATAAAATTACTACTAATTACGGAAGTTTACATTATTAAATTAAATAGTTTTTTTTTTTTTTGTGAACAAACACCCTTCTCTTAAATTATCTTTATTATTTTTCTACATTAATATTTTTATACCCGCAAACAACGAAAGTTTCGAAATTATCTTTTATCTTCTGGGTTTTCCTTTCTTTTTTTTCTTAATTATACTATTTTTTCTAATCTAAAATAATTAGAAGTACTTCTCTAAAGTCTGTTTTTCCATAATAAATTATTTTGTCTGTTGTGTACACTATTAATTTTTTTAAAAACGTTATTGCACTAGAGAGTGTCTGTTAGCAATCGCTTTAATTCGTTCATTGATAATAGTTGATCGACAGGAGTACTGCTTACTTACTTCAATTCAATATTAGATAAATTTATTAACATAATTTATATAGTTTTCTTTCTAATTGCTCAACTTTAACATCATAGTATTTTTATGTCCTGTGCGAAGAAGAATGCAATAGAGAGGAAGAAACAAAACAGATAAACTGATACAATTTAAAGATGTTGATAATGTGTAGATAGTAAATATTTGAATAAAAAAATTTAAATTTATGCCTCATAGAGTGATAAGTAGAGAACGTTAAGTTATTCGCTTGTGTATTACACACATTAAAATCGATTATTGATCCAATTAATGATCAATGGAATGAAATCCTTAAATCCAATCCAGATTTTTGCTTAAATGGCCAAATAAATATCTCAAATAGTCCAATCTTAAATTTATTCCCATCTATAACAGAAAAACCAATTACTCACCGACATTACTGGAAAAACCCCGACCCTTAAACCGTTTACCTATAAACAACCTACCTTTCTTTCATTGTTAGTTCAATGCGAGAAGAAACCAGTACAAACATTTCTGTTTGATATAACCCATTTAAACCTTGGTGAGTACCAACATGTATTTGCTTTCTTGTTTTAATTAAATTCATAATTCATAAATGTTTTGTAATACTGATTTATATTACATCTAATTTAATATGTATAATAATGCCAAACAATATTTTGTTTTTTGTGTGTTTTTAGAACTGAAGATGAATGTATAACATTCGAAACTAGTTTTCAATAAAACAAATTTATAGAAGTGACAAATAATTTATCAATCTCTAACTATGTAGGTGTTATTATTTTTATTTAATATTATTATTTATTTTATATATTATTATTTAAATTTAATATTGGACAAAATTATACGTTTCGCTCTTTTGGACTAAATTGCATGATTTCTTACACTAAATTACATTTTTGGATTGAAGTAGATGATTCTTACATTGATTATTCTTCGAAAATAGGGAGATTTTCTTATAAGATAGCACTGTAATTTCAATTTTTTATTTATTTTAATTGCAACTCGGATATTGTTTTCAAAATATCCCATCGTTATTCTTTCAAGAACCGTAATAAATCAAAATATTCCAATTTTCATAAGTGATGTCGTCAGGGTATGTGTGAGGGAGAGGGAGCAAAGTAGAGTGGGGAGTGAGGATGAAGGAATGTTACAAGGAAATATTAACTATAAAAATATTATAGTTTTATTGAAATATCTTTAATTTAAATAATATTATCAGGTTAAACAGTTTTAGTTAAATATTTAGGTTTAAAAATTCAAGTAATAGATAATGGATCACACGTGAAGGAGAGAGGATTTTAATGTTAGTACATGTAATCATCACAATAACCCTTTGAAAGAGCCGTTTATTGATTTAACATACATGCTCCATGCTCTCAGAGTATATAGCCTTGTAAAAACTTATTGATATTATAGTAAAAAACTTATATACATGATAGTGACATAATTAATAATAAAATATTGATTAATTAAAAATAGATATTATACTTAAATATATAATAGAGGTCGGATTTAAAATTAAACATAAAATAAAAATTTTAATAATAGAATTAATAAATAATTTTTGATAACACAATTAATGGTATTTATATATATATATATATATATATATATATATATATATATATATATATATATATATATATATAAAATGTAGAACAATAATAATAGAAAATAATACAAAGAAGAAGGTTATTTATGTAAAATATACATGTTACATATGTAAAATTATAATTAACACGAAAGCTAACACCTGATAAAACAATTTAAGACCAGGTTTTATTAGTAGTCAAGATATCTTCAATTTTGATAACAACATAATATGAGGTTGATGCCTGATATTCTTTGTTTCAATTCGATATTAGAAATCCCTTGGCGTTTTTTGTTCTCTTCAGAGAGCTAAAGGAGTTGATGATTAGAGGCTGTCAAGAACGAAAAGATATTTAGTGGTTCTCTTGAAACAAAGACTACTTTCTATCCGGTCGACCTGTTCCATAATTCATACGATATAGAGCAGATATGGGGCCCTCAATGTATAACCCTGTGCGAACCCACTCTTTAAAGAACAGTTCCTAATTGCAGCAATATGAGACTACAAGCCACGAGAACATGGTACAGGATACAGGATGCAGGACGAAGGAATGTAAACGAGAGGTGGAAGATGATCCTGGTCGTTAGGTGGCCATTTACTAGTGAGCAGTGACCTGGTCTGATGAGCTTTTGATTGCGGCTCCAAGAAACACCAAAGTCAGTCTGCCCTTATATATTTCATTGTTAATATTTTTCTTCTTTTATAGAAAGTATCCTCTGAAATTAAGGTAGTTTCCTAGCGAACTTTTCTAATAAAGAAAAACCGAAAATATCCAAGTATAGCAAGATAATGGACAAACCAACTAATGATAACAGTATACCAGTAAAAAGAAAAAATCACTAAATGGCAGACAGTAGATGTAATAGGTATATTAACCGAGAAAGTTGATTTTAACCAATTAAACAAAGAAGACAACCAAAAAAAAGATAAACAATCAAAATGGATTAAATTATTATCTCTGAAAGTGAAGAATGAGCTCTGAATTTTCAATTCGGTTTCAGAAGATGTAATTTAATATAATTTTTTTTACAATATTGGATGTAATGAACAAATAAAAAGAATTGAACATAAAAAAAATAATAACACCTACATAGTTAGAGATTGATAAATTATTTGTCACTTCTATAAATTTGTTTTATTGAAAACTAGTTTCGAATGTTATACATTCATCTTCAGTTCTAAAAACACACAAAAAACAAAATATTGTTTGGCATTATTATACATATTAAATTAGATGTAATATAAATCAGTATTACAAAACATTTATGAATTATGAATTTAATTAAAACAAGAAAGCAAATACATGTTGGTACTCTACAAGGTTTAAATGGGTTATATCAAACAGAAATGTTTGTACTGTTTTCTTCTCGCATTGAACTAAAAATGAAAGAAAGGTAGGTTGTTTATAGGTAAACGGTTTAAGGGTCGGGGTTTTTCCAGTAATGTCGGTGAGTAATTGGTTTTTCTGTTATAGATGGGAATAAATTTAAGATTGGACTATTTGAGATATTTATTTGGCCATTTAAGCAAAAATCTGGATTGGATTTAAGGATTTTATTATTTCAAGTGCTTCATATATATTTAATTTAAAACTGTTTTCAACGTGATGTATTAATTTAAATCCTGAGTCTTAGATGAATTTATGATTTTTTTTTTCATTTAAATGAATTGCAAAGTTGGAATTCTCTGTCTTATTAATATATGCAAGTATATGTTCCTTTAATCTCTGATTTAGCGATCTTCCAGTTTTGTTCCGTGTATTTGGCTGCACAATCATTATAATTTAGTTCGTATACTCCGCTTTTTTGAAACATACAACCTATATAGTTACTACAAGGTTTGCCAGTGAAAAGATGAAAAATTTAATTATAAACCAAAATTAAATGATTTATAAAAGAATTTATTTTTTATTAATTTTTCATGTATAAATATAAAGTGCAAAAATAATCATTTGGAGTACAATATTTAAAAAAAATATTTTATTAAAAAAGAAAAAACAAAAGTGTTTGAAACTGATCCATTCGGAATATCGAAGAACTCAAAGAAATGATTGCAAGAATGCATACATTTTAATATAGAATATTTGGCGAACACAATATTAAGATTTTTTTTTTGTATTGCACGCCAAATGTTTATTCTTGTTTTTGATATTTATGCATGGAAATTGAATAAAAATTTCTTTAGTAGACAATTTAATTTTGAAATCGTCTTATTACACTGTCAATCGTCCGCAGCCTGTACAATTCTTCTAAAATACGAAGAACAGATTTAACAAAGAACATTTGCCAAATAATAGTAATTAAACCAGTTTATGTTTGTTTTTATAGTTTAATTGTTAAAGGTTAATATCCGCCTCTACTACAGATAATAAGAAATAACAACTTAAATTTTAATTTAAAAAAGTAAATCTTGTCCTAAGCCATTTTACTTTTGTATTAGGTGATATCTATTTTCAAGGTCTGCATCTTTATAGTGCATACGTTTAAATTTGGGAATGTATATGTAATTTTTCCTTCTTGTTTAATGCAAAAATGCAATAGGAAAAACGAAAAATACAGAGCAATAGCAATGTATAATTAATACTGATAGCATAAGTTCTCTTAACTATATATGCATACATATTTATATATATATATATATATATATATATATATATATATATATATATTCACATAAACAGGTCACAAGAATAAAAGATTTATAACTATCTTGATAAAGATTAACTGTTGGCCTGAAAATGAAGAAAAATATTTCTTATGGTCTAATAGTCACAGATTGACGGTAGAATTCGATACGGGAATGGTTAAATATCTCGATTTAAACGGAATCTCCTAGTTTCTCTATCACTATATCTGTTGTACTTATCAAAATATAACTTTTATATAGACCCTATTTAAAAAACGTTACAGGTTTAATGCAGCGTAGAATTACAGTCATCGCAAGATTCGTCGAAACATTAAGAATTTAGTAATAAAAAATACTATATTTTCTTTTTCAAATATATTTCATTATAACTTTGACTCCAGAAAATTTAAAAATAAAAATAATACATGAGGGTTATTACAAATTTATTAACTAAAAACTTTATACTATCATTAAGCATTACAAAATGAAAATAAATAATTAAATTTATAATTCTTTAAACAAACAACTGACGTTACTCTAATATCCTTATTCCAAATCTTAGAAACTGAAAAAAAAAAAATTAAGACAGAAACTAACTACATACACAAACCAACTTAAATTCATATGGACAGACGTCTCACAGAATATATATATATATATATATATATATATATATATATATATATATATATATATATATATATATATATAGTTCAGCAAAAAAGGCTATCTAATAAAATTCTACTAGCTGACTTACACTAACCAAAACATACGGACTCTATATTTCTGCTTTCAAAAAATGTGACTACAGGATGATGCCCATCGATACGAGTTAGCTACAGAAAAGGAGTTGTATGGGAGATCCTTGAACTAAGCAGCTCGAATAAGTCCCGGAAGAGATGATGATGGATATTGCCCTTCCAGATGCCTGATATACCAAAACAATATTTCTGGTATTTATGTCTTAGATTTTCACCATACTGTTTCTTTTATAATTCTGGAATAAGTGCAGAAATTGGATTATTATTTTAGTTGAAGTAAGATAATAATCAAATGCTCACTGAAGCAATAGCGAGACAACAATGAACATTTATGAGCAAATCATAACAGACTCCACAGTGTTTTGCAGCAGAGCTAAAAAATCTTCAAACATAAAAGGACAACCTCTAATTAGAAAATATTATTATTTTTCATATATTTTTTTTGTTTACTGTTTATTTATACATGTATAGTTTTTTTTTTTTTTTTTTTTATTTATTTACTTTAGTTCTCACAGTCAAAACATGCTTTTGCAATTTGCTACGACGAATACGCAAAGCGGGCGGAAGTCGGCACTCAGTGAAAACAGTGTGGCAAGGGTGCTCCCACGGCAAACCTAATTACCAGGCTGGCCAACTTCAGCATAGTCACAATTGGTGTAATCACTGTTTCATGCAGTTCAGGATCTGTCTTTGTCCTGTAAGAGGCCAGAGTTTAGAGTCAATTGAGTCCGAAAATCTACTCCATCAGGGCACTTAATTATAAGTACCAACACGAATCCAGCCAGCATAAATTAGTGTAAGTCTATATCGGATGCCCTGCCCTCCCAAAAAATGATAACCCTAGCAGTAGGTTTATAGCAAATTTAACGCTGAACAAAAAAGTTCTTAGGGACATGGGTCAACAAATTAACTCTTCACCAGTTTTCAGGCAAAAACATAAAAAAACACGGGTTTCGATACTTTTGGCTTCGAATGAGACCAATCGATAGATCGAACATGTGAATTGTCGACGATTTTCAAAATGTCGAATTCAAAACCGACTAGTTATGTTTAGAAAAATTTGTTTTAGGTAGTTTTGTAAAAATGAAAAATATTCTAAAAACCGGCAGATTCGGAACCAAATTTGTTCAGAAAGGTAAAACGGGGATTGACAGCGACGCAGAACTCTATTTTGAAAACCATGTTAACACCGACAATTTACTAAAGATCGTGTGTTTGATCTATCCAGTTGCTATTGGTCTCATCCGACGCCAAATGTAATGTTCTATTAAGTTAGTTTCGATAAGTTTTTTGATGCAAGGAGTCGTTTCTTCAATAACTAACAAAAAGTAACGAAAATCGTTTTTTTTTTTTCAAGTTTTTGGCCTGAAAACCGGCCAAGACTTGCTGACCCACGTACATATTAACTTTTTTGTTCAACTTTAAATTTGTTATAAAACCCCCGAGGGTTATCCTTCATCAGGGAGACACCCTAATATATATATATATATATATATATATATATATATATATATATATATATATATATATATATATATATATATATAAATACTTTAAGAGATATCTATAGGATAAAACAGGTCGGCCAACCAGACAGTTATCAGTAGAATGACATGTGACAGTTGTGATAGTGGTGTGCTAGGCGCCACTCGGTAATCCCATCGCAGGAGATAACGACAGTAAATGGCACTTGTAAACAATGAATACGGCGAATGCTCTCAGTATGTTGAAACTCTCGTTAATACTAACCACAATAAAAAAATGAACAGATTCAATAAAACCGACTGTATTATAAATACCTTTACGTTAGGCCTTAAAAGGTATTTACTAAATTGTAAAATTAACAAGAGTTGAAGCAGAGGGTAAAGAAAGTTAACAGATAGAGATAGGCAGAGTGTGCGTGTGGGAAGAATTACGAGGGAAGACGAAGATAGGAATGGAAGGAGGGTCATTAAGAGTGTGGTTAGGAAGAAGATGGTCCAACAACCTCCGCCAGGCTGGGAAACATTACAGAGGTTAACCGCATCAATCCTCTTCTACTTTTTGGTATCTGATTAGTCTCTTCTGATTTCGGGGGAGTTTAATGTGGGCCTTGTCTTCACGTAGGGCTGTTATAAATATATAGACATTTATCATTGTTTGTTTATTATATTCAACTTCCTTATATACTCCAAATTAAGGCAGAAAGGATAGATTGTACCATAGATTATCATTACTATTCTAACCAGAGTGGGAAGTTCGAAATTTATTTCGTGAAGCGCTACGAGTAAATGTCAACCTTCCCATGCCGGATTCGAACTAGCTAGTATGTTGTGACGCTCAACTCGCTCTTCCACCACGGCCTCATGTAGAGTAAGCATGATGAATAAAATTATATCTCTCGATTTTATTGGAAAATACCCTTAAGTAGACCATGAATCGAATACTTCCTTATTGTATTAACGAAACAGTATAATTTAGACAAAATATACGACTTTTATTGATACGCAATCTAAATATAAAGGAAAACAATTATGGACTTTCAACTATAGACAAAGGTTTCGCATTTTTGTACAAAAAGCCTGAACCGCCACAGGTTTTATACTCTTCAGATGTTGGATATGTTACCTGTAAAACTAATTGATTACTGTTTAGTTTTCTAAAGAATAAGCAGAAATGTAGGAAACACATTCAGTAATAAGTACTTACAATGCAGCTATTAAAATGAGTGCGTACAACTGTTGGGCTGGTAAAGGAATGAAAAAAAGTAATTAGCGCTGAATCAACGGGTAAATCTATGCTGTAATAAGAAACTAAAATTTAAGCCCGCCTTCTACAGACACTATTATTGAAGAAGCAAAATTATTTAGCATAATATATATATATATATATATATATATATATATATATATATATATATATATATAATCACAGATATCAATATTATTGTAACAACATACCCCTCAAACGGTCAATATATTGACGAAATTCGATACTTATATATCGATCTAAATAATATTGAACATGGAAGGGAGGCTTTGCACGGTGACAGTTTCCGTTGTGGTAGTACTGACGCGACAGAGAGACAGTGTCCTTGTCTACACACTGACAGTAAATCTGGTGACAGTTAGTTGGAAAAATGGCGGATGTAGAATTAGTTGCATTGGATCGATAATATTGCCATAACAATATCTATATTTAAAAATATCATTACTATTTTTTATAAAAAAAAAAGAAAAAAAGAAGTCTAAACGAATTGGAGGAAGATTAGGAGATAACCTCTGATTCTTTAAATAAGATTTAAAATATCGAGACTCAATATATCAAAATATCCATATATTTTATCGAAATATCGAACCACTATTTCGATATATTAAAAAAGGCTATCGATACGATATATATCGATATATTTTTTTCGATACTTCACTTATCCTACAGTGACGCCCTACTACACATTTAACCAAGATGATAATAATAAAAACTAATACTAAAGATCACTGAAACAGCAGTGGATTCCTTGAATGCGGAGAGATCAATGTTCTGCTAAGAGTTCAGCAAACAGAAAGTAACAAATAAATGAGATCATGGGTTTTTACAGGAGTGATGTAACACCTCTTCTCACCTTTCAGGTGACATGTGTTAGGACTGTCCTTCAGAATGCCGCATCTTAAAACAAATAAATCAAGTTACGTATAAGAATGAGAGGATGTAAGTTTCAAGAAGGAGAGAGTCCAGGTGGCGGTCAAGAATAACAAATGAAATGGAGGAAACTATTTATTAAATGCCGACGTTTTGATCCACATTGTAGGTCATCATCAGGGCTGAACTTAAAGCCTTTGAAGTGGATATGACCCATCATTACTATACATTATTATGGTAATATAGATCTCTTTTCTGGCTCTCAGGAGCGATGGATTTTGATGAGTGAGGTATCAACACATTTCATGGAGATGTGACGAATTCCAATTTTGTTTCTTAAATTCATAATAGGGTTTAAATAAAAGTGATGAAAAAACTGGTAGGTTTAAAAGATTTGACGACTGAGAGTCGGCGGATCGAGGCGGGATAAGTTGGGTTTTAAAGATTTTGACGCGGGCATCAAAATCATATACGTTCCACTGGAACGAATTTTAAAGCCCTAAAATCTACCGTTTTTGAGATAGTGCACGGTATAAGTCCGCACAGGCCCTACGCCATCTTGCTTACGTGCCGTTGTCATGGCAATTTTATATCAATTTGAGTACGTTTACAAAAACTTTTAATCAGTGGAAAATTATATATTGTTTCCCATGTCCAGCCCTAAAGGACACTGTTAAATATGAATACTACACATATAAAATGTTATAGCTAGATCTAATTGCCTAACTGCTAAATTGAAGAGATGTTTTCCAGTATGGTTAGCTAATTACTTATTAAGTATGAACTTTAACTTCAACATAGTAATTACAAACTATGTAGCTTCAGCAAATCTGTATGTTAAATAAACTTTTTTGGTAATTTTATATTGTTTCCCTAATATCGCCCGGGTATAATAGTCAATACATAATTTCCTTAGTAACATAATAATTCACAAGAGCAAGAATACTCTTCGTAAAATATTTTTGACGCGAAATGCAGTAATAATAGCCAAAGAAGCCACCGCGGAAGATTTTTAATAATAATAAAAAAAAATTAACAAATCCCATTATAATCGTTTACCTTTATTACGTAATTAATTTCTACCTCGAACTGACCAAGATAGAGTTGGCAACCAGTAGAATACTAAAAATAACAATCTACCTAAATAAAAAAATACCTAAATCTTGATACATCTTTCTTTTTTGTTTTCTTTTTATTTCAAATATATTGTATAAAATCTAATTCCGACATATCCGCTAAGAATATATCAATTTTACGTTTTAATTAAATGAATAAAAACTACAACAAATCTTCAAGAAATGAAGAGATTTTATGCTTAATTAGTAAATTAAGGAAAATATGTTAGAATATATATCATAAAAATTGTTTTAAATTGCTTTGAAATTTAGGAAATTAACTGTCAGTATCAAGTCTAGACAAAGGGATATAAAAACATATAAATCCTAACCTAGTCATTATAACCCGTTTAAGGTCATCGCCATAGGAAGTCATTTTCATAAAGGCACAATGGATGACAGGACCATCATCAACAGCTCAACTTTCTATTCATAAAAATCATTCTCCTATTTTACAAACGGCTTAATAGATGAATCGCGATGAATAAAATAAATAATTCATTTTCTTCTTTCATTTTCAGCGATGGATACATGCCTAAATATATATGTCAAAAATATTTTTTTTTCTTCTATTCTAGGCTCAGAAAAAAAAATAAATAAATAAAAACCATTAACTTATAACTAATAACCTGTGAAGGGTCTTGGGGTTCAGCACATGATAACCGTACTGTTTCTAAGCCAACGGTTGTGCAAGAAGGTAATTCGACCGATACCAAGCTCAACCGCCAGGTTTTTCCCCTAATTAATAGACTGAGTGAGTTTCCACACTTTATAGATACTGGGTGAGCCCCAGAGACGATCCACGGCTGATAACAGAATAAATAATTATCTGCCGAAGCCGGCCTCGAATCCGGGACTTTGAGATAAGTAGCGCAGTGCCTAGCTTCTGAGGTAGCCTATTCCCTTAGGCGCCGAAAAGCAGATTTATTTAATTGTATTTAAGTCGAACAAACGTTTAAATTAGTAATCATGAAATAATGTGTATAACATGCAGATAAAGACTTACGATACCGATCGATACAAGTAAAGTATCGATACTTTCCTTTCAATAACAAGTGGTTATCGTATCGATACCACTGATTCAATGTTCTCATCGATATCTTAATGATTTCGAGTATTTGATTTAAGTGCTTGAAAGGGTGCCGGTATTGATACTTTGTCGGTATCGTATTTCTCTAGAAGCAGATAACCTGGAATTGTGGCATTGGGCGACAGAGCCGAAAATAGGATTTTCTCCAGGGGAGGAGTAAGCCTATTCCCCTCCAATAAAAATCAACACTTTTATAACATCATATCATAACAGTAACTCGTTTTATTGACTGAATTGAGGTTAAAACTATCAAAAAGAAGAAACAAATATTTTTTACTTAACTTAAAAATAAACATTCACTCGAAATTTGCCGCCTCTAGTTTCAAACGCTTGGTGCAACTTCACCCTTTTCCCCCTATAGTTCCGGTCCAAGAAGCTACTATCTTGAAAATTGCACCGGGCAACAGTTGACTTAGCTACGCCACTGTCTTTAAAACATAACTTTAAATACTGACTTACACATTCCAGCTGTCAGCGAATACATACGGACCCACTACAATCGATTTCTTAAACTAAATACATGAGCATGGCAACCCACTAATAGTAAGCATTATTACTACCAGCATGCTAGAAAACACAAGAAGGAGTTTGAAAAGGTGATGGATGAAAGATCTTCTATAATTTTTCTATACCTTAAATAATGCTAGGGAAGAGATGTCGCTGGATGTTATCATCTTTCTCATGCTTGAGATGCCATTAATTTATTTATTGCTTATTTTGATTCGTGTATATATTGTATATATATATATATATATATATATATATATATATATATATATATATATATATATATATATATATATATATAAAATAGTTTAGAAAATAAAACTGTACATTTGGAAAAATAACCCTTCACGAAGACTAAAATAAAGAGAAAGTGTCCAACAACATAAAGAGAAAGGAGGGTTGTCTTTTAAAATGATAATATATTTATGAATTAGTGGAATATAAAATTTTCTATCTAATATAGTAATATATAATATAATATATTCTTAATGATTTAGATAATTATCTAGCAGATATAATTATTTCTAAACGTTTTCAGAAAAAAATTTCTTATGCTTAAGATTAAGAATTGTAGTTATTTAATTACATGGTGTGGATACATTTTTTCTAAAATAGAATCTTTAATTAGCACAACACTTCAGAATAGCGGTTTTCGTAATTGATCGATCAATTTGCATTTAAATCGAATTTGAAAATTGTTAATTTAAGCTAAAAGGTATATTAGTCAAGATGAAGAACTGAATGTCCAATCCTGTTTTGACAGATTAAGGACCCCGAAGGTCTCGAGGACATTTAAGGAGAAGAGGTCCTACACGTGTCCTGCGGCGACTCCCCACCTCCGATCAATTGCTACAATTAAACGCAGATGCGGGTAGTCCTCAGCATCCATTACACCGGTGTGTCTAAGAGCTCCTCTTAATTGTCTTCAATATTGTTATTATTGATATTTTGTTTCTTATCTACCAACTGGCTAGGTCGCAAAGGGCCTTGCGACTGAAGCAGGGTTCCAAGAAGGCCCTCTAAAAAAAGTGTTTTATATTAATGTGGTATTATTGGAATAATTTCTTCCTTAATATCTCTATATTCCTTTTTTATTTTTTGCTACATCGTCCCACCAACGTTTCGGAGCACACTCTTTACTCTTATTGTCTAGATCCATCACTATTGATTTTTTCTGTTAATAGATACAATTAGTTTAACCAGAAAAACTGTGTTTTATATATTAAAAAATAAAAGTATTACATCTATTAAAAAAAAAACAGAGCAGTGTGACAATGACGAAAATAGATGTAATACACTCCTTACAATATTTCTCAAGATATAAAATAGTTCTTCTGGTTAAACTAATTGTATCTATCAACAGTCAATATCAATAGTGATGGATCCGGACAATAGGAGTATAGAAGTTTTAAAAAAATAACACCTAGAGAATAGGGGAGTCCTTCTTCTCATTATTAATATAAAATACATAGTGTTTTATATTTTTAATTACTCAAATATTTTATTTAAAGAGACTTTTCTATACTTAAAATACTTAAAAAGTGACTGTAAGTCAAGACCTTATGCCTTATCACCTTTTTATTAATGTAGAAAAAGACATTTTTATAACTTCGATAAAAATGTAATAACTGATGATGTAGTCAAGACTAATGAAGAACCGGATAAAAAGTTTATAGGTTACCTCACTTCTTGAATTAAATTGTAAATAATTCATTTGGGCTATTTTTTCTTATGATAATAAAAACATAAACATAGTAAAAGACAATTCTTTTCAACTATGATTGGTTTATTCATTAGTGTTCTCTAATTATTATTATTATGGTTAGTTTTTATAGGAATAGCAATAGGATTTAGATAAAGCCCTTAGCACATGTTAAGTTGTCTAAATTTAAAAATAAATTTAAAATATAAATATATATCTCACTCTCATTTTTAAGTAATAAATGACTTGTAATTTTCTAGAGGGTATCAAGTTTAGATATAACAATAAAAAAAAAAAAAAAAACCTTGTAAGTAAACTAAAACATAAAAGCTTAATTTTTTATAAAGATCTTGCCTTTACTCAAAGACTATTCAAGTGCTAAAATAGCGAAAATTTTGCTTTTCAGGTATCTTATGTTTTTAAATTCGCAAGGTCCCCTCTTGGTACGGTGCCCATCTTCAGTCTCTAACCGAGGGTCCCAAAGGCGCTATTTGTCTACCAACAAATAATCCGAGAAGTACAACTTGAATTCTGGCGTCCAAGTTTAAAATCCTGCCTTTCATATTTAGAAGAAGAGCAACATAATAAGAACTTTTTTTTTTTTTTTAAATTTTATTTGCAAGGAAAACTTCCACTGACTAATATTTCTTTAAAAAAAATTTTTAAATTTTTAGTTCCAATATTTACCGCAATAAAAAATTATTGTTAGTTTAGTTATTATAAGTTTATTAGTCAAACATAATTTCATGTGAAAAAAGCAACCTGGTTATAAAAAGAGAGTACGGGACTTTCCATGGCATGAAAAGAATATGTGAATTGTTAATACCCACTGAGGTTAAAAAGATGAAAATCATACTCATTTTTTCTCATCAATTGGAAGAGAAAAAAAATATTGAATGAATAACTATACTGTCAATTTGGCCATTGATTCGTTATTTTGAACTAATGATTTCTATCGTTGATAAATAATTATCAAAAATATAGAAAAAAAACAATCTACTTTTCTTTTAAGAATTGTTATAGGTCAGAAGAAGTTAACCATTTCAGATGCCACTTGTAAGTAAAACATTTTTAGAATGTCGCTTCCAACCAACTCCTGCGCTGACGTCCCAAGATCCCTTTCATTCTTGCACTCTTTGCTTCTCTGTTTCCCGACAATATCACAGCCTGATATTATAATATAATATTATCCAGGCAATAACAACTTTCATTAACTCATTTCACAAAGATAATTATTAATTTTACGCACTAGTTTCACCGTATAACCTTTCCCCAGTTTTGCTTAATTTAGAGCTGCAATAAGCCATTAGAAAGGTAATTCGTACCGGGAAGGGTTCAGCTCTGAGTTATAAAATACGTGTATTTGGGTGATGCGGGAACTATTAAATTAAATACAACAACGTTGATAAAATCCGGCAAATTAGGTTTGGTAATAAATATGGATAAAACCAGCACACACACACACATACTCTTGTTTCTGGAGGTCTCATTCCGTTATTATATGTCGTTTTCTTTCAGTAGATAACAAGTTCCCAAGAGATTTCTTCGTGTTCCGTTACAACATTAGAACTGTCTACGTCACTAGATAAAACATTGGAAATCGATGGTTTCGATATTTTAAGTGGAAGAACCCACTTAACTTTATCTTATTTTCCTCCTGCTGCAGAATTCTAGGAAATTATTTTACACTCGATTTTAACACTTAAAACAAGTAATACAAATGTATAATTAGAGTGGAAAAAATCGCGTTTGTAACATTTATTACCGAACCATACGATCGCTGTATTTAATTTTAATATATTTTTTTATGTAAGTTTATTATGACCTTCAAGCAAAGTATCCTTTCGGCTTACCAATTTTAACCAAAATCTAGTGTATCATTTATGTTACTATAAAATTCCTATTTACCAAATTTGCAATGTTTTACATTATATTTTAATGTATTTTTGATGGAAATCAATTATAACCTTTAAGTAAAGTACCATTGCCGGTTATCATGTAGTGACCAAAGAAGAAGACTACAAATAGATTTTACAACAATCTCAAATACAAAATTTTAACTTTTTACGGCTGTTCTTGAGTTATGTGAGAAAGGAACGAACGTGCGTACATACGTCACGACGAAACGAGTTAAAATGGATTCAGGGATGGCCAAAATGGATATTTTCAATGAAATCTGAAAACAGAAAATTTCCGCGATTATAATACTTCCTTAACTGCTCATAAGGAAGTAAAAGCGAAATTCAAGAGAAAATAAAGAAGGGTTTGCTAGTTTGCTAGTATTAGTTTGCGCCTTCTTTTTAGAAACTTATAAGTTATATCAAATGAAGGGCAATATGTATCTTAAAGTAAAATCATCACTTTAATTTATTATGTTTACGTTTCGGAGTAATATTTCCTCATCTTCAGAACAATCTTTTTCAGCTTATATTACTTTCCCGTTGTCAATTTTATAAATATTTCCAACATATATTAAAATGAATTTACTATCTACATCTTGCTGGGATTCTGAGGCCATTCACTTCAATTGCCTCAGACTCCAGGCATGGTATTAATTTCCTGAAATTTAATCATTTTAAAATAATAATGCCATGTATAATAATGCTCTAAATATTGAACTAAAAATCTGACATTAATTGTTAATGAAATATACGTCATATTTCTGTTAAAATTAATTTGGAAATAGTACTTTCGCATGACAGATAAAAAATATATTATTTTTTTGCATTGATTTTTAATCAGATATCCTGATCTGCATTACAAATTTCCTTAGACTGGACTTAAACAACTAGTTCGATAAATATGTTGAACGTCTTTGGGACCAGAAAGGATGTTCTGAGGACGAAGGAACCATGGCGAAGACTCGGAGGGTCGGCGCGACCTGACACCGGGGGCCGATCTACATAGTCATGAAATATTCATATCTCGGGCCAACCGGATCGCTGTAATTACTGGGACCGCTTCGGGTCTCGACCAATAGCCAGCCTTCTAACATCCACATTCTTCGCAATGCTACGTATACGTTGCATATCATTCTCTCAACATATAGTAAGCAGGGGATTACATTACGCATATGTAAAATAGTCATTAGATACACTAAAAAGAATATTATAACATAGTATAGATCGACATTTAGTCCACTATATACATAGATTATCGTTGCTTTTATAAATATTACTTAATGATAATAAACAAAACTATGGTATGTTAACCTTCCAACAGGCGCGTTGGCGTATAAAGTGCGCCACTTGGATTTTTTTTTTTAACTTTCACTTCCATCCCCTTTGTCTAATCGTTCATCAACCTCTCTATTTTCTGAGAATTTACAATTTTTCTGTCATTCACATTATTAGTAATTCCATAAAAAAGTGCACTAAGTAAGCCTCGAGTCTGTGATTTTTTTTTTATTCTTAAGTTTTTTTTGCTGATGCATGTGCTGAGTATTTTATTTCACTTCAAAAGGATAATATTATTTCTATTATATTTATTATATCAAGAATCAATACCAATGTAAGCAGATTATTTTTTATATTTTTTTTTTGTAAAAATATTTTAAACTTTTGAGATTAAACATTCAACTGATATTTCATTTGTTTTGTTTTTTTCAATTCCCATAATATTTTTAATTTTATCTAATAATAATTTAGTACGTCACGAAATACTCATGTTTTTATTAATTTGGTGTATTTTAGGATTTTTTCGAATTTAAAAATTTGGACGTTTAAATAATAACATGGCTATGATTTATTCCTTTTATTAAAATGTTCGTTCTAACGTGATATATAGTGTTTCATGAAATAATGATGTTTAGATTTTATATAATTATCACTCGAGTAATGAAAAACTGTCCCTTTAATTAGTAAATAATGTATTTATAACTAATTCGTTGTTCAAAACTTTTTATATTATTGATTTATCTATGTCTATACATTTTTTTTTAAATTATGCCATTCTTATTTTCGTATCTAAATAAAAATCAGTAATTAATATGATTATTTTATTAAGTAAATGAAATGAAAATGAGGATGGCGCATTGCGAGCACCGCGCGTCTGCAGGTGCCATGGATTTGGCCGTACCTCCTGGGAGGTAGGTTAATCAGACAAAATCCAAATTCAAGACAAAAGAATACAATTATTTTCGCAAAACTTTTTCGATATAGAGAAAATTGGGGACCGAAATATTATCAAGTCAACACCTGGTTCCTCTTGATTTAATAAGAAATCGAACGGAAATGATGTAATCGATTTCTTCTCGAATTGGGAAATTTCCTTTAAATAATAATAATATGACTATATTCCAACATTATAAGTTATATGCAATTTAACCATCGATTTCTTATTTACGCAAATCAACTTCTTATCAACTACTTATTTAAGCATTCGAAAGTCGTATGTCGTAATACAATAACTTTGAAAAAAAATAACAAGATTTTTTGGGAGATTTGAGCTTTTTTCGGAGGAGATGGGCGGTGATTAACGAGAAGGAAAATAATCACATAAATGTCTATACTCACCAAAATGAGCGTACGTTTAATACATGAGCATGAAAATTGGATTAAAAATTATAGTTAAAAATTACTCAAAATACAAAATTTATGTTGGTGGGTATGAAAATCATATTTTTCGTACATTTGAGGGAGGATATATGCCCTCCAATCATTTTCTCTGCGTACACTACTGTGTCCTTGCTGTAATATGTTGTGTGAATTACGAGAACTATATGATGGGTTTAATATTATATTTCTTATTTAAGATAAATCGGCTGAGATGATTTGGCTATGTAAATTAGAATGGTCATGTAACATGGTTGGACAATAATAAAATAGTTGTCCTCTTTGGTTCGGCATCGATTTATAATTGAAAAAAAAATTAAATAATTAATTGTAAATCAGATTTAAATTGAAAGAGAAGACGAAGGAAGGCTGCGGACTAAGATAAATAAACCTTCATGGATCTGTAAAAAATATTTATATAAGGAATAAGCCTTTCTCAAATCTAACATCACGAAACTGACTATAAAATAAAAATCATTATTATATAGGTAATAAAAATAATCGATTAAATGGTGGCTTTCTCGGATGATTTGCTTCATAAAGAATGATTTTTTCCAGAAACAGGATGTGGAACAGATATAATTCTAGGAAAATAACAATGAAAAGGAGCTGATTGTACCTGAACTAATTTAAAAATAATAATTAGGTCATTACTACAGAAATCATACTAAACTAAATTTTAATTTAACAATTAACGTTTTATTTGCTTCAATTTAAAATATAATTTATAACCTAATAAATGCCGATCCCCTCCCATTGGGGACACGTGTTCACTTCCAGATTCCTCACCTAATCACCGCCTGTTAAATCTGGAGTCCGCTTCCTCCGATTGACCGCGGCAACTCTTCGATAATGATACATCGAACATTAATATATAGTCTTTTATCGGTATTTAATATTGATGATTTCAGCTTCCGGCTAATTTCCTGTGTCGGTCGAACTATAGCAGCTGTAATTCGATAATTAATCGATTATAATCTGGATCTTGGGCGTCGGGTTTGGACTGCGCGATTGGAATCTATTATCGTAATCATTCCAAATGAGCCGATTATTCTCACTGCTTTTGTAATAAAAAAATAAAAAATAATAAATAAATCCTCCATTGTGGATGGTCGAACATTATCATTTCTGTAGTGATTTATATATTCGATAGCCCATTGTTTTGTAGCTTAAATCAAATGATAAACCCTTTGCACAACTTGACTACCTCACATATACCATCTCATTCATTCAGGGCTAAGAAATTTCGATTGAACCAGTCATAACAGGAGTACCGCAAGGATCAATACTGACTCCTTTACTATACATTATATATGTTCGTACACATGGCATAACTACTAATTGCGAACCCTTGACAGCTACCTGCGGTGATGATAAAACAATTTTAACAAAACAGCACAACCCCAGACTAGCCTCATTGACTTTACAAAATCACTTAATACTTTTAGGAAAATGCGATTTAATCCTGACACTTCGATGAGATACATGCCCACCAGTCTATAACAGCGACAACCAAAATCCTCGGAGAGTCGGTCACCACCTTATTACAACTTTTTAGATCTTCCAAATTAAAAGCAAAACAGAAAGTAAGTATTTGCACATGCCTATTAAAACCTCTTTGGACTTACGCTCTACAAATATACGCCACAGCAAAACAGTCACACATAAAACCACTTCAGCCTTTTCTATCTAAGATACTACGACTAACCCAAGCGCCATGGTACGTAAATAATATCACTTTGCACACTGACTTACACATGTCAATGGTCAATGAACACATACGGACGTACTGCAAACGATTACACGATAAGTTGAACGGACACAGCAACCAACTAATAAAAGAGATGGCCACAACTCTCATGCCGAGGAATACCAGAAAACGACTGAAAAGGTTTTGGATGAGAGACCTAATAGCATAATTATATGAGCAAAATAAAGCCACAGAAGAGGTACTGCTGGATAATGCCTCTCTTCATGCCTATCAAGTCTTTTTTTTGTTTATTTACTTTATTTTATTTATTTATTATTATTTTGTTTGTTGTTGTGCCTGTTGCTATGCCAGCCCATCTGCTGATAGATAATTGTAATTAACAGCTACGGATTAATAAATAAAAGTGGAAAAAAAAATCCTTAGGCGGACACAGTACGTTACCAAATACAAATATTCGACCGAAGGATGGTCATCCTTTTTTACAGATCTGTGGCCCGCAAATCAAAATGAAGATGATTCTAAATAAACGACTGAAATTACAGTACTCTCTTTTTTTTTAAATTATCAAAGCTGGAAATTAGACAAAAACTAAATGCATATACATAATAACTTAAATCCATACGGACGTACGCGCTCAGCAAAAAAGGCTTACTTACAAAAAGTACAATGTTTTCAATACAAAATTTTAGGACGAATAACAGAAGCCCCTTGGTAATTAAGGCTATGGCTGACAAAGCCATTAGGAGCTGACTAAAAATGAGAGATCTCCTTTCCTGAATTAAGGGACTAATTCAAGATCAAGAAGAGGTCTATCATTAGTTGACGTACGCATGATAGTATAGAAAGATCAATCTAATTAGGGATTGATAAATTATTTGCCACTTCTATAATTTTGTTTTTATTGAAAACTAGTTTCAAATGTTATACATTCATCTTTAGTTCTAAAAACGCACACAAATTCAAAAATAAGCAATTCAAAATGTAGTTTGGTATTTATTATACATATTAAATTAAATGTAATATAAATTAGTAGGTATTATAAAAAATTTATGAATTATGAATTTAACTAAGACAAGAGATCAACTACATGTTAGTACTCACCAATGTTTAAGTAGATTATATCAAACAGAAAAAGTTTATAAAGTATAAAGCAATGTAACAATTTATGTTAGATATAATCTGCTTAAACCTTGATGAGTACCAACATGCACTTGATCTCTTGTATTAATTAAATTCATAATTCATAAATATTTTTGTAATACTAATTTATACTATATTTAATTTCATATGTATAATAATACCAAACTGTATTTTGAATTGCTTATTTTTTTGGATTTTTGTGTGTTTTTAGAACCGAAGATGAATGTATAACATTCGAAACTAGTTTTCAATAAAATAAAATTATAGAAGCGGCAAATAATTTATCAATCCCTAATTAGGTCTATCAATTATCACCATAATATTTTCATATTGTACTCTTCTGTGACAGGTGAAAACAAAGATTTGAAAAAAAAATAATAATAACTAATTACGATTGAATATTTTTTTTTTTAAATCATTTTTCCTCAAACAATTCCGTCACAGTAATTATTCTTTTTTATTGAGTAATATTACGTTACGTCTGTCCCGGCAAGGACAGTTCACCGTAATAAATAAATTAATTTGAAACATGGATATTCTCTAATAAACATCGATTCTCCCTTATTAATATCGACGTCAGAAAATATCGATTTTTCCCTTTAACGACCAGAGACAAGGAACAGGACCAAGCATAAAATACAGAATCGGCCTTGAGGAGACTTTAAGAACCGGGTAAGAAAAGAAAACGGTTCGGGAGGTGACCGCAAGGAGTGGTCGCTGCTGTGTGGTCCACCGGAGTCCTTAGTCTCAAGGATCAGTTATCTCTTACTAACGACCAAAGGACTAGGATTTAATACATTTCGGTTATATTTATAAGGACTTCATATCATTGCCACCAATATACCTAAGACAGCCTCATTGTAGCTGAACGAAAAAGTATTTAAAATAGATACCTATTACGTAAGTATGGTTGGAAAAAATGAAGTTTAGCTGTTTACCTTTCTAGAAGTGTAATATTGACTCAAGGAATGATAAGTACAATTTACTGTAAATATATTAATCCGATATAAATTATGTATTAAATCAGTTTTATATCAAGACAGCAATACAGTTTTTATAATTTGCAATTTAAATCGGAACCTACTCAGAGAACCTGGAATCCCTCTTGGTCGAATGCCATTATTACGAAATGAAAACAATAGACCGAAACAATATTCCCCTCTCGCCTCCGGGAACTCTGTCTAGAATAAAACCACTTTTGCATAAATGGAAAACCCTTGTTGCAACTTCTATAATCGTTTTTAACATCTCGATGCTTTATTTTATGTTACGTCAAAATATGATTCGAATTACAATGGAATTCTTTGATAAGATGAGAACAAAGCACAGAGAATTGTTTTGATTAAGATTGAGGCAACTTAAAAGTAATTAAGCTGAATGAATAGGCTACTGAATATTAATTACAAAAAAAAAACAAAAAACATTCCAGTATTTTTTGTTTTCATATAAACAAGAACATTTATTAATTCGATGTTTTATCAATCCATATATCCTTGTAAACAATTGAAACCATTCTTTGATTTAACAATCTTGACAATAGCGTATCTTCTTGTTGGCGACGTAACATGGCACTTCTCTGAAATATTATCTTTTACCGACGTAATTTTCCACATGAATCTGAGACAAAAATTAGTAGAGGCAGCAGTGTGGAAGCATGATTTAGTGTAAAAATGGTTTTAATATTTGTATTAAAAATTAAAATAGTATATTGGAGAGAGTTTTCGTTGACCGTAGATGTATCTTAAGGGAGAAGTTGGTCGGGGGGTGCGGTCAAAAAATTAACACTTATAAGAAACTGATATAAGTAAACTTATATATTTGTCCCGACGTTTCGGCCTAAGTTTTAGGCCATCTTCAGGACTAAAAGAAAGACAAAATAACAACAATGAAAAAAAGACAGAGCCAGTACCAGTAACAGTAAAAAATGATAAAAACAGAAATTACAAGTAAGATAAAAAAGTATGAAGTATAAAAAGAAAAAGATAGCACAGCACTAAATTGCATAATACAAGTGACAAATGAAAAAGTAAAATAAAATAAAATAAAATAAATAAAATAACAATCCAAAAATTAATTGAAATTAAAATAATGCTTTATTTGCACAGGAATTATAAAGCTAGTAAAATATATTAAACCTATTAATTAAAACTTATTAATTTTTTTTAATAAATAGATTTCATATGTTTTACTATTCCCTGTGTAACTAAAGCATTATTTTAACTTCAATTAATTTTTACATTGTTATTTTATTTTACTTTTTCATTTGTCACTTGTACTATGTAATTTAGTGCTATCTTTTTCTTTTTATACTTCATACTTTTTCATCTTATTTGTAATTTCTGTTTTTATCATTTTTTACTGTTACTGGTACTGCCTCTGTCTTTTTTCATTGTTGTTATTTTGTTTTTCTTTTAGCCCTGAAGATGGCCTAAAACTTAGGCCGAAACGTCGGCACAAATATATATGTTTACTTATATCAGTTACTTATAAATGTTAATTTTTTGACCGCACCCCCGACCAACATCTCCCTTAAAATAGTATATTTTTATAACGATGAATTGATAAAATTCTCAACATAAATTTCTTTTATAATGATTTCCCAGTCAAGTTTCAGCAATTCAATTTGCAAGAGTTTCCAAGCATCTTCAACTACACCTAAAAGGTTTTGCCAAATGATTTTGTCAAAAAAATTAATAATCATTATTATACATTATAAATTATTATCATTTTTTACCCTCTTATGATTGTGTACCTGATGTAAAATTCAAAACTAACTGATAATCAAAAAAATCTTTTATATTAAATTAAAAATGTTCGAAAGTGATTAAACAAAAGCCGAAATCTGGTATACACACTATTATAACGAAATATTATGTTGAGACTTTTGTCTAGGTTTATATATAGTAATAATTTTATGTGCGAGATGAAAAAAAAAAGGAAGATTTGTTTTAATTAAGGCATACAAATGAAATTGATTAAGAAATTTTGGCCAGATTTGAGATAAAAAAATGTTAAGCGATATAAAATAACAGTTTAACTGGAAAAAAAGTAGAAGGAAATGACAGACGAAAATGATATAAATGGATCATACTAAGTTACATTTTAAATTAAATAAAATGCATATTGATAGTTGACAGAATGTCAGAAGTTGATTTAATGACCGTTGGTAAAGGGCTGATTTTTATTTCAACAAATCTGCAAATTAAAGAAGAGTAACCGATTTCGTTTCTGTATGGTTGGGTTTATATTTTATTATTTTATTTTTAAAGCATGCTTGCTTGTATTTTTATATAATTATTTTTCTTTTTGAAGCATAATAATACCGAAAAATTCGAATTTATGGCTATTTTCTTACACGGTCGTGTCTAGTCCCGAAGTTGCTATTAAAGAAGGATTCTGCTATATTATGGTATTAAGAACCATTTGTCTTAGGCCCTAAAGATGGGTAGATAAGCATTGAGTTGAGACTGATATTCAAGGGACCATTAAAAATACGTTGAAACACTTCCAGGATGTGCAGGTGTTCCTCTGCAGGAAACAGCAAGTGTATTACAATTATTCTTCGACAGTTTACTTCTTGTAATCCACTGTTTACAAAAGGTGTTTAATAAGGATGATTAATTTTACATACTTTCGAAATCATTATTAGTATATTATAAAACGATTCACAATGAAATCCTCGAGTCTCTCAAATTAGAGATGTAAATATCGAAAATAAAATGCCAACATATATCGTACCGATAGTTTTTGAATATATCAATAGTTCGATATATCGAAAAAATAATATAATATAATATAATAATTATTTATAGCTTCTTTTTTAGAGGGGGTATAAAAATAGAGACATAAAAATATCGATATTTTATTAAAAGGTATATATCGACCTTTTTGTTCGATAATTTTAACTAGATATTTAAAAATATAGATATCAAAATTTGAGTATCGGAAACCAACATTTTTTCCAAAAAAATAATTAAATAACCAAAAAAATAAAACAAATGTCTACTAATTTGATAGGCATAAATCATAACTATTCAATTTTGATTTTCTTCCTTATTTTTTTAATTTTGTTTATGTTAAATAATTTAATTCATTTTTCTCTAGTTCTTAGTGATGAGTCATTTTAATAATAGATGCTAATTCCGTCTTTTTAATTTTTTTGTTAATGTTTAAACAATTTAATTAAAGTTTTCTCTAGTTCCTAGTATGTAATATTTTTTCTTTTATTGACAAATGTTAATAAAATAATGCATATTTTGTGATAAGCCATTTATGAATACTTAATTGTGGTTATTAAAGCTATTACAAATCTAATACTTGTTAATTTATATTGTCCTATCCTTCAATGCGATGTAAAAACCCTCTTCTTCTTTCAAAGATCAAAAACATCGAGCCCCGATATATCGAAATGTCGATATTTTTCATTGATATATCGAACTATGTATTTGAAAACTCTCGATAAGATATATATCGATATTTTTGTTCGATATTTACATTCCGATCCAGAAACCATTAAGAAGATGGCTGACTTGGAGAACAGCCATTATAGAAGTAACTTGAAAAAACAAGTTATTTGTGTTATTTTTTGTCGAACCCGTCGTTCTTTGTTATTTGTGATAAAAATATCGATATATTTCCAACACCCTTATCTCAAATAGAAGTAAATAGCTAACCAGTCAAAGTCACGCCATTTCAGACGTCAGGACAGATTATGCAGAATTAGACAGCACATCTGACATCAACAGCCTAGAAAAAGACTACCCAAACCGAAGGGCACATCAAGACAAGACAATTAATTACATTGCTATAAAGACAGCCACTGAAGTGCGACTGGAGTGCTTAGAGTTAAAATGATTTTAAGGATCGCAGTGATGATTCCTCAACTCCATCGTTTCATTTTTACTGACAGGTAGTGCTCACGTAAACATGTATTTCATAATAATTACAGTATACAAGTATTTCACTGTACAGATTAATATAACTCTTGAAAATTAATGGGATATAAAAAGCACCTTTATATTACCAGGAACGCTAAATAATTTAATCTTAATCCCTCTAAAACATAATACCAAAAAATAATGAAAATTTTAAGCTAAGATAAATAAATCCACTAAAAATATTCATTTCCTTTAATATTTATATTAAAAAAAAATTGGAAGTTATTCATATCAATATTTTTGTAACATTACTTATTTTATATAATAAATTTCGTAAATTTTCAATATACTGTACTTACTGACGGGTAATATTTTCAAAACTGCTGAAGTGAGATGTATACATCGATTTTATCTTTCTCTGTCCTGATCATACCTCAACTGGCGAAACATTGAATGATTCGCTGGCATTTGAGAAACTTAAGGCTTTATTTAGGAATCTTCCATTTCTAATTTTTTTTGTTTTTACTAGTGAAGAACTACAGCTTCAAGGAATGGATTATGGAAAGAGTCTCTAGTTATCTCCAGACCGTATGAACAGCGTTCTTCGAGGGGGAAAGTGTGTGAAAAAGCAATCCTCTCTCCCAGGGGACTGTTCTTGGAGAAAACATGGAAATAAAAAATTGCCTTTGAAATCCCAGCTCTCTCGCATGTCATGCAAAGGAACCGTTGGCTCGCATGTGGATTAAACGGGATTCGAAGAGCGGATTTAATCTCAGACTTGAATATGGAGTGATCAGCAATATAGGACTTTTCTTTGGATGTGCCGTTTCTAGAAAAAATTAGCTCGAAGATAGAGTGACCTGGTATAATTTTCTTTATATGAATTCTTTCCTAGCGGTCAACTTTTAAAAAAGAATTGATTGAAATCATTATCAGCATTTAAAGGAATTTATACTTCAAAATTTATTTAGCAGATTTCCCTTATCTCTGCCGTTATCACATTACTTTTTTATTATCCTTTAAAAAAATAATATATATATATATATATATATATATATATATATATATATATATATATATATATATATATATACTTTTTTGCCCATTTAGATTTCAAAATTCTTTGACATTTAAATTTGTCAAAATTCTAGAGGGTGTGCATCCGAAAAATATAATCAGGCACGCAGGGGGAAAAAAAGTAAATCAAAATCCACTAAAACTGCACCATAAAATAAAAATAAATATTTTGTTGGAATATTTAAAAATTTTCTTGATGAAAAAGGGAGGTTCGATAAGAATCTTTTTTATTGTAAGAAAAAAATCGTGTAGAAAATATATATGTGTATATATATATATATATATATATATATATATGTGTGTGTGTGTGTGTGTGTATATATATATATATATATATATATATATATATATATATATATATATAAATATACACATATAAGGCTTATATTATATTATATTATTATATTACATATAATATATATATTATTATATATAGATATTATATATAATAATATTATATTATATATATCTATATATAAAAGGCTTATAAAATTATATATAATTTTATATATATAAACTTATAAAAAGGATTAAGCACCAAAAATCCCAATAATTTAGTTTACAATATATTATGCGATGTAAACACCACCTCTATCGATTCCCGTTCACGATATATCGAGAAAAAAAAATTGGAAATGGTCTAAAAATCGACTATTCATGACGTAAGCACCAAATACAAACGACTCTCAGTCGTTACTCTGGCCTTAATCAGTGCTGGATGTCTTAAAAATATATTGTAATCATAGAGATTTTTTCACCTTAATAAACTCCTACTATATACAATAAAGAGAAATATTTAAAAAAAAAAAATTTTGTAATTTGGGGAAAAATCGTTTCATGTGTACCCTGTAAAGTTGGCTAATTGGCACTTACGCCTTTTTCAAAAAACGACGTCGATATATATATATATATATATATATATATATATATATATATATATATATATATACATATATATACAACTTAAGGAAGAATCTTGGGGACGGAGCATAGCCTGACATTTTACACTCAAGAAGGGGAAAGCCTTCTTCGTCTACATAATGTCTGATACAGCTACAGCTACTGTCTTGATTTTTTTTTAATTTTTTAACACTGATTTGTTTTACATTCTTTCAATCGCGTGCACTAATCCGTAACAAGATTGTTATTTCGATAACAAAAGGTTATTGTTAGACGCCTTCGCACTAAAAGGTCCTTCCTTAAGTTGTTAAACAATGTATATAGTATACAAGATATGAAAACCTCATTTATTTTTTAAATATTCAAATAGCCTCTTCTTAATTTATAACATTATTAGAACAATAGGTAGCTAGTCCGTATTTTTTAAAATATTTTTTTGTTTATTTTTTTGACGAGTTGAATTATACTTAAAATTATCACAGATAAGAATAATATCAAATTTAGCTGAATTAATTAAAATCTTATATTATTATCTTGTAACAGATATACTGTAAGAAGTTTTAGAAAGAACAGTATTGAAATAGGAGCCTATGGAAAATGGCGTGAATAATAATCAGCCTAATATTATGTAGATTTTTTTTTCGTTTCCTGAATCAATTTTCCCCTTCTCCTCGTCAGAGTCGAAAGTCTTGGTAAGTAAAATAATAATAAAAAAATAAATATTGCATGTCACAAATAAGAAATTTGATGTTATAACGCTTGCTATGCGATAAAAATGATGATGCCTCAAAATATTTTGCCTTTTTAACTAACTCTATTGTACCTGTTTGTCCCAGTTGTAAATCCTCCTCAGCATTTACCCAATTATACGAATACGTGTTTAGTTTTCTGATGCCGAACACTATTTTAATGTTTAAAAAAATAAGAAACTAGAAAAAATAAGCTTTGATAAAAAAATAAAATGAGAAATGTAAGAGTCATATATATACGCGAAGCCATCCATTTCACCTTTCGAGGATTTTCATAAACAAATATTATGGTCACTAATAATGGTCAATAATAATGCAATTATTTTTTACATTTTTAATAAGTCTTAGATATATTTTTCCGTTTTACTTAAATTTGATTTCCATGAATCAATTTTTTTAATTAATCACAAAATCAGTAATTGTTTGTAGAAGTGTACAGTTGAGGTGATCAAAAGCTTTTAGACAATGTTGAGTGTCCCCAAGATTTGTCTTGGGACGAATAAATGTCCATCCCGCTTTGAATGGTACAATGGAACCTAGATTATTCGTCCCCACATTTACCGTTATTCTTGCTAACACCTTAGTCAAGCCTAAAAAAAAAAAAAAATAATAATATTAATTAACTTAATTGAAACAGCTCTTAAAATCCTGCCCGTATCAACAAGGATGCTAATGTGTTCCGCTTGGAGCGTAGTACCCGTTGGTGCGTAATTGTTAACTACAGGTATAACCTTACATAGAGTCTTTTGGACGAAGTAAGTCGAAAATTAATATTGACTTACGTTGCCAGGACATTTATTCAACGATACCCACCAAAATTGCTCAAATGATAATTACGAAACATAAAATATGTATATTGTATGTAAATAGCAATAGAGCTTTTAATTTTACAAAAATATCACAGACTAAAGGCATTTTTCTTCCGTTAGACATAGACCTATAACTCTATGAAATACAAATAAGCGAATGGCATAGAAAGACAATTATGTATAGGCAGTAGCGTTGCTAGGACAACTGGCGCCCGGGGCAAACTTCAAGGTCAGAACTATGGAGGAAAAGGAAAAACGCCCCGAGCGGCAGAAATTAGAAGTTAGAATAAAATAAATTTTCTTTTCGGAGCCTTAAAAAGAAAGGAAAAAATATTTTATTAAAAATTTATTTTTGGCGCCCACTTTAAGCGGTACCCGGGGCGGCCGCCCCCTTTGCCCTAGTCTAGCTGCGCCTCTGGGTATAAGTATATAATTGAATAAAAAAATTAGACAATGATTAAATAATTCACTTCTGGGTCAATAATATTTTCTTCAATTATATATGTTTGTAAACAGACTAACCCGAGTGCCCTAGATCAAGTTATTAGAAAGCAGTGGAGGATAATGACGCGGAACTGCAGACAATCCCTGAGTCCGCTCTTCCCATCTCATCCTCGGCTCTAATAAAGCCAATTACTTTTCTTAATAGATTCCGTGGATAACTGAACCGAAATAGGGGTCAGGCCGATCTGCACCTCAAGGGTGAAGTGTATCAGTGAAGCTATCAATATTTTCTATAACGAAATTTTGACCCGATTACAATACTTCTTTTACCTAATAGCGGTAGGAAAGTAAGAAGTAGACGGCTCGAACAGAAGTTTTAAAATGGTGCGTATAGGTTAAACACGTAATTTATACTAGTAGCAGATCTACATTTTCGTTGAGTGAATTGTTAACTATTCTCGCAATGACAAGTACACCTATAATATATCAAACTCCAATTGAGCAGCACGTTAATTATAATTAATAGAATATATAATTTTAGTGAGCCAGTAGGAGATGGTTTCGCGATTAAGTTCAATGATACGATAGCTATGTCTGTTAACTCTAACCTACCCCATCCTAACCCACCATTCTAATCTCTTCCACGGACGCTGGATAATGTAAGCTTATCGTGTTTGTTATGTTCAAAAATCAATTATTTTTTTTTTATAATTATTTTGTCTGATATAAATTTACGACATAACAATAAAATCGTAAACCACACACACATACAACATATATATACATATACATATACATATATATATATATATATATATATATATATATATATATATATATATATATATATATATATATATATATAATGTTTATGAATTTTAAGTTAAATTTTTTTTTTTAATTTCATTTTTCTCACCTTATTTACTTTTTTGTTTGTTTTTGTTTTCTTCTTTTTCATTTTTTTTAATACTTGTATATTTTTGTTAAGTGAAGAACTCATTTTTTGTTTACTTATTTTTTTTACTATTGATGTAAAAACTTATCTACTTTTATTATAGTAGTTTTTTGGCAAAATTTGGTTTACTTTATATCTGTTCAATTTGGTTAATCTGAAGGGACCTAGTCCCAGAATAAAGCAAATTTTCTATCTACCTGTCCCTGTCTCTCTCTCTCTCTCCCTCTCTCTCTCTCTCTCTCTCTCTCTCTCTCTCTATATATATATATATATATATATATATATATATATATATATACATATATATATACATATATATATATATATATATATATATATATATATATATATATATATATATATATATATATATAAACATATACATATACACAACTGTAATTTATTCAAAAATGAAAATAGAGTATGTCATATGAACCGCTCCATACGAAAAGGACGAATCCGCCATGTCACCATAATTTATTTTTAATTTAAAGGCTGATTTAATAATATATACGGTAAACATGCATGATATTCTTGGAATATATATATATATATATATATATGTATATATATATATATATATGTATATATGTCGATATCGTTTTTTGAAATATGCTTAAGCGATAAAAGGAAATTTATAATTCGATTTATTATGGGAAGCAAACATTTGCTCGATATATCGAAAAAAAAAAATGGAAATGGTCTAAAAATTGACTATTGAAGAAGATTCTTCGATGTCAAGATTCTTCGACGTCACTCCGGTCTTGACCAACGCTAGAAGCCTTAAAAATATCTTGTAAGTGTAAAAGTTGTGTATATATATATATATATATATATATATATATATATATATATATATATATATATGTATGTGTGTGTGTGTGTGTGTGTGTGTGTGTGTGTGTGTGTGTGTGTGTGTGTGTGTATATATTACATCATACTTCAAAGATAAAAGAAAATGTGACATGACAGATTCTTGTATAGAGCGCCTCATATAACATAGCATTATAAAATCTTGAATAAATTATAGGTTGAGAGATACAATTTAATAGCATTAAGCAAACATTGCAATGACTATATTTAAATTAAATAAATATAAAATTACTAAAAATCAAAAGTATAAACCTAAAAGTAATTAATAGGAACCGTAATCGATTAATGATGTAATCATATTTTCATAGTAAACAGCACCTATACATATTCTCTGAATCTAAAATGCCTGCATATTGTTTTAAATTGTTTAAAATTCAATTTTTATAATTTAAAAAAAAAATTGAAAGAGGAAAAATGAAAAATAAACTAAAAGCTGCTTGGAGCTAAAAAAAAAAAAAAAATAACTAGGAATTCGTTCTAATCGGTAGTTATAAGCTAATAATCTAAGATTATCACACGGAAAATTGTACGACGTACATGATATTTGACTATCTATTAATTGATCAATTAAAGTAAAATTAACTTACAAATAAGAAAGTTATAGCTTGCCCAATATCTGGTTATGGTTCCTCCACTTACCTGGAAAAAAGAATATTGATCAATAATATATATCATAACCATCAAAATTAAACAATAAAAGTATTTAATATACCAATATTTTTGATAATTATATTAAACCAGTACTTTAAAATAACATGTAATCATAGACCTTTCTGAGGGTAGAAGGAATGTACCGCAAAGGTATTTTGAGCACTCTAGTACCTTGCCAAACAAGAACAATAAGGAATACAGACAGGTGGGAGTGGCAGGACATCGAGACCGTACCCTAAAGATGAACAGCTATGATATAGGTATCGCAAAGGTCGTTCCTGGAAGAAGGACACACCTTGCTGTGCGAGCGACAGACAGGAACTTCAGGTAGTCCATCCTGCTTTTAAGGAACGGAAAGGAGTTCGACAGTAAATTTTATTAATTTTTTTTCAACTGTATCCAATCGACTAATGTCATTTAATAGTATATGTAGTCTTCTTTTTCTTTTTTTTTTTTTTTGGTACATATTAGACATTTTAGAATTACACATTTTATATTAAAAAATTCAAGAGGAAATAAAGACGGGAAATGCTTACTTTTCGATACCGACATTACTTAGCTAGAGACTTAAAAGTTAGAAACTTTTATCCAGAAACTTAAAATTTAGAACTTACAAAACTATCATTCTTCTGGAACTGTAAATATTAAAAAATACTTATTTACATGTTAAACGTAAGCATGAATCAATACCTAACGGCAAAAATGGAACGGATTAAGTGGGGCTCTTAAAATCTTCTTCACTCCAAGCACTCCAGTCGGTCCACTGCGTCGTTCCATTTGGAGTGATCGTCAGTGGCCGTTTTAAAGAACAGTAGAAAGGTAAATTATACATCTTGTTCATTCGTATTTCAAGGTTTCTGTAAAGTTAGCGCGAACAGAATAGTTTCGAAACAGAGAAATAGCAAGTATTTTACCTTCATTCCCTCCTGAATTTAGTTTCTTTTAATTAATTGTAGACCCCAGAATCTTTGGAATTATTTTATTTTTTTCCAATGCAAATACTGCATTTCTTATTTCTTTAATATTTTATTTGTTATAACACATTTAGATAATTCTATAATCTCTGATATATATATATATATATATATATATATATATATTAAAACACTAATGGGCCTGATTAGATATAGAAGTGGTAAAAGAATAACTAATAAACTATGCAGCTACCATAACAGAAAACAATTACATGGTTATGTAAATATAAAATTTGAATCCTGTTATAATTACAATGCGCAGGTGTCAGTTATCGGCTAATAATAAATCTATTAAGCGATAAGATAAGACGAAATCAAGTTGCTTTATTTAAATAGTTATTCCTTATCAACATTGATAGCGCCACAAATTACTGACGAATCCTTCGCTGTGCTATTTATATCAACCGTTATATCACAATACAGTCAGCAGCCGGCGTACAAAGCTCTCTGATAGCAGGCTTGTGGCCATTGACTCTTATAAATTAAACAAAAAAATTAAATACAGAGGAAAATTGGTAATAAATAAAAATGTAGAATAATATCAATTTGGAATAGAAATATAAAACATTCTTGTAATAATTCTACTCTTGTAATAACATTTCTATATACACATTAAAAAAAAAAAGTTCAATTTAAGCAAAATATATTAATTTCTTCTTAATATCTTAAATCTAAATATAATTTTATTTTTTTGATAGAACTTTCCTATTCAAAATAATGCAATTTATACATTTTTAATAATTAATATTGACATACATTTCGGACTTACGCAGCCATTTTGAAATATAAAAAAATATATTACATAAGATCTGTTCCAATCACCACGGTACCGTATTTCCGTTCCAAAACCTGTACCCAGCATGCGCCTGACAGTGTGACGATAGTCAAAACTCGTGTTGGAACAAACTATTTTAAAATAGAATTATAATAACATGTAAATACATAAGAGATTTTTCGATTTCGCATTTTGAACTAAACATAATGAAGTTAATAAACAAAAATAACATATTTATATTTCTAACCTTTTATATATATTTATGAAGATTATTTCATATGAATAAAACTTACCTTATTTCTTATTAAACGAGTATTTGTAAATTTTAATGTGAATTTGTTATACAAGTTTACTATAAATAGACCGAAGCGTAGTTGGGAGGACGAGTGTCAGATCTGTAAACAACTATTGCTGATAGAATCGGATTCGAACCTTCGGGCTCACTAAGTCTTGCTAATAGATAATTATAAAGCTGATTTGACAATGCATATTAAATTGTGTCATAATAAATGTTTTTCTCATCAACTAATATATTCTGGGCTTAGTTTACATTAAAAAATAAATATTGGCTTAAAAAAAAAATTATCTGTTGATCTTAATAATAAAAAAGCATGATTATCAAATTTCAACCAAATCGCAAGAAAAACTGGACAGTCCACCTTCCTTCATCTCTCGGGTTTCTTGTTACGATTAGCAAGCATATATAAAAAAAAAATAAGATTTTTTTTTTTAAATAAGAAATATAAATAAATTTCTAAACAAATAAAATAATAAAAACCTAATCTTACTTCGATTAACTAAATAAATTTCGAGAAGAGTTACAACAAGTAAATAATTCATCAAAAAATTTATAAAAATAAATAAAATAACTTATAAAATTAATATAAGTCTATTCTTAAGTTATTAATTTAAACTTGTATAAACCCCAATTTTCTATAAAACCAGACAAATTACTAAGGTGAGAATTTTAAGGTGATCAGTTATCCATTTAAGATGGCAATTCAATAAAAATAAACAATTAAATTAATAAAATTAAAGATAATATTAATATAAATTATAATAAGGAATAAACAACACTAAGTAGACAAATAAATCGCATTCATCCGTTGATATTTATTTTAATCATTAATCTTAAATGTCCCCGCCCTTCAATGTGTAATATTAATTACGGAAAGAAATCCAAATAAGGAATGTCGGTCATACGGAGAGATAAATACAAAATAGCTTTCCTAATATAGATACAAATATATATCACAATGACAGAATAAATAAAATAAATAAATGCAAGGTTTAATCCTTTTCCAAGCGAACACGTTTTCCTTAACCTGTACAGTCTGCTTATGCAAGTTCGCTATGAACGTGCTAGTGTCCGATAATATTAGTATTAAATAGTATCAGAAAGTGAATTTTAGCTGCTATGGACAAGGAATTTAGTCAGAATCACGACCAATCATCCGGTTTTTACTTAATAAGATTCAGGCTCCCATTTAATAGAGGCTGAGTGTGCCCAAAGAGTGTCTCCAGACACCGAAATCGATAAAAGGCCAGTAGAACATCATATAAATTTTCTACTAGAGGCGTTATCAAACCGATAGAAATTTTATAGGAACATAAATATTTCAAGATCAGAAATGCCCGATCTTATGGAAGCTAAATTTTCTCTTAGCGTTATATTCTCTAATGACATATATCAAAGATGTTTTATAGAAGTAATGATATATACCGAAATTAGGCATATCTTGGGGTAAGTTATGTAAACTACAAATTTTGCAAAATATGAATAATTGCACAGAAAGTTTCCATTAGTTAAGGTCCACAACTTACTATAATTAGATAAGCGTTCCAGAAGGTTCAGAACTTGGTAAGTGTTCCAGACGGTTCAGAACTTGGTAAGTGTTCCAGACGGTTCAGAACTTGGTAAGTGTTCCAGACGGTTCAGAACTTGGTAAGTGTTCCAGACGGTTCAGAACTTGGTAAGTGTTCCAGACGGTTCAGAACTTGGTAACTGTTCCAGACGGTTCAGAACTTGGTAAGTGTTCCAGACGGTTCAGAACTTGGTAACTGTTCCAGACGGTTCAGAACTTGGTAAGTGTTCCAAAACACGGTTCACAGATACTACTTAAAAATTTCAAAAACAGTTAAATTGATCATCAGGAAGAATTTCCATTCTATATTATCCATTCAGTTCAATGCATCAGGCTGGAATGTTCTAATGACATAAAGTTTAGAAATGGTTTTAAAATGATAGTTCTCGCATTCACCCAAAGTATCAAAAAAATTAATTTTTGTTTTCCTCGAATTACCCATCATATTTGTAGAATTCACACCACCCTACCAAATAAATATATAGGTAGTGATATATAAATATCAAAGAGCAAAAACTCAAAAAGAGTCATAAATTAATTACTATAAACAATTGTAAGATTCCAACACACAAAGCCTCAAGTCTCTAAAATACCGGCAACCAACTAACCAGACAACATTTGGCCAATTCAGACATCATCAGGACATACAACAAAAAATCACATATGTGAAGATAAAATACAATATGCGGTTGGATGTCTTGGAGTGATGTGCTGTCTCTGTTTGATGCATATTTATGGACGGTTGATGTGAGATGTGCTGTATTTTATCTTCCTATAATTGATTTTTGGAGTATGTCCTGATGATGCCTGAATTGGCGAAACGTTGACTGATTAGTTGGTTACCGGTATTTTAAAGACTTGAGACTTTGAGTGTCGGAATCTTCTAGTTTTTTATAGTATATATATATATATATCAAAGCAGCCTAAAAGGTTATTATAATTTAATGAGTACTTTAATATTTAATTAATTACTTAATAACGTCTAAGTTAATAATAACGTTTCAGATAGTATTATTGACATTAGGCTGATATTACTAGTGGTGTTATTATATCAAGTTCCTAATGTTTAGAATCTTAACGATTAAATTAATATTATATTATATAATAATATATGATTGATACTAAATGTTTAAGTATAGAGTGGGGCGCTTCCCATCACATTTTTTCGGACCTAATATTTAACTGGATAATGTATTGTCCAACTTTTTGGGGCTTTCCTATTTAATATAAACAGTCATGCAGAAAATTCTTTGATATGTTTTATATATTAAGATATTTTATATGCCTTAATATCTCTACATATTCATGAAGGAAAAATAACAATAACTAGACATAAAATGTTGCAGACACATAGATATTACAAAAGATAAAACTAATGAGTCATCATTATTCATAAACTTGTGAGCTGTGAGCCCGGGATTTTTAATTCCTATATAATAAAAGTATAACACTAAAAACATTTACTGTTTATTTTATCAAAAAACGAAAATATGGTTATTTTACATTAGTGATAGAATGTTTCTTTCAGTCGTCGCTGCAGTATAACATGCTAATCAATATTTAAGATAAAAATGATACATAAATGTGACTTATGTAAAGCCCATCGTTAATGATTAAATGTCTGCTTTTGAGAAATAGATCACTAAGACACTTTGAAGCAACTCATTTATGAATGGACACTTTTCATGAATGGTCAGGGAAGAATCATTTTTTAATCAGGGAAGAATCATTTAATATACAAAACTAATGTAATAACAAAAAAAAAAATAGTTATTTCAAACTAATACAAGTAAAAATAAATTGGGATTTGAGATCCAGAAACGAATGACATGGAGACCAGATGTCTAGAAAAAAAACACTGAACAGAGTTTCAGTCAGAAAAAAACTAACTGCTGAGGCTACAACATGAAAATTACCACTTGATAAAATAATTTAGGCTAGGGTAACCTAAATTAACACAAATCGAAGTAAGACCGAAAAATATACTTAGCATTTTAAGTGCAATACAAACCTATGAAATTTCTAGCAAAGTAATTGTGGTTTTATAAAATAGATTAGAATACATTTTTTTGTTTGTTTTACTTCCAGATGTACATGTCATTATAATTATGCGATGTTTGGATAAAGGGGTACAAATCATTTTTTAGCGAAAATGGAATTGTTATATCATTTTTTTTTTAATGAGCATTATCTTAAAGGATCAGGATTCACATTTTATATATTTCATGTGAATACTGTTTCAGTGAAGCATAGTTTATCTTTTTCTAAAAGATAAAGTTCATTATAAAGAACAAAACATAACTAAAACCCATTGTCTCAAAAAAAAAAAAAAAAAAATGACATGGCAGACATGAAGAAGGACAGTACGCCGAATCTCTTATCCTGAGCTTGATTAGGAAAAATCTTATTTCTATTATTTGAACCGATTATTTCCAAAGTGACCCTAATCGATTTTTTGGGGGAAATAGAGATAAAAAATTATTCCTACGTAAAAACATCCAAACAATCCGATGGTGCCGTTATTTTTTCCCAAAACGAGACTAAATAAGCAAATAAAAAAAGTGGTTTAAAAACAAAATTACGAGTTTATTTAATTTCAAACTGTACCTCAAACCATAGTAAAGTAGGACCTACATCGTAATTTTCTTTCCAACACTGGCCCTAATCTTTCAAATCTACCTACAAGTGGTCCTCTCTGCTGTGCTTTTTTTTCTAAAGGATATTAATTTAATATTTCTTGCTTTAAACCGCGCGGATTTTCTGTGGTTGATAAAGCGTCCTTCAAAATTGGCAAAACTGATCCGTCCCGATCACTCAACCGAAATATTTTAATAACTATTTTTTTATGTTCAAGTTCATGTAAGCATGTTCATGTTAGTTATGGTGTGTTCATGTTAGCGTTGTGTAGCGAAGGCCTTGAAGTTCCAAAAGCAGCCTATATAATATTTAATTAATAATAAAATAATCAGAGTTTTATAGAAATATGTGCTAGAAATGAGGATTTTTTTCATTTATTTAAACAAAAAAATTGGTTTTGATATCGCTATTGGAATTGCGAATACAGTTTTTCTCGTTTCTTAAAAAATTGTCAACGATGACCGGAGTCCTTTTTGGAAATAAACGACTCATTTTGCAGTTAATGTGACAGTATCTGTCACTGCCACTATAGCTACTGTCAACTATCATATCACACCTGGCAGTGCGACAATATTATAACGATAACATGACGGCAACTGCCATACAATTCATACTATATACCTTACAACTGTCGCGGCAGTGTAAACGGGCCTTACTAAAGGACTGATAGAAAAACCAGAAGTAAAGAACTATCTGGTACTTAAATATATTTTCTGGAATGCTGCATTCCAACATCTAATAAAAATGTAAAATTCTGACTCAATAGAACAGAACCTTCATTGTCCGCCTTCATCGACTTCATTGTACGCCTGTTAAACTATAAATCGGTGGCTCAAAAAGGGATCCTGAATTCGCTTACTAGTTTCCGAAGATTGCAGAATCTCAAAAACGACACGGCGTCGCGATATCTATCTATTGACACACTCACACACATACAACCTCGGAAAAACCTCTCCTAGCGGAAGAACCCACTTAACTTATATCTTATTCTCCTGCTGCAGACTTGTTCAGCTCACAAATTGGAAGGAAAACAATTATTTTACACTCAATTTTAACACTTTAAATAAGTAATAAAAATGCTTAATTAGAGTGAGAAAAAATCGCAATTGTAACCTTTATTACCGAACCATATGATCTCAGTATTTAATTTCAATATATTTTTTTATGTAAGTTTATTATTATATGACTTTCAAGTAGATTACCTCTTTCAGCTCACCAATTTTAACGAAAACCTAGTATATTATTTATATTGATATAATAAAAGTCCTATTTACCAAATTTGAGATGTTATACATAATATTTTAATATAATTTTTTATGAAAGTTTACTATGAACTTCAAATAAAGTACCGCTTCAGGTTTTTCAATTTAGACCAAAATATAGTATCTTATTTAAATCAATATATAAGTTATAAATACTAAATTTGAGGAGTATTGCATTATCTTTTAATATAATTTTTTATGGAAACCAATTATGACCTACATGTAAAGAACCACTTCAGGTAATCATGCAGTGTCCAAAAAGGGGAGTTCACAACTAGATTTTACAGCAATCCTAAATACAAAATTTCAGCTTTCTATAGAAAACCGTTTTTGAGTTATGCGAGGTACAAACATACGTACGTCACGACGAAACTAGTCAAAATGGATTCAGGATTGGCCAAAATGGATATTCCCGTTGAAATCTGAAAGCCGAAAATTTTCACGATTACAATACTTCCTTTCTTTACTGCTTACAAGGAATAAAAAAAAAAATTGGAGAATAGAAATCTGACAGTAAGAACTTTCTAATGCCTTCTACTGTTCCTAATTGATGTATAGCATGGCTGCTTAAATTACGGAGAATACGATAGAATATTATAAAAAACAATAATATTAATATTTTCTAAAATATAATAAAAATAATTAATTTAGAATGTGAGTTTACGCAAATACAGAAACCGTTATAGAAAGAGATCTGCTATGTAAATGTCTCCTTCCTGCAGCTAAACCAGATTCCTTTCCCCACACCTCCACCACTCGTCCTGGCTGCCCACTGCTACCTCGATCTACAGCTAGTCATTATGTCGATACGTATCGTCAATAATCGATAGTTAGAATACAATTCTGAACACTTAATATAGTCTAATAATTTAACATGATAATTTACCAGATTTTCAGAAGTGAAAAATATTATTCCTGTGATTTAGTAGTAGTATTAACCTGTTGTTATCTCTCAAATGATTTAAACTGATTTTAATCAGTGAAATCGCAAGGATACCCGACTCCCATTATTGATCATAAATAACACATACAATATTAAATATATTTACTATATCTATGATATAAATGTAAAATACAGAAAAGAAATATAGCATGTTTTTATCTCAAGTACGTGATAAAAGTCGTTATATAACGCTCTTGTGGCATCTGAATCTCGTGAATGGGTGGGTATCCCATTGATAAATATTTTCAGGAATTCATTGAGGAATTGAGAACGATAGCCATTCATTGATGTCCTATGCAAATCATTTCCCTCGGAACAATGGAATTATTTAAATACAACCAATCTATGAAGAAATTATTTTCATTAAAAAATTTACAAACAATGTGAAAATGGACAATTTTTCAATGAACGAAAAAGATTTCGCAATTGAATTTATTTTCTCACAGTATTTGTTTTAAGCGACAGGTATTGAGGAATAATACAGGAGTAACAATAGTGTGCAATAATTACCAGGATATAAATAAAGTATATTAACCTGTATAATAACCTGATTCATTTGATTTTTAGAATTGTTTTGTACTGAATATTAAAGCCGTAGATCTCCAAAGTTACAATATCGCCGTGAATTACAATAAAATAATATTATAGATGCAATTAACAAGTAATAAAATTTAAAAAATAATTGTGAATATCAGAGCGCTCCGTCAACAAGGTTCGTATTATGTTTTCACTTCCTTCCATTTTCATTTTATTTTTAATAGCTAGAAATTTTTTTTTTTTAAATGAGCTCTTGAGTAATTGAAAATTGATTCGTTGAGCATTAAAGAGCAAAGATGAACTTTCTCGTACTAATATTAAAATAAAACCATCCAAAGATATGTATTAGGTCTTGTAAGGCAAATTTCTTTAATAATCTTTTTACAATAATTTCTGTTATATAACTTACTTGATAATACCGACAATAACTGATAAATATATATCAGGTATGCCGAAGCTCAACAGATTAATGCAGGGTCCCATGCAGGGTTCCATGCAGGGTCCCATGCATATAGCCGTGGATCGAAATGTCCTGTATGCTAAAATAAAAACCAGAGCGCTAAAATAATGCGCACTTTTATTTTTAAAAAGTTCTTGCTCAAAATTAAACCTTCTCTTAGAAACTTTTTTGAAATGATTCATGCGAGAACTTTCAAGCTAAAACTTTTATTATAAGTTCTTACAAGAGCTTTTTGGTCAGAACTTATATAGTCAAAGTTCTTTGGGAGTTTTATCGTAAGAACTTTTATAATAAAAGTTCTTTCAGAACTTCACCGTAAGAACTTTTATATACAAGTTCTATACAAAAAAAATTCTCGTTAGAGCTTTTTATTGTGATTATAATAAAAGTTCTCACCATTAAAACTCCCAATTAAATGCTGGAGATACGTACGGAATGGTGTCTTGAAAGGTTTTCTTGTCATAAATAGTTATTTCTTTAAATAACCTTTTTGTAGATGATTTAATCAAAGCAAATTTTCTATTGAAATTTAAAATTAAATGTTTAACAAAATAAATAAAAAGGCAATTGTTTTTCTATTATTTCGAAATTTATTTATTATCTTTTATTATTTTATTTATTTATTTATTTTTGTTAACAGATTTTTTATTTGTTCAACAGTGCTGCTGTCTCCCGAGGTTTCCCCCACTTTCCGAAGATCTCTCTCAGGCTTTGCCCCATAAGTATGTGAAAACTTATATTTAAGAATCTATATTTAAAATGTTTTCTTTTATTAACAGGACTTTTATATAAAAAAAAAAAAAATTGGTAAGAACTTATACTAAAAGAACTTTATTAAAAACTTGTAAGTATATAAGTTTTAAGAAACTTTTAAGGTTCTTTTGTGTTAATTATTTAATTGTAAAAGTTTTTGTAAAGCAGTTAAATTGAACCTTTTTGAAAAAGTTCAATAAATGTTTTGAGCCCTAATAGGAAAAGCTTAAAAAAGTAGTTGAAAACTGTGTATGACCTACAGCCCGATTTAAAAGTGTCAAATCTTTAATTATACATATTTATATAAACACCTGCAAAAGCAAATTCTAGGTGATATGAAATGGATTTATAATGCACTCCCATACCCTTACAGTGCAATAGTCTATTTTCGAGAAAATTTGACTAATAAAAGCAGTTATTCCTCAGCAGAACTTCATTATTTACAATATTGTAGTTACAATATAGGTATAATTAGCAAGTTATTAAGTATAAAAAAAGTTCACTGTCCAAACTTGTTTATAATACAATGAAAAATAAAAGGAGAATTATTTGTGGCAGGTTTTCTGACAATATCGGAATTCCAAAATGAAAATTTCACGAAGAAATAAATTAAAAATTTATTTTAGCATAGATTTATAATATTGAGTACCAATAAGTTTAAGAAATTAAAACTTGGGCTACTGGCTAAGAGTTGTGTACCTGAAGACTAACTGCTAACAGACAAATAAATGCTGAAATATAATTTATTAACCGATTGTTTACAAGCTAATTTTTCATTTTTTTTATTTTATTTTTTTTATTTCATATGTTTGATAAACAGATTATTTTTATATTATTTAAAAGAAGTTTAATTCCAGTAGATTTTTAAAGAGTCCTGTAATATATTATTAATTATTAATACCGGTATAATTAATTATAATAATCAATAAATAGCGAAGAGAAGGAAGATACAAGGACATGGAGGAACCGGGTTGAGCCGAATCCTAGTCACTCACTACCTGAGATTCTCTTATTGAGGAGCATTTCATTCTCCATTCCTCTTCCTTCGTCCTGTTCCTTTTTCCATCCTGCCCGCTCTCATTAAGTCTTTTTTTGTCCTCGAGGCACCTCTTTATCCTACCGTCTTAGGCCATTATTATTTATTTCTTAATATCTTTCAACACGAAATCAAACTTAGAGCTACTTAATATGTAACTAATTTTTTTTCTTATTTTAAGATAAATCTAAAGATTGTCTATTCAACACGATACGCTGATAATAAAAAAAAAAGAATATAAAATATGATTTCTTAACACAGAGAAGAATATATAACATTTCTCAAATCGCCTAAAAATCGATTGAAATTCTTAAATACTTTCCCTAAAAGATCTTTCCGCATCTCCATCCAATTATTTTAAAATACTAAGAAACAAATTAAACAGCATGAAAGTTTTCAGGTAAACAACGATTTCAATAGAGGGGAGAAAGTGTGAGAAAATTACCGCTAATTTAAAGTAAAAGTCAATGACAAAGAATAAAGAAAAGTGGATAAGCTATTAAAGTAAAATTTAAAAAAATGTTTAACAGCTGAATGATTTAAACATTAAAAAAAAATAAAACAGCTTCAAGCGCTAAAATGTTGATTCGCAAAGCTACATCACCCTTGTCTCAAGCCAGGGGTTGATAAAGCGACAACCGGAATAAGGGACCTAGTAGGGCCTCGGATAGCAAAGATCCCAGAGGACTTAAAATATTTTAACTTGAAGATTTTTTGGAATGACAGGAAAGATTTGAAAAAAAAAAAGAACTCCATAAAATAATCGAAGACATTTAAAAACAAAATGTTAAATTGAAGACCTCTAAGTTGAAACTTTTTCTTGGGACACCTGAAATTTTTAAGGCATAAAGGTACCCTACACGATCGGTTTTTAGATCCATCCGAACCGTCGGTTTGAACGATGGAAAATGGTGGGAGGAAAAACGTCGGTACGGCAACCAAAACTCCTCAGACCCTGCACCATCAATTTTTTCTTCCATCCGAACCTTCCTAACTCTTATTCAATTGATTTTCTTTATTTATTTGATTGATCTTCTTTTTAATTGATTTATTTTTAATTTATATAGAATTATCGAAAAGAAATAATGCAAAATCTAATTATTATTCATTTAAATTTCCAGAATCAATGTTTATTAATTAAAAAATAATAATAATAAAAAAATAAAATAAAAATAAATAATTTAATCAATAAAAATAATCAGAGATTTCGTATATTTTGTTTTATCTCCATTTATATCTAGACCCAATTAGTTACTGGCTTGAATTCAATTACAGTACCAAATCATAAGCATGCGCATTTAGTCAATTTTTATAAGAAATGGAAATTGCAATTATGTATTAATAATAACGTATCTAATATGTTTATTGTTGTACAGAAGGGTTTGAAAGTATTCATTGATATTCTTACAAACAAGGATAATATATCAGTTAAATATTTTTCTTTAGAAAGTTAGATTATATTATTAGAGACTAGATTTTCGTGCAATAAAAAAATAGTTAAAAAATCAAATCGTGAAAAATGGTGCACTAAGAACACATAAAGTCTAAAATTGTGTATATATACACAATTTTACACATTTTAGATATTTACAGATAATGTCTTAAACATGCAAAAATCATCATTTTTATTTGATATATAATATCATATATATTTATGTCATAAATATAACAAAAATGAGGATTTTTGCATGTGTTAAGGTGTTATATATAATACCCAAAATGCGTAAAATTTTGTATATATACTTGGTGCAAGATTTTTCTCGATTAGAATTTCTTACTGCACAAAAATCCGGTCCCTAGTAATTATAAATTATTTGAACTTCTTTTTATAATTTCATATCTCTGATATTTTAATATCTTCGGAAAAAACCTGTTATTTCATAACCGAAGTAGAAACACATAACCGCCTAAGGAACTTATCCTTCGACAGGAAGGATGTCCTTTACATCGCCATTGTACCTAAGGTCCTTAACATAATGTAATATAATACGATATGCAGGGGACTGAGGAGAGCATGGACCTGAGGGCGTGTCGAAGGAGGCCGCAAGAAGAACCAGGTCGAAGAATGCCTCATAAAAACTGAAGAGCTGATGGTGTGTGAAATCTCATGGTCCTTGCTCCTTCGTCTCCTATCGTATATAGCCACCTTTATGCTTGTATATTAATCCAGAGAGATCTTCGCGATGAAGGAAATTACAGAATAGATAGGAGTTGCCAGGTAGCTGTGGCGTACGTAGGGAGGGAAGGGGGAAGTGATTGTGCGAGAAAAAAAAAGTTTGCATTTTAAGCAATTGTTTTGGTAATTTTTAACAACAATTTTTTATCAATCTCCATGCTTTCCTTAAAACATACTTCCAATATGGCAATTGTAGACATTTAGGCGATTACTTGCTTTCTTCATATTAAATACCTCTCCCCGAAAAAAATTTAAATCCCTTCCAAAAAAAAATTCTACCCAGGGTAAGTGTCCCCTTTGCTCCCATATAATCCCAGACCTGGCCCTTTTATCAACTGTACAAACTTCAATTTGTTTTTGTTTTTTTTTATTTATTTTTCATTCTTTCGCGTGCAAAAATTCGTAAGTTGATGGTCATTTGAATAACAAGAGGTTATTGTTAGGCGCATGCGCATTAAAAGATTGTTAAGTTGTTTTCCTATATGTATTGTTTTCCTGCAAAAGTCGTCAATTCCGTACTCATGAGCCAAGCAGTATTTTAGGGAGGCAGTGTGGATAGCATAGGGCTCCTGTTGCCTGGTTTATGTAAGGCTCTCCTTTTAGGGCAAAGTGAAACTAGAAGAATTCTGTTAACAATGCTTTATTCACTAGACTATCACGCTCCCTTTACATACATAATTATACATACTGATATTGAACTGTTAAGGAGATCTATTATTTTATCCGATACAAGGAATGCCTGTCACAACACATGTGCAATGAATAATAAATTATAAAATTAAAACTATAACTTTAATCCAACTACCGACAAAGATGATTTACAGCCCAAATACTGCTAAGAAAGAGGGTGGTAATAGGAGGGCTTGTATTAAGGCAGTTGTGATCGGAGATTGTTTGTTTGGAACTAAGTGGCTGGTGCGCCATATGGTCGGCAACGTTTTTATGGAAGGTCGCCCCCAGGTTCCAAGTGGATGTGGCGGCCTTCTTATATCTCCAAGGATACAACCGCCTGTTTTATCGGTCCTCCAGGACGGATAAGGTAGCTTAACGTAATTAAATATCGATATATTCCCTTGAGTTGAAAGAAATTTAAATATTTATATCGATGTTATAAAAAAAAAAAAAATCTTAATTATAACATCTCAGAAATGTCAATATTATAAAAACAATATCTTCATTATAGTGGCACATAAATATTGGTATGTTTGTGTCCCTTTTAAAGACAACCGCCTGTTTTGTCGGTCCTCCAGGACGGATAAGGTAGCTTAAACTAATTAAGTATCGATATATTCTCTTGAATTGAAAGCAATTTAAATATTTATAATAACATTTGTTAATATTATTAAACTTAAAAATGAAATATACATGAATAGCACTAAATATCAATATTACGTTATTGAATCCTCGACGGTAGTAATTAATCTAGAGAGAGGTCCCAGTCAAAATTAAGGCTTCAGACGGAATATAATATTTTTGTGCGTGATGAGGAACATCCGTCGTACAGACGGATATTGCATTATTTTTTTTATTTACACACCATCCAATACTTATAATCATTTTCGTATTATATTTCTTTCTTACCATTTTTATTATTATCTAAGAATGTATTGGGTGTACGGACATATTTATTAAATGAATAGTGACAGGGAACATATCGACGTCGCTTTTTGAAACAGGCTTGGCTTTAAAAATTCGAAATTTAAGTTTCAATTTATTACGCTATGTAAACACTACCTCTATCGACTCCTTTTCACGATATATCGAGAAAAAAAAAATTGAAAATAGTCCAAAAATCTACTATTGATGATGTAAGCACCAAATACAAGCGATTCTCAGTCTTCACGCCTTAACCAATGCTAGAAGCCTTAAAAATATATAGTAATTATTAAGGTTTTGCCACTTTAATAAACTCCTACTTTATACAATAAAGAATAGAATTATATACATTCTTATTTGGAGAAAAATCGTTTCATATGTTTCCTGCAAAGTTTGCTAACTAGCGCCCAAGCCTTTTTCAAAAAACGACATCGATATCATCATTACCATATCAAGCTTAAATTAAACACCCAGACTTTCATATTGGTGACTTTGAAACGATTTAGCTGATGTAAGCATTGTGATCAAGTCTCGAATTCCTAATCCTCGTGGGTTAACTCATTGTGTATTTTTGGGGTTAGGTTTTCGAGACATTACCAAAATGCGTGTGCTTCACCTAGAGAGTTTTCAAATCGAATTTTTTCACATTCGATAGTTCGACATGCTAAAGACGATATTTATCACAAAAAGTAAAATTATTTATTTATTAAATAGAACGTAATACATTATTCCTTAATAATCTGTCAAAAACGTGTCCAAAAATGTCACAATATTGTAAAAGTAAAAGTACTTAAACATATCAAAAAATATAAAAAAAGGTCACATTATTATGAATGACAAGAAAACAATTTTGAAAAATTTCATTCAGAAAGATGTTACATGGAACCTACATGTTCATAAAAAAAAAAAAATACTTCGTCAAGCCGGTTCAAAAGTTGTATGAATTGGTAAGGATATTTTGTAAGAAATTACAAAAAATGCATATTGGATTAAGTTTTGTTTACCGTAGATATAATTAAGGAAGAAGTTGGTCGAGGGGTGCGATCAATGATAAACACACTAAATAAGTATGACTTGTTTATTCTGTGCCAACGCTTGCTATTTCTTTTAGCCCTGATGATGGTCTAATACTTAGGCCGAAATGTTGGCACAGGATAAGTCATACTTATTTGTGTGTTTATCATTGACCGCACCACCCGACCAACAAAAATTATGTTTATCCTTAATTACAAAAATGTATGTATGGGCCAACATACTGATATTCCGTTAAAACAATAGTAAAATTATTTTATAAAAAATAATAAAATCATTTATTTAATAAATAGCGTAACATTTTTGTGTTAATTTCGACCACTCTGACAATAGCATAGATAAGTATTAATGTTGGCTGTTCAGGTAAAGGCTAACGAGTCAATGAGAAGTATTTGATTATTCAAAATATTAATTTCACTAAACTCCAATCCATTTTAATTTTCAAGATAAACCAATTAAATAATTCTTAACAATACAACTATTCAATGAATGAACACAGTATGTTTTATCATTACCTTGATAAAACATAATATAATAAATCCAGGACATGAACATATTCGTGTTCTTCAAGAAAAATTAACGATCAGATGGCAACATCTACCGGTCGGTGCCAAGAATAAATAAAATATGAAATAAAAAGCATATAAAATATAAAACATAAAAAAATTAAAAAAAGAATATGACATAGAAATTTGTTTGAAAATTAATTATTCGGGTTTTGTTGAGGATATTACAGCTATTACGGTATTTAAAAATTTTTAATTTGCATAATTGATTAATTAATTAAAGGCAAAAGAATGCTATATTATTAATATTCACTAAAATTAAATGAATAATATAAAATAAAATAAATAATGCTAATTATCTACGTACAAATAAAACATAATTTATTGTAAGAATAATAGATGCATGGAAATAAAAACGGGTCTGAGTGTTTTCAGCAAAATTGAAATCACAACCGTTTTTTTCAGATAGCAGGCCTAAGTACAGAGTTGATACAATTATAAATATGATTTTATTACTTATACAACCTAAGGGAATCTGAAAACATTTTTTTTTTTTTTTAATTAAATCATATTTCTTAAATATTATTTTATTAATACTGTTATAATAAGTTGAAACTTGAAATCTGAAAAAAATTAGGAACCAATAATGATGAATTTAATAAAATATTATTGATTGAAATAGACTTTTCTTCAAAAAACTTTGATAAGCTCCCATACTGTACGCCTCTCTGCCCAGATGATGGTCCAAAACTTAGGTCGCAACGTTGCCACAAAATAAATAAGTCACTTATTAGTGTGCTAGTCTTTGACCACACCTCGCTGCTGACCAACTTCTTCCTAAATTATTTTATAATAATTAATTATTGGTAATTATTGGGATCACACGCTGCTTTATCAAAATGGGGCGTGGCCTGAGTAAGGTTATGCACCCTCACCTCACCAGTTACAGAAATATTGGAGAGGATATTGTACAAACACTGAAGAAATACCATGGCAGATTAATTACAGCAGTTCAGAATACTAACCTTTTGGTCTATACAATAGTTGACCCTTTTCTTTAATTGTTTGGGGGCCACTTCATATATTCACTTGAGGATTTACATGATCACTGATCAATTAATAATAATAATGAGTTTTGTTTTTAGGTAACTTCAGTTTTGTGGTAATACACCATTATGAACTATAGCATGAGTATAAAATAATAGAAAAATTATCCAGTTGCAAGACCTATTAAAATTTTCAAAAATTTTTAATTCAATTGTATGATAAAAAAAAATTACCTACTACCAATTTATTTATTTATTTATTAAAGTCCTACTCAATTAATTAATTAATAATGAATTTAATCAATTAAATTCCTAGCTTCGTAATTTTTCTTATTCGTAGTTAAGTGTGATTGATAATCTAGAAAAGTACAGAATATCGTTCTTAACGCGATGGGGAACATAAAGTTTTATTTATTTTAACTTTATTATTGTTAATAATAATAAAAATGTGTTCATTTCTGTGTTTACTGTATATAACTTTCATTCGTTTCTTCGATGTAAACATTATTATTTCAATTAAATTCCTAGTTGGTAATTATTGTGGTTAATTTTCTGAAAAAGCGGAGACAGTCGTGATTATCGTCTGTGGGAAACGTAAAATTATGTATATTTCGGTAATTGTTTACCAGGAAGAAGTAAACGTTTCAAAAAACAGTGACGAATGTATAAGGGAAGGTGGTAGGGACTTAACCTCAATGTCACAATGTGAGCCAGGCCCCTTTTGTTATCAGCAGCGTGTGATCCCAATAATTACCGAGAACTGTACACACTTTTACCAAAATTGCCGGAAATCTAATAAATTCTTCCTTAAAATCGGAAATCTACCTTCAGAAGGAAGTAACGATTCCAAAATGGATTTCCCAGAAACTAAACCCACTAGTAATCTTTTTATTTTCTTTCTTTTTTTTTCATTATATGGTATGCAGCAAAAAGGAGGCATAGTTACTTAGGAAAAACATATAGGCATAGAACTTAGGGAAGAAACTTTAGTGCGCATGCGTCTCACAATAAAATGAGTTGTTATTGAAATAAAATGAACTTACGAAATATTGCACGGAACTGAAAGAAATCAAAATGTTAAAAATTATTTTTGAAATGATATATTTGACAAGGTAGCTGTCTGAAGTTATATATTGAGAGAAGGCCAATAGATGCCCTCCTGGCCTAAAACTTAGGGCGAAACGTCGGCACACTTTATAATAAATTTTTCTTATTTGCGTTTATTTATTGACCGCACTCCCAACCAAGATTCTCCTACTTACATTTTCCACAGTCAGCCATATTCTCACCACCATGAAGAATATATATTTTTTTTGCCACAATACACTGCCGTAAATAAACCAGTATAACAACAAAATTACCTCCTTTTTTCGATCATCTTTTATTATCTATAAGCTAGATGGCCACCGGATAGGGAGCTGCGATGAACGGAGTGCATTAAAGCAAAATGGAGGGAAATGAGGCTGGCATACTTGAGTAGCAACAGGAAGCGAAGCTGCAGGATATGACAGAGCCGCCCTTGTTATGCAGTTAATTTTTGTAGGCAATAAAAAAAAAAAAAAATTGGAAAACGGGTGCTCAAAACAAAAACCAAAGCATCGATATTTAATTAATAATCTTTTTACATAGAAGAGTAATGTAAAATTTGTTAATTAATTTTGCTTGACACATTGTTTGGAGCAGAACGGACTTGAAATTTGTCATCATTAAATAAACAGTTTTATTAAAAGTTGAATTTATTCTAAAATGTATTTTAATACATACAGTAAATTAACAGTAATACTTTTTAATAAATTCTCATGATTTCGAAAATTGAGAAAATATCTAAACAGAGCATTTCGAAGATTGTTCCAGAAGTGTGTGAGGCTCTCAAAGAATTTGTGAAGGACAATGTCAAAGTAATTGTTAATAACCAATTAAATACAATTGAAATAATATATTCAGAATTTACATTAATTAGATTATCAATAGTTAAATGACCAGAATGACCGGTACAACGGAGACGAGAGGACGATAAATTCCTTCCCTTTTTTATAACTTCCTTTGCTCTAACCGAGTCTACAAGCGTAACTAGTCGACAGTTTTAACTAGTTATATAACTTATATAACCACGTTATAAAAGTTTTTTTTTACAATATTTTTCATGCGACTTTATAACAAATTTGTACAACTTTTAAAAACCAGTTATATCACATAGTGTGGATTCAGCTTTAGAAACAAAACAATAATGCTATGATCATTCGAAATCCCAAAACGACGGCTGTAGAACACGTCATACCGGCAGGTAACTAATCGAAGAGCTGGATGAATCAGCACCGCTGGAAGAACACGGAACGGAGAGGGTTGGCATGAGGCACACTGACACGGTGTACTGAACGTTGACTCACCTGACTCTAGGTAGCTAGTTTGGATATAATTGAGTTTTAATAAAATAAACAATAATTGTAAATAGTTCAACTTGGTTTCGTTTGTTTAAAAAATAAATAAATAAATAGAATAAGTGAAATTTCGCTATTTCCGTTCATATCATAAAATTAGATAAGTTGTGCTCATAAAATTGAAAAAAATATATATAAAAAAACTGTTTTTTTCTCAATTTTTTATTATTATTTCTATTATTATAATATTAATAGATAGGGATTAAGTCCCTTAAAATAACACAATTGAACAAATAAAACAGAAAAAAAATATCTGGCCATAATACGACAAAATAAAAAGGCAAACAATATAAATCGTAAAATATAATTAATATGAAAAAAAAAAGAGATTGAAATAAAATGAAAAATATAAAAATAATGAATTGATTGTCAAAGTTAAAACTATTATTTACTTCTAATCTAGATGTTAATCTCAAATTAAAATCTTGTAATTAGTGAGCATCTATTTGGAAAGAGAAGATGTTGGAAAAGGAGAGATTTGAAATGAAGATAGAGAAGAAGAATGGCGGATATTAGAAGGAAATGAATTCCAAAGGGTAGAGGAGCGGGCAAGAAAGAAACATTCGAGTGTTTTGGTACTATTGGAAGAGTATAGAGATCAAGGCGGGAACTTGCTTCCTGTGCGTGGACCGAGGATTTGAATTGTAGGAGGCTGTAGGTGTAGGAAGGTGCTGGGTGGTGATAGTTTGGTATAGAAAAGATCCTAAGAAATGTTGTCTACGATTAGAGGGAAAAAACCATTTTAACTCGCCGTAAAGGTGGGACACAAGAGACCGTCTCCAGACACAGAAGAAGAATCTTAAAAAGCAGTATGTTATGTTATGCGGTATATTCATAATCAGCATGACATTTCCTATACAAGATGTAGATTTTAGTCCAACAAATCTCCTATACTCGATGCACTGTGGAACGGCTTAAACGATTTTTAAGTTTGATGGCTCAAATCACTTAGCAACATCCCGGAATGATTTGATAATTTGAGCTCATGATACTGAAAAATATTCTTATTACTTCCTTGTTTCAGATTTGAACGGAAATATCGATTTTGACCATCCCTGAATCCATTTCGGCGTGACGTATGTACGTACATTCGTATATGCATAACTCAAAAGCAGTTAACCGTAGAAAGTTAACATTTTGAATTTAGGATTGCTGTATAATCTAGTTGTGAATCTCCCTTTCTGGTCACTGCATGATCACAAGAAGTGGTACTTTACTAGATGGTCATATTGATTTCCATCAAAAATTATATTGAAATATAATGCAAAACTTTTCAAATTTAGTATTTATAACTTATATATTGATTTAAATAACATACTAGATTTTGATCTAGATTGGGTAAACAGAACAGAAGTGATACTTCACTTGAAGTACATAGTAAACTTTCATCAAAAATTATATTAAAATATTATGTAAAACATCTCAAATTTGGTAATTAGGACTTTTATATCAATATAAATAATATACTAGATTTGGGTTAAAATTGGTGAACTAAAAGAGGTAATTTACTTGAAGGTCATAATATGCACGTCAAAAATTATATTAAAATTACATGCAGAGATCATCTGGTTCTGTGATAAAGGTTACAAACGCAATTTTTTTTCCATTCTAATTAAACCTTTTTACTACTAGTTTTATTAAGCGTTGAAATTGAGTGTAAAATATTTGTTTTCCTTCCCATTTGTGAGCTGCACAAGTCTGCAGCAGGAGAATAAGATATAAGTTAAGAGGGTTCTTCCGCTTAAAATGTCGAAACCGTCGAAATTTCTAATACTTTAAAAACTAAAAACGTTAAAAAAATTGTTAAAATGAACATAGATATGTACATTCAATAATTAATACTTCTAAGGAATTCTAATACGAAATAGTTTTAGTGAAAATCGATTAATATTGATGTTCCGATTCGATTCTCACGACTATACTGCCAACTAACGCAATTGGAATACAGAACCATTCAGTTGCTATAGAAACTGTAGAGCGATAAGAGATAAGAAGAAGACAAGCTTGAGATGATTCCCATTGCTCGGTACCACCTTCTCCTATTGTAGTCCACTTGAATTGTTAGCAACATCTGTCTGGCAATAGGACTCCTCTCTATTGGATATTACAACTGGAATAATTCGTCTAGTTCAGTTCTCTGTATACTTGTATTTGTTTACATGGTCAGACTACTTTATAATTTATTAAGGCCACGAAGAAAAATTTCTAATCTAATAAAAAGCTACGTTTCGAATTTTCTAATCTAAAAACCTCTACACTAACGATGTAGCCTTTTGACGGAGTTACGTGGATGAAGGCAGTAGCGGATCCAGGATTTAATTTTTTGAGGCAGTGAAGGCTAACATCGAAAGTCTGGAGACAGAGATACCGCACAGCAACTGGGGGGTTCTGATCATTGACATTGAATTTTTGAAGGTCACTTATCAAAACTGCGATTTTTACACCATTTGAAACTATATTCGGAAACTAGTAACCAAATTCAGGGTGACTTTTTGAGCCACCGATTTATATTTTAATGGGCGTACAAGGAAGTCATGTGTTGTCCACATCAGATATTTTTAATATAATCTTTGATGTAAGTTTATTACGACCTTCAAGTAAAGTACCTCTTTCGGCTAATTTTAATCAAAATCCAGTATACTATTTATATTGATATAAATGTTCTGTTAACCAAATTTGAGATGTAAATTATATTGTAATATAATTTTTGATGAGTTTAATATTACCTTCAAGTAAAGTACCACTTCCGGTGATCATGCAGTGACCAAAAAGTGAAATTCACGACTAGGTTTTACAACGATCCTCTAAACAAAATCTTAACTTTCTACGGCCAACCGTTTTTGAGTTATGCGAGATACGCACTACGAACATATGAACGTACGTACAGACGTCACGACAAAACTAGTCAAAACGGATTCAGGGATGGTCAAAATGGATATTTACAGAAAATTTTCGCGATTACAAAAAACAATTATTATTTTTATTTTTGAAGGAGGGGATAGGTTTCAGCCCTAAATCCACCCCCTTAAATCCGCTAGTGGCAAGACCAGAAACAATTGAAAACTCCTCCATTGACGACCCAAAACCAAAGATCCTCCAACATCTAAGATACCCAAGACAAGAGACCAATATAGGCTTTCTCTATATCCAATGGATTATAGCCTGGTACCCGCTCTCCAAGGCCACAGTGAGACCGTCACCAAGTAGTACTTTCTAGGATCCATCAGAACTAACAAACCATGAATATCACATTTCACATTCATTTTATTTGTTTACGGTTTATTGAAAAAGGCGGATTTTCCTTTAGTTAACAAAAGAAGAATAGATTTCGTAATTTTCAATTGGAATACTTAATATACAGGAAACATTATATACATATAATGCCGGAATATGCATACAAAATTTAATAAAAATATATATGTGATATATAGAGGGGAGGGAGAGGGAGGAGACTAATTCCGAACACTAAAACTTCCTAGCCTAATAACTCTGAAGTTTTTATTGGATAATGAAAGTCATTTCCTCTTGGCATAGTTAGGTTATTGATCTATTAATTTATGAAAAAAGTAAAATTTAATAATTAATAATACTGATAAAATTTCATCGATGTTCGATATTGCCCCCATTGAGCGGGGTAATACCGAACAGCCTGGTCCGTATTACCCCCTGTAAGGAAATGAGAGGGATTATATTAAAAATAATTTAATTCATTTATTTGGGCTGTATATAAAGGGTAAGGAATTACAAATGCCAGATGTTAATAAAAATAAACAAAAATATTTAAATACTAATTTAAAGCAAAAAGGAGTAAAGAAATAAATGGAAAAAAATTATCCATATAAAAAAAATTCTATAGAAGAATGTGAAAATAGGCCACACTGGGCCAATGCACTCACACCTTATCAGAAAAATGGTACCTCCATCATGCCAACATTGTAACTCCATTCTTACGGTTCGGCATATTTTTGAGGAATGCACTCACCTCTTTTGAGGAAAGTACATCGCCTCTTATCTAAATTATAGCATTATAGAACTTTCTCCATTTTTTTTTCTTCATTAATTAATTATATTTAAATCATCTATTATTTTATTTATTTATTTTATATAATTTTTTATTAGTATTTTTTGTTCTAAGTATGTTCCAAATCTGATCAGATCAAACAAACCATAGGCGTTGATGACCTAAGGGTTTTACGCCTATAAATAAAAACCTAAATATCTATATAAGAATAGTATTAGATATAATGCAAATTATCATAATATGTAGCCTTTTCTTTCCCCCGCCAATCCTCCTCTTAATAAAAATCAACAGTTTTATAACAATATTTAAGATAATATATTCGAATCATAGGCAGCCATCTTATTGACTTAATTAACGTTAAAATAATCAAATAGCACAAACAAATATTTTTATTTAACGTAAAAATAAAATGTTGCTCGAAATTTTCCGACCTCAAAATTCAGCCGTCCGGGGTGCCACTTTGCCCTCTACTCACTAGTTCCGGCTCTGAAAAAAGGAATATTTTTAACTTCCCTAGCAATTTATTTATGGTTACTGTTCCGTTCCTATGAATCTTAAAGTGAATTTATAAAACCTAAAGCCTTTTTCGGTAACCGCTTTATCTAACGTAAAAAAGAATTTTTCAAATCGGATAGGTAGATCCTGAAATTTGCGCGTTCAAATACACTGACTCTTCATCATTATATAATAGTATAGAGATAGACTATGAATATTTATTAATCTCATTGATGATATGCATAACTTTAAACAAAATTGTTGAGCTGGATAAGGAGTCAACGAAGCCAGCGGATTAGACCACGGCGTAGACGGGAGGATGGTGTTACATTTGATATTAAGATAGTTACAAATTTCAACGCATTTTAGGCTTGACTAATATTGACTAAGAAAAGTACTGTTACTTACTATATAAGATATAAAAAAGCCAAAGCATTCCTTTATCAAGTGGGATCTTTCTCACAGAACTACGCATAAAACAAGGAATGAGACACTAACATAACAAAGAGAAAAGAAACAAACACCCTCCATGGAGATATAATTGCAAGCTCAACGTGGCCGCTTCAATATACAGCTCAAAACCGACAGCTTTGTTTCTTTCTCAGGGTAATTTGCATATGAAACAACAAGGGACTTCGAAATAACTCAACCTTCTTTATCTATTTTTTCTAGGACAAATAGATTGAGTCGGGAAAAAAGACGTGTGGAAAACATATCTATACATTCCCATTGTCAATTTATGAATTGCCGTATCACAAAAAAAATAATGCTACCGGTTTTATATTATTTTTTATAAAAGAGCCTTTGTACTTAGAACTATCGATAAATATTTCATAAATTATTTAATACTAGGAACTAGAGAATCCAACATTTGTTTTTTTGTTTTCTGCACGTGTTATTTAATGGGTTAATATAAAGTAAATTATTTTATAGCTAACAATTAGGTTTAAATAATTTATAAAATATTTTTATATTTTGAAAAATATTTTTGACTGGAATGGATACCGACTGAGAGGTTAGGAGCCGTGTGAAGTCTAGGGAGGACAGCCCATTGTCAGTGTTCACTAGAGCGAGGCGTCTCTCAGGGCCACCGTCTTAGCCTATTCCTCTTTTACTTATACACAATACACTTTACCTTATATATATATATATATATATATATATATATATATATATATATATATATATATATATATATATATATATATATATACACTAGTGGACATGCATTATCTGAATATCTAGAGTATTCTTCTAGTCATGAATTTAAGATAAACACTCATGCTACAAGCAAAAACATCTCATATGTAATGTTCTTTTTATAATCCAACTCAACAATTTTAAACGACAACAAAATCTCACATCCGAAATTATAATATAATGCAGTTGTTATGGCCCGTTAGAACTAGGAAGTACCCCATTATACACCGTACTATAGGAAATACTCTCGCAGAATCAGATTTGACAGTATCTGTCGGGGCATTGAGAGCTACTGTCACACAGAATAGAATAGAATAGAAAAATAAATTTACATTAATAAAGCTCAATTTGCAATAATCTCAATTAAATATATAAGTAGCGAAAAAAAAAGGATATCCTTCTGGTAAAAAATATAATAAATATAATTTTACTGACAAAAAATGAAAAAAAAAAGGAAGTAAAACATAGAAAATGAAAATATAAAAATAATACGAGTAGAACAATCCTGAGTTAAAACATACACTTTCAAAGCCTTGGCATTGAACTGTCGCATCTTATCCACCAATTAACCTAACCTTAGAACCTATCAACCCTAAGTTTCGATTATATCTGAACTCTAAATTGATTATATCCAACATTTTGACGTTATTTAATTCTTGGAAGAGGAATTAAAAATTATATGATTTAGTGACATATAAATTGCTAGTATTAACTCAGCTGTTCTACATCCGCCATTTTTCAACTGTCACAAGGTTTAATGTCAGCATCTATAGTAGAACACTGCCGCACTGTCACACTATCTCACTGTCGGGTCAGTATTACAACGACAGGAAACTGTAACCATGTAAACGAGGCTTTACAACTAACAGTGAAGGTATCAGAGCGGTAAATAAAAGCCATTTAATAATACATAAATTAGTAAAATAACATAAATTAGTAAAATACGAGTAATATTAAAGTAAATTAATAATATATATAATAAAATATTGCTTTTCGTCAATTCCATTATATTAGAACTTATTATATCCTATTGACGATACTGTTACCTTGTTGATGCCCCAGACTGACAACAATACGGCCTCAACGTATCACTAGTAAGAAATGGGGCCAGAGGCAAGGACCTTTTGTCGATAACGAGCAAAGTTGGAAAAAAAAATAATAATGCCTGAAGAAAAATCTAAAGGACAGAATAAATTAATATTTCTATACATTTTTTTCCAGTTCTAATCTTTCGCTTATACGATTTAAATAATTGTTGAAATGGAAGAAAAAATAAAAGAACCTTAAATGCACTTTTATAGCCATGTTTACTATTTATTTAAAAAAAAAAAATTAATGCTTTTACCGACGAGAGCTGGCTAAACGCTTTAATAACTTTAATTAAATTAAAACGCGTTAACATCAAGCAGTTTGCAGTTATTATTTATTTTTTTTAAACCAATTCCAGATTAATGAGACAATAAAATGGGTAAATATTAAGTACCTCAAAGGAAAAAAAAATGAATTGAAATACTAGCAAAAATCAAAAATTTAATTTAACTAGGTAAGTAGTCAGAATTTTACTTCGGCTTATAATTTCACAACTCGAAATAATTGTGGGCTCTAGTTTACAATCGGATCGCATAATCACTGCCCGCTAATTTAAGTACCAATAAAACTATCGCATTTCGAGTATGCCATAAATAACCAATAATAGAGCGTTTGTTAAGTCAAAAACCATTATCAATATTTTAAGAGACATCAAGGCCCCTTTTCTTCCTAAAGAACGCCAGTGTACCAACCCACCCACACAGAAGAGATCGCCCAGGAAGGACGCAGACACTCGTTCACAGGAGCTGGAGGAGGAAACGATGGCTTAATCCTGACTAGAGCTGCTTAGAATATCCTGCCGGATTATGTCTTCATACAGGACTCAATGGAGTCCTTCAAGAGGTTCGGCCATTCATGGCCTCCGGATGTCTACTGAGAGGTATGTAGTACACTGGAATGTAATATAGGAAGGAATAACAATTATTAATATGATCGATCAAATTAGCAGTGACAGGATGGGTCAAGTGATGTATACATAGTGTGCTTCCGTAAAATATGTTATTTTAAATAATAAAAACCAATATATAAAACCGCCGTTTCCTGTTGTTAGAACATATTTATAAATGTTGGAACTGAAGATAAAACATAAATCATGATACAGCCATAAATCTATTTATAAGAAAAATGGAATAAGAGCACAGCTGTGTTTTGGCAAAATTTGCAGTAGATAGCCAGTAAAAAATTCAAATAAATAACTACTTTAAGGCGTATATCATTTCATATTTATTGCGGACAGATCTACTATAATCTCCTAGTAAGTACTTTCTTCTGATAAGCTCCTTAAAACTCAGGAAGTGCAGGATAATATACGACAGCCTGGATGCGCCCAGTGAAGGAATACACATGAATGAGGAAGGACGCCTCAAAGGAGATAGTGAATGGGACTGGAGGAGCAGGTGGTGAGGTCCTGCGAGGTTGACCTCAGTCGCTCCTGTAGTCATTTCTTCTTGTTTCTGTCCTTTACTTCTGCATCCTCAAGGTACATCTCTACGACACGTATATTTCTCCTCTATTCTTTCCCTTTTTTCGAAAAAAAGAAATATATACACACACGCACAAATAATTCTATCGAATTGAGATATGGTGGGGACAAAAACTATTTAATAAATCAAAAAAATGATATCTGAATTTTTTATAAACAGATGAATAAAAAATAATTAGGTATAATACGAACACGCGTAAAAATAAAAATAATAAGTATAATTATAAAAATTTAAAGGCAATTAATGTCCTTACCTCAATCAAAACAATAATTATTAAAAAATATATTGTTGGATAGTGAATTCGAGATCATTAAGTGGTGAATATAAAATTCACAATCCGTAAATTCGTTTAAAAACGTTGGTATAAAAGACGTTTCACTTCCTCTCACTTTCATTATATTTTATCCAGAAATAAGTAATAAGGAAGGAATTTTGTACCGAAAAAGGTTCAAATGTGGGTTCAATAACATTTCTTTGTCATGTCAATGATTTAGAATAAAACAAAGACGTAAAAGCTATTAAATGCAACACAAGCGAATGGTTTTATTCAATAAGGCCTAAAAATAAAAAAAGGTTAACAAAAAATATATATTTATAATCAGTGCTAGGAAAACTTCCGAGGAATAGAATGATGGTGCAGAATGTTAAGTTCCAACTTGTATATTTAAGTTTTGTGGGGGTTCAGAGGAGGGAGGTATGTGGCCGATTGTCGGTATAATGGGCATAAAACATTCGGTTTATTGTATCACAATTTATATGCTTACAGGTAGATAAGTATATGTATATATATATATATATATATATATATATATATATATATATATATATATATATATATATATATATACCTATATAAAATAGGATGAAGAATAAATGAATAAAAGGATGCGAAAAATCCACTTCTTCCTTTTTATGGTTTTGATTAAATTTAAAACTGACACCAGAAATCTCAGCAATCACTATACTGATATAATTAAAAAATTAAAATTATAAAAAATTCATAAGAGGTATATATAATATAATATACACAATATTACATACAATATTATCTATCCGGGCTGTATAGGACTTCAATGGAAGTCTTAAGCAAAAAAAAAAAAAAAAAAAATATATATATATATATATATATATATATATATATATATATATATATATATATATATATATATTATCTATCACAACAATAGAAATATAAATATAAAAATTTTAAAAAACAAAGTAGATAATTTAAATAGTGAAGTAGAAGCATGCAATGGTGATCAATGAAGATGAAAGATAATAGGACAGAAAAATAAAAACATACATAAACGAGAATAGGAAGAAGCCTAATCCAATTAGGGTCAAAGAAATTTGCAAATGTAGACATTCCTACTATTATAGTTTTAAAACAGCATAGCAAGGACGAAGCAGTGATATGGATTGATTGCTGGCAAAGTAAGAGTGGATAACGTAATGAATAAGGTAACATATTTAATGAATATATATATACATGTATATATTGTACTAATGGTTTTAACTATATTAAATTATATTATAGTTAAATCAAGCAAAACCTCGAAAAGTTGGTTGTGATTAAAAACCATAATAAGGAAGGAGGAAAATTTTCACATCCTTTGATTGATTTGTATATTTTTATAAATACAAATGAACACAAACATGTGTTAATATTTTTGTATCTAATACAAAAAAAGATACAAGCAGTAATACAGAGCAACATAGAGGAAGAACCCTCCGACGCGACATGTAACTAGCACAAGCTAAGAGATGTCAAATCAGTTCGGCCATTGTGGTGTTAATGAATGAGTCATTGGTTAATGAAGCGATATTAGCTCGCCATCGTTTCGTATTATTTCCCAACCCCGCCACTGTATTTATTTTAATAGCCATATTCAACATCGAAAGAAATGTTCGTTAATGTTAATAATATTAATAATATCAGTGGGAGTAATAATAATGATAAGACATATGTTAGTAAACCAAGAGGTTTCTATGTCCATACCACAACGTTATAATTTCTGACGAATGAGCCCTTTCTACATCGAAGCTACAACATATGATTTTTAAATTTTGGCTTTTATATTTAATATGGTCAAAATTATTTTGAAATAAGGGTACAACCTGACAACAGTCATTACCACTTCCTGCTACCGAAGTTACTCCAAAGTCACCGGCTCTAGCGCCATTTGTGCTAACTATCTGCTTTGTATTCGATTACGTTAGTAATCATTGGAATTATTAGCACTATTACTGCTTTAATTAAATATTATTTAAAATTATTAGTGCTGTCGACTTACGGTGGTCTGGGGAAGTTGTACCAAAAGCAGTAATAATTTAAATCACGGTAAGGGCTCGACATCAACTGAAAAGTATCCGTTCGGGTATTGTTTATTTCTTGAGCGAACTCAGTGAGCGGGATTCGAGAGCACTTATAGTTTTAATTAATATTTAATTAAAGCAGTAATAATTCCAATGAATACAATTGAACTAAGCAGTTAGTTAACACAAATGGCGCTAGAGAGTGTTAGTCCGGCGACCTTCGGGTAACTTCGGCAGCTGGCAGTGATTAAGCGACCAGATTGTAAAGATGGACTCATTGAGAATGAACCAAAAGTTACTTACTACTCATAAAATTAAAACAATTCCATAAAACTAAAAAATATAAAAATCACATTGGATATTGTCTCGTGACTACGATATATTGAAAAATCCAGGATGAAAGCCCGTCCTAAAGTTTTACATGTCTTACAATGTATATTTTTAAACAGAGTTGATACTGAGGTACATCTGTCGGTGCTTTGTCACTGGAGAACGTGTGGCACAGTCTTGTACTCCTGGCACCTGTTCTGGGTACGTGGCATCTTGATGAATCTGAACCACGAGTTATAATAACAGAGTAGAATGTACCTAATCATTGTCTAGCACTTTGAAAAAGAAGATGATTATAAATGCATTATAAGAAACGAAGACTATTCTATTCTATTATATAATTTTGAAACCAAATGCGGATAACAATGCCGAGATCCGAGTATCATCCTAGATTAACCTATGACTTTTTTTGTCATCTCTGAAAACCGTACGAATAGTCCCGGAGAAAAGCCACAGACGGTGGACGGGCGAATATTTTAAGCGATTTTCGGATTCTACGTATTTTGAAATGTAAAACTTGAAATTTTGAGGAGGCAGTTATTTATTTATTTTTTTTTTTTGGTCAATTATAAAGCTTCATTATTGAAAATAATAAAACAGGTGGGATTTGATATTTATATATATTTAATTTTTAACATAAAAGGCAATAAAAAGTGAAATATCGGATATATGAATAGGTCTTTAATAGAATTAATTTAAATTTTGGCTGGTGTAGCAATATATACGATAAAACCTATGGTATTAAAATTCTTCAATCAATTATATATTATGTTTACTTTTTTTATACGTCATAATTTACGCACTTTTGTAATTTTTGAATATTTTTTGAAATTCGATACCCTCACATCCGAGACAGATCTATATCAGATAATGTTTACGTATGCCCCAACAGGACACCTTTACCAACAATTCAGAATGGTTTAACCAAAGTACAAATTAATGCCGAGTCGCAAACTAACCAGGTGCGCGAACAGCTGTGCTTGACTCCACACAGCAACATCGTTCAGAGAACAAAACGTTCACACGAGCTTATGTTTTAAACACAATAAGTCCGCATAACGTTTTAATAAAACTAATAAAGTATTTTTATAATTTCACTCCTAAATATTTTTCTGTAGCAGGCAGAGAAATAGACATTACCGATGTTGATATTTTTAAAATGAGGTTTTAATTTTTTTTTTTTTAATTATTGATATAATAAAATATGAACACTTTATTTCAGTTTCGTCGAAGTTTGCCTCCTCAACCAGGGGAAGGGCCCGTACTCAGATAGGTTTTAATCACAAGGAAAAAACACAAAACATAAGACAGCAGTTTACAGTAGCTACAAAAACATGATTAAATACAATGAAAATACAGAAAGTAATAACCGGTATGTTTTAAGGTTATTGACCCACTAAAACGAAAACAATCTAATAAATAAAATTAATAAAGTTTTTTTTTTTCTCATCTCGAAAAACGAGAAGTAATTACCAAGAATTAATAAACATTAATCTAATAAACACTATGTAATGACGGATACGGAAGTTGTCATGACAACTATTGACTCCTACCTACAAACATAAGCACAAGCTTTTTATGAATAATAAATAATAATTCGAGATCTCACATAATTTACAAATTTGAGGTATCCTGATCCCACAAAAGCCATAAAAATAATTAGGTAGTTTCATTCCAAATTGGTAAACAACCCTTCTTCTCTTTCAGTACATCAGAACTGTTTTTTGTAAACTTTTGAAGTACGAATTTATTAGCGGCTAGTTAAGATTAATAAAATAGATAAAACAAATTCAACAACAGTATAGAAAATACCCAAAAAATATTTTTATAAAAATGGCAGTTTAATAAGATCAGATATTTTCAGTTCAGTAATCGAAAATTATGAAGTATTGTTTGACTAAAACATAACCAAAAATAATTTTTTTTCCTCTTCTTAAGAATTAGCTCAAATTATTTATTAACGTCAGCGTAAACATGGAAAAATCTTAGAATCACTTTTAATTCAATCATTTTCAACTTTTTTTTTTTAAATTATACTATAAAATGGCCTCAAAACATTTATTTTTTATTGCTCTCTTTAAAATTACTGGATTAAATTTGACGAAAATTCTTACATTAATCCGGAATATTTTATTGGTAATAATATTAATATCTGCCCCAAGAATCAATTAATGAATTAAATAAGAAAATCATTCACACCTGTTCTCAGGTACAACGCATCAATTTCTGCTTCTTATATGATAACTAGGTCGCCTATTAATTCATTTTTTTAATCGTATTTTCACCGTAAGCAATATAATAGACTATTGCGCTGCATCGAATGTGTCATCGGAGGAGGGGAGGGTGCATTTTATATCTGTTTCGTAACCCCTAGAATACGATTAAATATATATATATATATATATATATATATATATATATATATATATATGCCAGAATGAGAAGAGATGATATGAGAAGCTACCACTTGGGATCTAGATACTTACGACCAGTTAACTATTCCTTGATGGATGGCTTTCGCCGATGACATAGTAGTTCTCGCCAAAAATGACAGAGACTTGAACAATGATATCAGAATTCTCCAAGCAGAACTAGAAACAATTAATATGGAAATAAACCCCGATAAAAAAAAAGATAATGAGAATCGCTACTATTCACAAGAGAAGTAGCAAGGACTCCTGGAGATCGCGTGCCACGGCAGAAGAAGATGCACTTTCTGATAATTACTTAACGCTCGCTGACTCACTTGGCCTCTCAAGATCCTGACCAAGGTGAAGAATAATTGAACACACAAGAAGACAGACCTCTCAAAATTTTAAATGAAGTACAAACGAACAATATAAGTTTGAAAATTTCCCATAATACGTAAACGTTTTACTTATTTTTCGTGATTTCTAGAATAGATTCGCTTCAAAAAGTTCTTTTTTTTTTTTTAATAGACATATTTAAGACAGCACTGGAAAAGTAGATAAATCATAGAAAGCTACAATAAAAATGACTTTACATTATTAGCATAAATGTTTGAGTAATAAAACATCAAATTAATACAGAATCCGGCAGTGAAACCGGATGGATGATTACAAAATTAATATTTCTTGAGTTAATATTAAAAAAAAAAAAATTAAGTTTGCGTAAACATTTGTAATAGCATCATTCAATGTCAAATCAACCAATGGTCTGCTAGCTGTCTAAGAATTGAATATTTTGTATATATGTATTACACTATAAGTTAGAATAAGAAATTGAAAATTTTAGTATTTTTTCCCAATTTTAGTTTTTGAGTTATAAATAAAAAAAAATCCAAAAGCGAACGTATTTTTGACACATTTTGAGTAATTGAAAAGCTTATAGTTACAAAACTATTTGCCATAGAAAGCTCAAAATAGTATCAATATTTTCATAATTCAAGGAAATTCTTGAATTTGATATGCATCTTGACTTTACCAAACAAATCATAAAATGTTTTAAAAATTTCAAAAAGTTATTTTTTTTTTAAACAAAAACGATTTTTTTTTTAGATATATATGTCACATATAAATGTTATAAGAATGTATGGGCCAAATTTCATGATAGAGTTTTTATAATAGATTCTATTATAAAAAATTAACGTTTCTTATATATTTTTATACCTAGTTTTTTTCTAACTGAAATATAGAAACACCTTTTCTTTGTCATTAAAAAAAAAATTAGTTTGATAAAACAGCGTTTTTAAGTTATTTACCGTACCCAACAAATTTTTTTTTTTACATGATCCAACTGAGATATTATCATCAAATTTTCCATGTGCATTCTTATAAATAATTATTTATCTTATATATGTATTATACGGGAATAATGTTATTAAGAAAGCAAAATCGCTCTGGATTTGAGACCATTAAAATATCTGGGCAATACAATTTTGGAGAATTTCTAAAGATAAAACTCTCTGAATTTAATAATAATAATCCATTATTATTTATTTAAATAATATTATATTAATATTATTTATTATTTATTACATTTAATAATCCATCAAAACTTAAACTGTTCTCAGAAGACTTGGGCGAAACTGAGCAAGTCTCTCTCAAATGGAAATCACAAGCCCTGACGCAACACAGGTGGGCAGGTCCAGGTAATTAATGCCTTCTGTCCCCTTTTGGCCAGCGTCTTATCTCTCCCTCAGGAATGCTAAAGGACGTGGAAGGAAACTAAATCATTATTAATAAATTTAAGCTTTTATTTAGCAGATGTGATGAGATTACGTTATCATTATTATATCATGAACCGTTAGATAGTTGTTGAATATTTATTAGTATAGAAAAGTGTTTCCCAAACTTTCGACAAAAAAAAACAACATATAATTTAATAACTTTCAAAGTATTTTTATTTATTTTTAGTAAATGAAACCAAAACATAAAAATAAACTAAAAATAAAAGTTATATTATAAACAACAATTATAAAAATCAATTGATGGATGAAATTTTTTATGTTGAAACGACAGATGTTCATAATTTGCTTAATTTTAATCTGAGATTCGGTTCCACATCTAAAAGGCTGTTTTTTGTTGTTTTAGACATAATATTTACAAATGCTGAAAAAGCAACTTCACTTAGATATGAAAACCACATATACGATTATTAACAAATAACGATTTATTTATTTTTTAAAAATTATTTTTCTATGTTCAAAGCCCAACGAAATAGATACCCCATTCACCAAACTCTTCCCGCACCAAATCGCACACTTCGAGAAACACCGGTTTGGAAGGAAAAGAAAATACGGCGTTCTCTGGATAACAGATACACGATCTCCAGACAGGTGAGTACGATCTCCGGATGTCAACAAGAGGTGTACCTTCCTCTTCTGGGATCTACCGATCTTCGAGTTCTTGCGGATAAGACTCATTTCAGTTGTAGTAATTCAATCTGAAGGGCATAGTTAAAATTAATAAAACAATAATATTTTTAAAAAAAATACTTATTAGAGTTTTCGTTTGATGATTCATATCAAAGATGTCTAATAAAAGTAATGATATATACCGAAATTAATACACATCGTAACCATAAAGTTTGCAAAATATGGGTAATTGTCCAGAAAAGTTCCATTAGGTTAGGTCCATAGCATACAACTGTTCCAGCCGATCAACAGGTGCTACTTTGAAATTTCATATATCTTTATATAATGTTTAGATTCTTTTAGATATATTCATTGGAAGTTCATATATGTGGTTGTTCAACACATCAGGATGGAATGTTGTAAGTACTTAAAATTTAGAAATGGTCGAAAAATGACATTTTTTCATAAACCATAAATAAAAAAAAAATCATTGATTGGTGTTTTTCTTGAAACAGCAGAATTGTAGTTGTAGAATGATTTTATGGAATATATGACAATGGTTGGCATAATATAATAGTTTGAGAATGGCGAAAAAATAGATAAGAAGGGCCGAAACGTTACTAAATATTAAAAAATGTATTCTGAAAATTAACTGTTATTAATAAACATTGTGTGGGATTAATAAGGTCTTTTTCTAAATATAATATAATTAATTTCATATAACAATTTAAAATCCGGAAAAAATGAACATTAGTAATATATATATAATATATTTTTTGATGCTCTCTTCATCATACAAAAATACATCTCGCTGATTATAATTACACAAAAATTGAAAAATCATTAATTTACGAGTTGTGCCAGTGTTCTTCCAAGCAAGCAATATATATATTTATTACACATATTATTTTATTATATATATATATATATATATATATATATATATATATATATATATATATATATATATATAAAATAAAATAAGATGCGTTTTCTTGTATTAACATTTCTTTTGTATTTACTAATAATAAAAAATATACACAAAAAACAACACAAAAATGTTAACAACTCGAAGAAATTGATAACAGTATTTAAAGCGGAATTAAGATAGACGCCAGTCGGCTATAACTTTTTTTTTTTTTTACTGTTAAAGCACATTCCATTGCCATTTAATGGAGACAGATAATCTAATAATACCTCTTCATTACATCGACATGTTTTTTACATTAATAAAAAAAAAACATTTGTCCATTGTATGGCCAATCGTCAGAGTTAAACATAACATACTAACTAGTACTACAAGAATAACTATCATATTATTTAAAGTTATCCAAATGATAATTGTACAGAAATTGTATTAGAAATCATGAACAATAGTATTAACATTAAAATTAAATAATAAATAAAAAATACACTTTGAAAAATAATGTTGTTGAGTAACTTTGTTCACGACAAGATATAAATATTTCGACTTTTCTGGATCTAATTATTTCTACAGCTCTACCGCCAGACTTACCTCTTTCTTCGATGACTCCTGATACGGTCCCCAGAGACACAAGAGAGAACACTACCAGAGCAGACAGACCGGCAGAAGAAGACGCCATGGCTGTACACAGACACTAGAGGACGGACACTTTAGAAGAAGGATATGCAAGAACTTACGCACTACAGTGACATGACATACGAATAGCGAACACACGCACAGAGAATGCAGCACAGCAATCCCTTGGAGAGCATCCAACGTTATGCCAGGTCCTTCGCCCCCCCTCCACTTCTGTCCCCACCACTCTCTTCTGCTCCTCTGTCCTGCGGTACTTCTTCCTGTCCTCCAGCATCTTTTTTATGTATTTCTATCCACAGTAACTGGCATTTGATTATTTTTTCAAGTTTAGTAGGCAGAAGAAGTAATATAGGAATATATAAATATGCTTAAAAATTCCTCTTACAACACTCTATTCATAAGACCTATCTATGTAGAGGGCAGATGTTTTATTAGAATAAATTTTTAATTCTCAAGTATCCATTAAATATATATATATATATATAAATATGGTATTACCTTATATAATTTTATTATACATTGTACAAATTTAAATTTTGGTATTATATTATGGTGTTGTATTCTTAGCATGTAATATTTTATTATGGTGATTTTTAATCTAGTATTATAATTTTAACCTGGTTATAGCACCCAACTTAATATTAATGTTTAATTGAAAAAAAACATATCAGTGTGCCCCCAAAATCCTTTGGGATTTCATAGAAAATTTAATGTTGAACAAAAAAAGTTCCTATATATATGGATCAGCAAATGAAATCTTGGCCAATTTTCAGGACAAAAACATGAAAACAATACACTTTTCGACAATTTTTGGCAATGAATAAAGAAACGAATCCTGGCATAAAAAAACGGATCGAACCTAACGTGATAGAGAATTAGATTTGGCGTCGAATGGGCCGGTAGCAGCTCGATAGATCAAACACACGATCTTAGGTGAATTTTTGGTGATTTCATGATTTTTACAAAGACTGACGAATGTCAAATTCTAAACAAAGTTGTTATTTTTAGCTAAATTCGTTTTAGGCTGTTTTACAAAAAAATAAAAACATTTTAAAAACCGACAATTTCGGAACCAAATTTGTTCAGAAAGAAAAACGGGGTTTAACAGCGATGTAGAAATCCATTATAAAAATCATGTCAACTACGACAATTCACCAAAACTCGTGTAGTTGATCCATCGAACTGCTATTGGTCACATTTGTCGCCAAATCTGATTTTTTATTACGTTAGTTTCGATAAGTTTTTTGTGCAAGGTTTCGTTTCTTCAATAACAGCCAAAAAGTTTTGAAAAACGTATTTTTTCACGTTTTTGGTCTGAAAACCGGCCAAGCCTTCATTTGCTTTTGTTCATAGAACATTTTTGTTCAATTGAGCAACATTATAATTGCAAGTTATAAATAACCAAAACTCCATAAAAAATAACACAAATTATACATAATAATCATTCAAATATGAATATATATATATCATCTTTAGCTATTAACGATAATTAGTTTTAACTTATAAATTACTCACTATTGTCTTAATTCTCCACTCTTTATGCCATATCATCCATAAAATTTTATTTTATATCGTCTGTTTATATTAGTCACTATTCCTTAAAAAAATTAACATTTATATATCATAAGGCAACAAACTACAAATTCCAAGGCAAGATCTTGTATGGTGGAAATCCATTGAACCTATATGAATATATAATAAAAGGATCTTTCAATATAATACAAATATTATCGAATTAGTAATGGCCAGGTACAGGGTTCCTCAGCTCGCTGCACATCCATCAATTACCCCGAGTCCATTCTTGTAGCTGGGCCATTATCCATTCTTCAAGATCTTGAAATGCCGCTTCATTCATCATGCTCCCCACGAAGCTTGAATGGTCGACAAAACCATTGGCTCCAAGAGATCTCATCAACAGAGTTCCGACCACCTGTAAGCCAGCATTCCTTATGGACTTTTTCTAATGCAGGACCTAAAATACAAGGACATCAACCCGTCTGAGTCCATTTTCGCTAGCGAACACTCTTAAAATCTTATTATTGAAATTCGCTGAGCAACGGCTGGAGATTTCTTGATTCAAGAATTTTTTTTTTTCACTGACCACAAGAAAGTTATTATAGTATTTTAATATAATACGAAAATATAGCATTTTTTTAATATTCATAAACCCATATTTGAGCCAACGATTCGAAGCCCATAACCTGGTCGATGGTCGAAGACGATCTGGACAAAGCCTAAGTCAGTCTCTTAATTTTTTGTCGTATTTTCTTCCAATAAAATAGACTATTGCACTGGGTCGAAGATCGGCGGTAAGGGGCGGGACTGCGTTTTCTATCCGTTTCGTAACCCCTAGAGAATTATGGAAGTTTGGGAGATGTCTGATATATATTTATTTTTTTCCGCCACCTTTGAGCATCTCCAGTGGCTCTTTTTGGATCAAATGAGCTGAAATTCGATAAGCAGGATTTTCTTCCAGGCAGAACGATACCACAAAACTATGGGTAAATTCCAGTCAAAATTTCGGTATGTTTACCTAAAATTTCGACGTTTTTAAAGTTTTTTACATCTCTACAGCTTCACCAAATTAGTATCTTACGGAGATCTAAACTTGGTTCCCTGCTCCCCCGGGTTTTTCGATTTTTTTAAATATTTGCGCACCTTTAAAACTCCTCCAAACTGATTTAGGGGACTCGAAACCTGTTGTATTTGAAAGAAAATTAAATTACCTATAAAACAAAAGAAGTTTCATCGAAATCGGACCAGAATGATATCAACGACCAGAAAATTGTTTAGAACCATGTGTTAGATTTGTAAGCCAGCTAAAGTATAATAAATAATGTTTGTAAATTAAACATATATATATTTATATATACATATATATATATATATATATATATATATATATATATATATATATATATATATATATATATATATATATGTGTATAAATATAATTTGGATTTATTTTTGTTTAAATTTTTATTGGATAAAAACATTTTTTTTATTATTTATATTATTTTACTCTGGGGAGCGGGGTAGCTCAGTGGATAAGGTACTGCGCTACTAATCTCAAGGTCCCGGGTTCGAGACCGGCTGAGGCAGAAAATTATTTATTCTGTATTCAGCCGTGGATCAACACTGTGGGATCGGGAGACCCTCCTGGGGCTCACCCAGCCTCTATAAAGTAGGTAACCTTAATTGGGGGAAAAACCTGGCGGTTGAGCGTGATCTTGGTCGAATCACCTCCTTGTACAACCGTTGGTCTAGAAACAGTATGGTCCTTACCAAGTACTAAACCCAAGACCCTTATCGGGTTGTAGTGGTGGTACAGGTTATATTATTGTACTCTAATTTTATTTCAAGGGAAAATGTATATTAAGTTTGAAAAAAAAAAATAGACCTTTTTCATGGAATTTTAAAACATTTTTTTTATTATTATGTTCTTAGTGGTTCTTTTCTTTGACGGAAAAGGCCTTAAATTGCACCAGCTATTTATTCCTAGTTATGTTTAATGAGTAAATTCTCCTAACCATAAACTTTTCTCCACATTTAGATAAAAATATGAAGCACGCAAATACCAATACAATGTCTTTCATTTATACTCTAAGAAAGTCGAGGTATAAATTTCATATTTTTCTGAATCCTGTAAGTGGATCAAAATATCAACAAAAAAATCCAAAGCCTGGGGAAAAGTAAATCTCTTTTATGAATGAATTAATGAAAAAAATGATCTTTAATCTGGGACATTCTGTCCCCTAAGAATAACATAAAGGTACAAGTTAGGCAGCATTTGGCTGGCTTCACTGTGGTGAATCAATTATATTACTGACCATTAGTCAAATTACCATTATTTATAGAAAGAAAATACAAAAATAAAAATAAATATACTTATGCACATATTTGCTCAGATTTGCATAGTTATTTATCCTTTAAATGCACGCGGAAGATTGGTCATTGAGGATATGGAGAAATAAATGGTGTTTAAATCAGGTTTCGGAGGAATCTTGACGAATGGGGGATGGGTGAGGAATTCCAAAACAAGGTAGACCGAATGATAAAGGAAGCAGTTCTACGGGATGGGATATACAAATCAGTAGGTTGAGATCTCGTATTTATGAGATGAATGGATGGATGGTGTTACTTTTGTTTTCATTTCTATCCGTCTTATGAAAATAATTGTTTTAATATATAGATACTTTTTTTTTTTCCATCTTTTCCTTACATGTTAATCCCATATAAGGAAGGACCGTTTATTATTTTATACATGCTCCATGCCTTAAAGGTATACTAAATGAATGATAATAATAACATAATTTACATATTCATTGAAGTTTAACAAAATTTAAGTATAAAATTGAAATAATTAAGTAATAAAATATATATATATATATATATATATATATATATATATATATATATATATATATATATATATATATATAACGAAAACAAAACTAAAACAAAACTGAATCAAACAAATAAAAAAACTAAATAAAAATAAAATAAAGACAACAAAAAATGACCTACGCTGCCCATCTTTGGTCAGTAAGTTGAAGTTTATATTTTAAATAAATTAAAGTAAGTCTGTCTTGAATTTAGAAAGCAAATTTTATCCTGTTTTAGGCCATTGTCTATTTTTTAGAATTATACTTTTAATCAAATGTAAACTTTGTCTGTCAAATAATTTACAATAATAAAGTATATGTCTAAAATTTTGGATTTGTCCGTCTTCTTCTCATAACAAATAGTTTGTATAATGTTGTGAGTGATCAAAGGTGGGTGACCACCACCAAATCACCAAGCTTACATAGATTTATACCCCATATTATATTACACAATTACAGAACTATACCACAGTAATGATTACAAACTAACTTCACAACTGACAGAATATGGTAACACAAAACAATATCTCAAACGATTCAACATTCAACATTATACATACATACATATACAGATATATATATATATATATATATATATATATATATATATATATATATATATATATATATATATATATATATATATATATATATATGTATAATGTTCAATCGTTTGAGATATTGTTTTGTGTTACCATATTCTGTCAGTTGTGACGTTTGTTTGTAATCATTACTGTGTATAGTTCCGTAATTGTGTAATGTAATATAGGGTATAAATCTATGTAAGCTTGGTGATTTGGTAGTGGTCACCCACATTTGATCACCCACAACATAATACAAACTATTTGTTATGTTTATATGTTTTATATATATATATATATATATATATATATATATATATATATATATAAAATTTTAGCTTAGCGGTTTAGTTGTGATTTATTAATATTATAGACTATATAACTTTAAGTAAAGTTGTTGGGAGCCAATATACATATATGTACACACATATATATAGATATATATGGAACTGACTTTTAGCCCATTGTTGAGCCGAAATCAAAGGGCAGAGAGTGTACTGGAAGGCTCGCGGCTCCATCCGGTAGGAGAGACCATTACGTGCGGTGTACCACAAGGTTCCATTTCGGCCCTTAGGTATGCGCTACATCCAGCCAGCCCATGTCAATTGTCTCACTAATACTATCTAAAGACAATGGTTAATGTAAATCTATCGATATTTAATTATGTATATCCTTATAAATAGAATTTTATTAAGAATTCTTGCAAGCGAAGAACAGAAATCTTCCGTAACAAATAAATAATAATAATATAAAAAATAAGTTTCTGCATCTCTGGACAGTAATGGAACGTATTAGATTACCAAAACAAAAAAAATAAAATATTTTTAACGTAGAATTACGTTCCTCCGTCTGGGGTGTTAGGTCAGAAAATTTAAGACGCTTTTTCATTTTAAACGCTCATAGCTCTGCTTCTATAAATCCTAGAAAGCAAAACCTGGTAGCACTTAACAGAGAAAATGTTCCATTAGAAATTGTAAAAAGAATTTTTGAATTTGGACTTAAGACGAAAGTATAGTAACCGAGTGAAGTTGCTAAATTTTGAATATTGAGTTGATGAATTCACCGCTTACAACAATATCATTTTTTAAATATAACTGGATCTTCATTTACCGGATTGCTATTTTAAAATTTTATATTTTTCTTTGCAATTATCATTACTTGCATCCTGGTAATCCTGAGTATGCAACACCACGCAGGTGTTTGGTAGACTCAGGCTGACCGATTTTTTTATCTATTACTAGTAAGATAGTCGAATTAATTTTGCGGGATTAATGAAAATGCCATCTTCTAGATCCGTAGGCACGTTTAGCAATAATATGGTTTCTAATTGCTTCATATTTTAATTAGATCTTAATACTAGAGTATAACATTCCATCTTCAGAACTAAAGAAACCAACGGCATTCAGTAGAAATTTACACAATATTTAGTAGCATATAATATTTTTTTGCATATCTGTTCCATTTATCCATCCTTATTACTTTTTTCTTTAGGCAGAATTAAAAATGAAGAACGCAGTTAAAAAGTTACTTTTTTTAAAATTAAATACATAAATTTCTAACAATATAAATAATTCAATTCGATTTAAAACATCTCGGTGATAAATAAACTCACCAAGAAGAAGATTGAAGTGAACAATAAATATTCCATTACAGTGGTGAACCGAGCAGAGGCAGGTACAAGGGAAAGTACTCAGTGCCTACCTGTTGTTATCAGCTCCTACCACTTCAATCACACTCTTATCACTAGTGCTCGCTACTAACCAAAGAGAGAGTTCAGATCATATCCTATTTTAGTCTGGCCAAAGTGCTAAGGCAAATAATAACAAAACTCTTACTGAGTGAAATATTCTTAATTTTTTTTTTTTTTTAAAATGAGACAATTGGAGAATTCAAACTGCTGCACAGTCTGATGACGTATATGAAATTAGTTGCTTGCACTGTCCTAAGGTATACTTTGGTGAAACATCCCAAAATCTGGACAAAAGAATGTATCAACATCAATACGATTGCAAGAACATTAACAGGAAAGAGCCTAACACTGAATTAGCACAGCATTAAAAACATTTTAAACATATTTTTGATTTTGATAAAGATAGAGTGATTCAGAAGGAGATGAATTCGAACTATTCATCTCCTTATGAATCACTCTAACTTTATCAAAATCAAAAATATGTTTACAATTTTTTTAAGGCTATGCACATTGTACAGAATTTGGACATTTCTGTTAATTAAAGGAACGACACTAGAAATTTGAATCAATTTTACTCTGAAACGTCGAGCATTTTAGAAAAGTCTAATAAATCTACCTAGATTGCCTTTTATGCTTTATTTGTTTGCTAATCAGCTGTTTTTGATGATAACCTTTTCTTTCAATGCATTTTATTTCTTTTTCTTCTTGATTTACTTTGTCTTTAGTATATATTATTTATATAGATATATATTTTTTTTCAGGCCTTTTTTCTTTTTTAGTTGCTTTGTACGTATTTTTTTCTGTTTTCTGCTGATCAACTGTTTTGTATATAACCTTCTCAGCTATTGTTATGTTACCTCCCTTTCCCTTCAGTATGTGATTGAATGTCGTAGAGTGTGTGCTGTCTATGGTTGATGCGTCTTTCTGGACGATTGATGTGAGATGTGCTGTATTTGATCTTCATGAATGTGATTTTTTGGAGTATGTACTGATGATGCCTGAATTGGTGAAACGTTAGTTATTTACCAGTATTTTAGAGACTTGAGGCTTTGTGTTTTTGGAATGTTCCAATTGTTTTCTGTATTACTATTTTACAGTAGTACTGCTCATGTTTGCAAAGCTGCAAACCAAAACTAGAACAATCTTTTGTCACTAGTTTGGTTAAGATCGGATTTCTAATTTAAAATTTTATACTCTACTTTGTAATCCTCATTACTTGCACACTGAGCAATCCTTTAGTAATCCTCCCCGCGGGCGTTTGGTAGACACAGACTCTGTCCGATTTTTTTGTATATCGCTGCGATTTGTTAGATAGTTCAATTAATTTTATGGGATGTCATTCTAGATTCTTAGGTACGCTTAGCAATAATGCGGGTTCTAATTGCTTCATATTTTTATTAAATCTTAATATTCGGGTATAACATTCCATTTTCAGAACTAAAGAAACCAACAGTTTACAATAAGTTATTAATATTTCTTGATCAACAGCATTTAGTTGAAATTTACACAATATTTAGCAAATAATAATTTTTTAAATATTTTTTTGCACATCTGTTCCATATGTCCATCCTTATTCTAGTAGAGATCTTTAGTGATAGTTTGGTTAAGATCAAGGAATTCATGATGAAGGATTTCTTCCATATTCCACTAAACACACATCATTACTTTTTTTCGGATGAAGTCCTTCTATCACTTCTGTTCTCGGAGTTTCTCCAGGACTTCATTAACCATATTCTCCTGACTTAGCGCCTTCGGAATATCAACTTTTTCGCAGTCTCCAAAACTCACTAAGCGGCAGGAACATGAATTCAGCCGATTGAGTGAAAAAAGAGGTGTTGGCTGTCTTAAATTCAAAACCAAAGGATTTTTTCAGAAAAGGTAGAGTAAATATGATTTAAGGATGGCAAACTGTTATAGAACAAGATGACAAACCGTTATAAAACAAGATGGTAAATACATTTTAGATTGAATGTGTTTCATTGATTTTTTTCTTACTCCTTATATCTCGCAATTAAACACCGACATTACTTATTGGATGACCTGATAGATAGATCTCATTGTAAATATGTGAAGTGAAGTAATAAAGTCGCGATCGTTAAAATTGGCAAGTAAATTAGTCGGGTTATAATAGTGATTGATGTCATTCATCCTTATAATGAAAACAATGAATTTATTTAATATCTTATTTATTTTTAAAAATATTTAATTTATTTTATTTTTAATATTTTCTGCCTCTATCGTTATTTTGATGCATATTTTTAAATATGCATTCAAATAAATAATTCATAAATAATAATAAATAAATAAATGAATATTAAATAAATGATTTATTTGATTCAATAAATTGATTTATAAACAGAGTGGGGCAGAAATAACTGATGCATCTTGAATGGCTGAAAAAAAACTAACCAATGAATCATAGTATATTGAAAATAGTGATATATGAGTAGGTTTTATAAATAATGTTTCCAAATGCCGGCCATTATTGCCTACGGATCTGAACGTCCAAGACGTTTCCAGAAATTTTCAATTACTTTGAGTCATTTCAAGTTAAATGGCATTGATTTCTCCTTGCCTGATCCTCTCCTTTAAATCGTATAGAGTACGAGATTGATGTTTAAACAGCTTGCTCTTGATAAATCGGATGAACGTGCCAACCACACCAACTCACCTCTCAAAGAGATCGATCTGATAGGGAAAATTTGCCTCATAACTCCAAGAAAACGTCGGGATTTGTGAGCCGTGGCTCCATCTTGTTCGAACCGTACATCCTCTGCGTCGATTTCATCCAACTTAGAGAGCAAAATAGTGTCCAACATGTGCATGTAAAAGTCCTCAATAACCGAGAGGACTTCATTACCAACAGTACCCTCCCGAAATGTGTCAGTGATTTCACCAGAAATTAGAGTTGATAGAAGGGTGATCAAAGATTTCAGGGAACGTATTTTGGATGATGTAAATTTCAAAACCCATTGATATAAAACTATTTTCAATGTACTTATTGAAAATAGAACCAGATTTTTTCTAGATGCATTGGTTTGTTTTTTACAGCCATTTAAAATATGCCAGTTATTTCTACTCCATCCTGCAGATGGAAATCATTTAAGGACTTTTAATTTTATCTTAGCCGAAATATTGTTTAAAAAAAAAGAAGCGTTTTCGTTCGACCCCTAAATATGTTAATAACTATTTTTCTATGATCTTTTAACACAAATCTAAATACAAGGCAAACATTTAACACAACAAAATAAATTAAATCTAAATAAAATACACCACCATTCATGATTTAAGTATTTAAAAAAAAATAAATATAATATAAATATATATTATATTACATATTATCGTATGTATATTATAATATATACTTATTAGGTCAAACTTCACATTTGCTTGTATATTATGGAGATAGTTTGTCGCTAATTGCCCCTTATTCAAAGCGGTTCTGGATAAGGTGATGAAAACTTTTTGAGAAAAAACAAAACTGGCATGCAATTAAGGGGTAAAAATGGATTTGAAGTTAGATGTTTGACATTCGCGGATGATTCAGCTCTTAAGCCAGAAAATAGACAAGAAGAAATAGAACAAATGGAAGAAATAAAGGAAACAATCGAACAACCGGTTAAAAATATCATTCACGAAGACCGAAATAATCACGAATGATAAAACAATAGGAAAACCGGTTAAATAAAGATATTAAAATATGGGGAAATAAAGACTATGAAACAATTTGTAGTATTTAGGGGAATGGATAAATTTCTATGGAGGGAATAGGCAATTAATGAATATTAGGGAAGCGAAATTAGATCGATTAAGATTCACGACAAAAAATATATATAACAAAAAGAATTCAACTTGGAGGGAGAGGGGGCAAAACTTAGGCACTACGAGACTGTAGTAAAACCGATGATATTGTACGGGACGGAAACAATAGGATTCATAAATGTGGAAAACAGAAAGGAAAATCTTGAGAAATATATATAAGCAAAAGAAAGTAGAGGGAGGTTACAGACTAATGGAATCGGGTATTGTACAAAAGCGGGGAAGTTATAGAAACAGCGATGAGAAAAAAAAGATTGAAATTTTTCGGACATATGATCAGGAGGGACAAGAACAGATTAAATAAACAATTCTTTGATAAAGTGCTTGGACTCAAAAATATAAAGGGTTACCCAGAGCAGACTATGGTAAAACTGGGGATAAAAACCAGGATTGTTTGTATAGGGTTCGATTCCAGAAACTGGTTTAAAAAATAAAGATGGTCTCTGCACTGAGGAAAGAACGGAAGAGTGGTGGAAAGAGATGGAAGGAGGAGAGGAAGACCCAGCACTCCGAGAAGATGAAGGAGGTGTGGAGGGAGAGAAATGAAAAGAGGAAGACGAAATGATTGGTCCTGAGTTGGCCTATTTCGAAAAAAAAAATATAGATATATATGTGCATCCATAATTATTTTTCCCTGTATTGATATTTGACCGTATTGTAAATCAAGACAAGGACCTGGTAGCAGTCAAGAATTAAAATTTACAGAAAAATAAATGACAATTATTAATATTACAGTAACTGTTCACATTGTATCGATTCAGGTATAAAATTTATACAAAAAGTATACATTTTTCAGTCCAAGCTTCTATTTATCATTCACCTCTATGGAGCTAAGATTTCTGAATATATGTAACCTAAAGAAAATATGAATGATATGAAGTCATAATTTCAAAAGAAATGTTTTTCTTTCATTACAGAAAGGAGAAGAAAGAAGGTTCAGAAGAAACCGTTTAGAGACGCCGTTGAAGAATAGGGAATGACTCAGGATTATGGCGGGATGACTAGGGCTTCTCTACGCTACTTCTTCTGTCGCGGTGCCCCCTCAGAGTTCTTTGACATGTTCGCTCATCTGGACTTCTGGATGCCCTGTCGCCCTTTAAAAAGAATATATAATATGGCTGAGTTCATACGAGCTATTAAAGGCCTGAAGTATCATGAAAACAGATTTATTCCAATTAAGGGCAAGATAAATACTTTATAGAGACTGTATGTGCCCAGAAGGATCTCCCGAATTCAGAATCGATCTAAGCCTGATAGAAGAAAAAATCAGACCACAGCCGGATTCGAACCAAACCCGGTAGCTAGGTGGAGCTGAGTCCAGTGGCTTATCCAAATAGAAAATCTATAACTTCGATTAACCGTCACTTGATTATCCGTCTATTTACGTTAACCATCAAGCAAGTTGTAAGTATTTCAAAGAAAAATATTAACAGAATAGTAGAAAAGTAATTCAAAGAATACGTATAGTAATACAAAGAATAATTTAATAATATACGTACCATTTTTCTTTCTTGTACGCAGTAAAGAAAGTATTGTAATCGCAAAATTTTTGGTTTACAGATTTCAACGGAAATATGTATTTTGACCATCCCTGAATCCACTTAGACTAGTTTCGTTGTGATATCTGTACATACGTCCGTTCGTACTTTGCATAACTCAAAAACGGTTAGCCCTAGAAAGTTGAAATTTTTATATTTGGGATTGTTGTAACATCTAAATGTGTACGTCATTTTCGGTCACCGCATGGTCATCAGATGTTGTACTTTACTTGAAGGTCGTAATAGATTTTCATCAAACATTATATAAAAATGAAATGCAAATCATCTTATATTTTATATATAAGACTTTGATGACAATATAAACAACATACTAGATTTTTGTTAAAATTGGAAAACCAGAAGTAGTACTATACTTGAAGTTCATAATAGACTTAAGCTTTTCAAATTCATCAAGAATTATATTAAAATATAATGAATTTCTCAAATTTACTATATCAGAACTCTATGTCAGTATAGAAAAACAACTAGATTTTGGTTAAAAATGGCCAATCAGAAGTGGTGCTTTACCTGAAACTCTTTTTGTTTTTTTTATTTCCCGCATTTTTTTTTTTTGAGCCACCGATTTATAGTTTAATAGGCCTGTAAGGAAGTAATGTGGTGTCCACATCAGATATTTTCTTTGATAAAAATAATTTGGAAAATTCAAATTAATTTTTTAAAAAGGCCACTGCATACATATGTAAATTAATTACATTAATAAGCTCAAAATTTCGCGATTATTGTTGAGCAGAAAGTGAAGGAACAATAATAAGAAAAGGAGATTTTAAGAAAATAATAAACTAATAATTTTTAAGAAAATATAAACACACACTAACACTCCCTCCCACCATTATCTCAGGTCTCATTTATGGACTTAAGACACTGTAAATATCACATTTTTATTACAATTTTCAAGAATGGTGCAATATTTTTTTATGAATAAGTAGTATTGTTTATACTGTGTTTCGCTTGAATTCGTTTATAGGTTATGGCATTTTTAATATTTCTTTCATCCGTCAATTCGCCTAACTGTCACCTCGAAGTTTTACTGCAAAACAATTTATTGTAGGAGAAGGGGGGTATAAAATTTCACAACAGTTTTGACTGTATTTCCCAACAATAATATTCTAAAAACTAAATTGTATCAATAAAATTCCAAGTCCTTAACTTAAATTTTATTAGTGTTGGTTCTAAATTTAAGTGAATCTTTGAGTAAATATGTTTGAAGTAGTTCTAAAATCTCAAATTTTTCAATTTTTGGGGAATTCAAATAATGGGAGGGGGGTGAGGAGAGGTCACACCTCCCTACCCTCCCCCTGACGACATCTCTGAGAAGGAGAGGACAGTTGATCCAGGATCGAGACAAAAATAAGACGCAATCAATTAAGTAATAAATAAAATAAGAAATATTAAAATATATATATATATATATATATATATATATATATATATATATATATATATGTATAATTTTTTAGAAATAAATAAAATATATGTTATAAATGATTACCGTTTAATGTGTGCCAACGTTTAGGGCCTAAAGTTCAGAGTGATTCGACAGTTGACAAAGAATCGTTCACCTTGATTTTATAAACTATCAACTATATTTCCAATATAATGAAAAATATATTAATTTGTAAATGAAAATTTCTTGGCGAAGTGTATTATGTTTAATAATAGCATAGCGTAAATTCTGTTTTAATAGCGTCTGATAGTTTTACTAATTTTTTTTATGACCCCCTTGAGTAAATGTTCGAAAACCATGACAAATTAAAAAAAAAATAAAAAAATTATCGATATACAACAAATCGATAATTTGTAGCGCTATGATCGAAACCCTACAATAACAACGTATTATGACAAAACAACGATATGCCTCTACTATTGAATAATCTTCAGGATTAATATATTTAAATATCGAATCTTTCAGTCAATAAACAATCGAATCAATGGTCTAAAGATGCGTTTACACGAGATGGTCTTTCACACTCGGAGACATCTTGGATGAGTTCTCCGTGAGTTGTGATGTCCCGCCACAGTTCTCTACCTACTATAGGAGAGTAGTTTCAATCATTCAATACATGTTTGAATTTCCTGAGAGTACTCTCCGAGAGGAGAGAGGGAACATTTACATCTGCTGTGACATGACATTACAACTTTCGTAGAGTTCTCTCTGGAGGCCTTAACACCAGCGAGTTTTACTCCTCTGGGTCATCTCTCTCATTCATTCATTCAATTCATTAATTCATTCATTCTTCATTCAATCATTCATTAATTTGGTGAATTACCCATCAGCTACTCTCGCGTAAACGCACATGGCCTATCCTATTAGAAGAATGCCATTCATAACTGGAGGATAGATTTGATATAAGTGCCTTGCGTTATGAAGTATATTGGGAGTACGGCTCGACCTAGAACTAACTGCTGTAGATGTTATCGAACACATGGGAATATCCCACAGCCAGGATAATCGCTGTTCTGGATAATACGGTTCCTTTGCCGCCGATTGTCGAAAGGATCCCAACCATGTGAATCTAACACAAGTGCCGAAAAAGAAAACGCCAAAAATCGAACCGAAATATGTAGGTTGAGCTATAGAAAGATCTCAACCTGGAACAGTAAAACTTCGATTAACCGTAATGATGGTTCAATTAACCGCCGGGATCATTTATTTGACGACTAAATAAGAGGTTATATAAATGCCATTAGAAATATACCTTCACATCAAACCTATAAATAGCGATCAATCGACTCTAATTAGAGTTTAAAAGTAAATTAAACAGGTTTGCAAAAAAAAGGCGTGATCAGCAGAGCACCGCCATTAAGGTTGTATTTTATGAGATCGTTCTGCCTAGCGAAGGGGGCCCTTGGAGGTGCTCAAATGTAGCTAGAAAATATATATATATATATATATATATATATATATATATATATATATATATATAGAGAGAGAGAGAGAGAGAGAGTGAGAGAGAGAGGAGATAAATGAAAAATTCCAAACAAGAAGCCAAAAGTCTCAAAAATAAGAAGAAATAAACAATCTATCGATAATTGTGGGATCATTAGGACAGAAGGAGAGAAAGTAAAAAAATAAAGAAAAACTCTATATAATGAAGAAGTGGAGAGCACATATCACATCCACAGTCTCAAAAGGCACTAACCAGAGACAGCGCCCCACACCAAGATACCCAGACCCATACTGAGGGAAAAGGGAGGTTATATGACAACAGCTGGGTAAAGTTAAATTACAAACAGCTTATTATAAAAAGAATAAAAATATTCATACTAAAAATCCAAAAATATACAAAAAATTTTTGCATTTTTTTTTTTACACGAATCGGCCAGCAAGGACCACGCGAATATCACTTAATAATTCTCTTCACACTCTCCGCCTTCCTTCTGCTCCAATACTCTCTCATCTTCCTGGACTGTTCCTCTCGTTCTTCCTTAGTCCATTTTCTCCCTCGTCTCTCCTTCCTTCCTTGATTTTTAGCCTATCCAGCTCCTCTTTTATTTGTTTCACATACCCACTTATACTCTTAGAGCTTAAGACTATTTATTGTATGCATTTATTGTATGTATTATTGTTTTTTTTATTTTATTTACACATGTATATATATCAGGCATCATCAAAACTTCCATAACTGTTTTCTGGAAGTTATAAAACTGATAGAAAAAGTACTCCCACCCCTGACCATCGACCAAGTACAATAGTCTATTTTATTCGGGGTAATACGACTAATAAAAGTAGGAATAGCGATTATTTTCACTAATACTGGTTCGATCTCTCCCATTGTCAGTTTTAAAATAAAATTTCTAATATTTTTAATAAATTAAAACAACTTCATATCGCTTTGAATGTTGGTCATTGACTAAAAATTACTATGAGTTAAGATATAAATTTATATGAACTTTGTATCTATTATCCTACGTTTATCTTTCTATTTTTCCTAATTAATTATTATTTTGATTTTTAATTGATTTATTTCTATTATAAGCTGTTTTTTTTAATTTCTATATTTTATAAATTAAAAATATTATTATTATATTATTATTATTATGATTGTTGTATTTTATTTTATTTTTATTATATCTGCATAATGTGTTCCCAGATGTTTTGAGTCCGTTTAATAACAATATCCGTTATTTTTGGTACTACGGATTGCTTGGAGTAATTTTCTATTATAAGTTATGTGTGCACAATCTGACCTTTCCAGAATTTCAAAATCAACTGTATGTTGCATTAATATTCTTAACATTTGTACAATTTGACTTATGTTGTGCCACTCTGATTTTTAATTTTTTTGATGTTTCACCAATATATCAAATCTTGACATTCCACACAATCTTTTTATATATTTTACTTTTTTAATCTAAAATGCACTGCGCTACTAATACTACTAATGCGCTACTGCGGGTTAGAGACCGGCTTAGGCAGATAATTATTTATTCTGTATTCAGTCGTAGATCGACCCTGGGGGATCGGGAGATCCTCCTGGGGCTCACCCAGCCTCTATAAAGTGGATATCCTTAATTGGAGGGGAAAACCTGCCGGTTGAGCGTGATCTCGGCCGAATCACCTTCTTGCTTAGAAGCAGTACGGCCCTTATCAAGTACTTTATACTTTGTATTCACGCGTTGTAGTTGCACAGGATTTTTTTTTTATCTAATGGTTTTATCTTTTCTTTCATATTAGTCATAGGTTTACATAATTTATTATAACTGTATAGTCATAACAGTAAACTTAGTATAAAGTAGTATAACACTAATTCTATTTCTGAAACATCGTATGTTTTGAAAATGTTTTTAATGTTATCTGTAGCCTGGTATATTTGTCATTTTACAAAAAGTGTTATTTTTGGTTTTGTAAGTTGTTTGTTCTTTTTTTGATTACTTTCTATTTTCCCACGTTTATTATTTTTTTTTTTAAATTTTGTGTGAGAAATTTTCGGATGTTTTTTTTTCGGTTATATTTGTTTTCTTTTCTATTTATTTTTTATTTCTATCTTTAATGTTGCCATTATTCTTATTTTGTTTTCTATTATTAATTAAATATAAAACCATATTTTATTAATTAAATTAATTGGGTAAAAATTGTCTATTAACATTTTATAAATTTCAGTTTTAGTTTCTTAGTCTGTTAATTTGTTAGCTTTATTTATATAATTCTTAGCAGTATTTATCATCTGAGATTTTGGATGATCTGAAATATAGTTCAATATTCTGTTGCTGCATTGTTCCTTTTTAGTCCATTTAGTCAAAATTTTATCATCTCTCAAGATCATTGCTACGTCAAAATTTTGTATATAGGATTGTTGTAAAATCTAGTTGGAAACCCCCTTTTAGGTCACTGCATGATCACTGAAAGCGGTACTTTACTTGAAGGCCATAATTATAAATGCCAAACTTCTCAAATTTAGTATTTATAACTTATATATTGATTTAAATAATATACTAGATTTTGTTATAAATTGGGAAATAAGAAGCGGTACTTTACGTGAAGGTCATATTAAACTTTCATCAAAAATTATATTAAAATATAATACAGAGATTTTAATACAGAAAAATATGCTTCAGAGATGAACGTTATAAACTCGATTTTTTTTCCACTCAAATTAAACATTTTTACTACTTGTTTTAAGTGTTAAAATAATTGTTTTCTTCCCCATTTGTGAGCTGAACAAGTCTGCAGCAGAAGAATAAGACACAAGTTATTCCTAATAATAACTTATAATATCGGATAATAGCTAATAATAGCGAAACTGACGATATCCAATGCTTTATCTAGACAGTTCTATTGTTGTCACGGAACACAACTCTCTTGGTAACTTGTTACCTTCTGAAAGAAAACGACTTATAATAACGGAATGAGATCTTCAGAAACAAGAGCTTGTGTGTGTGAGTGTGTCAATAGATGGATGTCGCGACGCCGAGTGTTTTTTTTTTTTTTTTGAGATTCTGCAACCTTCGGAAACTAGTAACAAAATTAAGGGTCACTTTTTGAGCCACCGATTTATAGTTTAATAGGCGTACAAGGAAGTCATGTGTTGTCCACATCAGATATTTTTAATATTTATATTCCTCATTTGTGATATTAATGAGATGGGATAATGATATTTGCAGCATCACAACACTGATATAATCACGAACGATTCCAGTGCGTCAAAGGATAAGTTTTTAAACGTCAAAAGGATTTTAGTCTCATTGAAAAAACGCTTTGCATCAAAACGAAGTCATTATCATATTTTAAAGGAAGCAGCGGTTTTACTGTTCTACGAAGTTCTTCTGTTAAACTAACTGATTTAAATTGCAAATAAGATGCACGCCAGTCACAGATAACATCGCTAATTTATTTTTAAATAAATTTTAAAATGACAAAAGACTTCTACTATTCGGAGAAGTACAAATTGTGGTTATGGCAAGAAACTATAACGTATCCACTCAGTTAATTATCTTTCCACAGAAAGAGACTCTTTGTTTATAATTCAATTACTATAAAATTGAAATATCTTGTACATTTTGCAAACTTTAGAGTGCAATTATCACAAATGAATATTATGAAATAAAAGGGGGAAGGGGCAAGCCTTAGTTTTTCCGCACGTTCTTTCACCCCTCTTTTCATAAAAGAAGGATTGAGTACTATGCAGAACAAGTATGGGATACATTCATCAGTATTTTGAATTCGATTTATTGTTATCGATATTTCAGTTCCGATATTATGGCAAAAATAGGTACTTAAATAATTAAGCGGTCGACAATAGTTCTAATAGATTTGGTTATAGCCTACACTGTGACCTTTGTTATCAGTCCTGTGTTTGGTTCATTAATACAATTTGTGTATCATTAAGTCCTTAGTTTTGTGATATTTTTCTCCTTTTAAGAAAAATGACAAAAAAATTGGGAATTACCTTCAACGGAGGAAAGTTTTGGGATCGTTCCATCGAAGAAAATCTGTGAAGATAGGCATGATATTTCCATTACATAAATAACTAAATTTAAATTACGGTAAGACCCTGACCTCAACTGAAATTGTGCGAATCGATCCAATTAAAGCAGTAATAATTTTAACAATCCCAATGAATACGAATTTTTAACGCATTACAGATCATCTCAATTACCTTGCGGCAAAGATCATGCATGACCTTCCCTAACTTGGCATGACGTGGGAAATACTAAGGGTTCGAACCCGAAGTCCTCTGCAAGAAATAAGGCCATACTTCGCCATAGGTTCTACTCCATTGTATGCAGATGGCCACTCCTCGCAGTGACGAAACATAAACTTCGCCGGCGAGAGTAGATTTATTGTCCCACTAACCTAATACAAAGGTTAGTCCTTGTGTCTCTTTTTCGCTAGATAAAATTTTATTTTAGAGCTAGCCTTCAAGTCGCGCGCATAGATAAGCCGTGATTCCGACACTTATATAAATCGGCTACGAAACCATCTTTGCGGAACAATATCCACTGCAATTCGTCGTTCGAAGGGACTCCCATGGGCTGGCGCGTGTTCTTGTTTAGCTGTCTTCTGGCGACCTTATCCACTCACGTCAGATGTCAGGCATTATCAGGTGATTATGAGCTTTAGTAAAAATATTGCAGTTAAATAAATAATGATTCATAAAGATCGAGCTAGTACTGACTCACTGAATCACCGAAGTATTCAATTTCGTTCTACACTCAATGGGATTTCGCGGATCAATGAAGACGCCCAATGACTAATCAAGAGCAAGCGAAAAAGTTTTCCGAATCCTCAGCCTATTATCGTACCCTAGTGTAATTTTGGCGAAATTTTAAAAAAGTTAATGGTGGTTGCCTGTAAGCTGTAGATGTGTAACAAATAAAACGTAATTTAAATGGTTGAAAAATTTTATTTTCTAAAACCTAGAAATAAAAATTAGTTTTTCGAATAACACTAAAACTATACATCTCGTAGAACGTTATAGGTACTAATTTAAAAGATGATTAAATTCTCTATAAAACAAAAACAAAATCTAAACCTGACCAGTATTAGCAAAGATACCAGATATATAAAAAATATATAAAAGCATATTACACTTTGTATCCGTTTTCAGTTCAGGTTTCAACAGAAAACGGTTCCATTTTGGTTTATTATTTTCAATATTGAACCTTTGTAATCGAACAAAGAAAAAAATTAATTAATTCCTCATCGGAATATGAGGTTTTGCATTTCAAGATTTGTAGAATCCAAATATGGAATGAAGAAAAAAAGTCATCCATACGACAAAGTCACAGGTCACCCCAAGTCAAGATGATCCTCGGAACTCGACATTATCCTATGTCGTTTCATTCCAAAATGGCGGTCGATTAGAGTTTTTATAAGTCAATAACTCAGTCATTTATAAAGATAGAGGAAAATGTAAAGTGTTTTGGAATCAGCATACAGAGGTATTAAAAAAAAAAAACTATATAAAAGCTTTTGGTTTATTATTTTCAATAAAGAGCCTTTGTAATCGACCAAGAAAAATAACTTTTAACCCCTCTCAGAATTTGAGTTTCAAGATACGTAGAATCCAAATATCGAATAAAACAAAAATCCGTCCGTCCAAATTTTTTATTTGGTGTTTGTTATAAAAAATCTACGAGCAATAAAATTCCCTACAAAACAAAAAAAAAATGCCTCCTGAGTCATCCTTTTCTATTTCTTCATGTCCTGCGCCTCTATATTTCAATCGATTACTCCCGCTTCCTCGTATCGCTCTCCACTCCATCCTTCCTTGAATCCATCCTCCACTTCCACCAGCTTCTTTGTTATTCCTTTTTCCCTTTCCTACTGAAGTGCGATTCCAACATTTTCCTCCGTACCTTTTCAACCTCTATTTTCTGACCAAATATCCAGGATATCTTAGCATACTCCCTATGAGGAAAGTCGTGTGAATGGACAAACCAGATATTTTCGAAATATAACTGTTTCGAAATAATAATCCATTGTGTGGTAATTAGCAACGTTTTATTTATTTTCCGCATTTACCTAAATGGGTCAGTAGCGGCCTCGTTCAATAATATTTGTTTTTTAAATAATTTTAAAATATATACATTTTAAACACGCACATGCTTATTGCATATAGTATAATAGAAACATACCACTTATTCGCTCACTGACTTAGTAATCACTGAATCTCAAAAACGACAATGCATAGAAGCTAAATCTTTTAATGGTGGTTCCCTTGATGTTATAGATGGGCTATGCATATGGGAGGGGAAAAATTGCATTTATGTTGCAAACATGTTACGACGATATACAACGGTTATAATTAGAAGCTAAAACGTTAGTATTACAACTTGTTTTTGGTTGATAAGCAAGCCAAGATGGAGAAAAAAAGACTTAGCTTTATAAGATTCAACCAGAGCAAGCTGCGAACGAAAAACTAAGTTCATCTTAAAGACGCCATGTGTAGAGGGGGTGGTTACGTTTCAAATATTGGAAATATGGTTGTGTTGCCATTCTACATATTTCAGTGGAGGCTCCCGCTATATACATGAGGGAACTAAGGATGCCATGACATATGTTCGTCACTAAGATCGTTCAGATTTGTTAATCATGTTTACATATAATCCGAAATGGTCTTATATAAGAGATGAATTAAAAGACGGACAAAAGGCTCATGACAGACACGATATAAAAGCTCGAGTGTTTCATTTTAAAGTTAAAAAAATTATTGCAAGTTTTGACTAAAGGTTCAATTATCGATCTAAGCAGATGTTACATTTATATTGTGTAGATTTATCCTTACCATACACGTATATATTAAATTAAAAGGAAATAGCAGTAATGAAATAGTCGCCAGCAAAGACGCGGATAACAGCTAGTAGGAAATAAAATAATCAATGCAAAGAAACCCATTGGCTAGTATCGCGTGTACGACTCATCGACCTCTGTGGTAAACTCAGATGAACTTGGCAATGAGCTAAAGATGTATCACTATGTCAATGTGAAGGAAACGAAGTATCAAAAACGTTCCTGAATGAGCGCTCTTTTCTAAATTTTGCATTTGTTTTACTTTCTTGGCCCAAATAAATTTCCTCGTTCTTTTCTGGATTAATAAAAAAAAAAATTCCGATTTCCATTGTTTTCAATCGTGCCGCTCGATTTACTACAAGGAATATGTGTGTATGAATTATGGACATGTGTGTACAGGGCCGGAGGAGGAGAACGGGGAGCAAAAGGAACACCTGCCCAGGACGGCAGAATTTAAACGGCGGCAAATTTCGAGCGAAGTTTTACTTTTAAAAAATATTTGTTTCTGCTTTTTATTTTTTGTTGTTCTGTTGTTTTTTTTACCATACTTCAGCTAATAAAATGAGCTAATGTTATGGAGATATATTATCTAAAGTACTATTATTAAGCTTATGAATTTTATTGGGAAGGAAAGGGACTCGAATTAACATTTCAATTCCATCCAGTATAATTTCGCCTTGTATTAGATACGTCAATGATAAAAATCAAAGGTGGTTAAATAAACAATTTTATTGGAAATATAAATATAATATGATTTTCTTGTTTGTATGAGTATATCATAATTGTTTGTAATTCTTTAGACTAAGAAATATAATAATAAATAAATGTAATTTCAGATATCATGGGTTTCGGACCCGACAATCCAGCCTCTCTTCAGTTAGTAATGTTCGCACAAAATAATCCAGTAAGTACATGGCAGGTATTTTAAATTTATTTGACGATAATTTAGAAGCCGAGAGGTCCAAGTAATTTTTATTTTTTAAGTTAGGACTAAAGAAGTCCCAAGGTAAAATAAGTTTTAACAATGCAAAAAGTAATTGTATAGTATTTTTCATAATTATCCACAATCTTTCAACAGTTTTATTGTCCAAAGTACGACGCTGTAAATAAAAATAATTCTTAGAAAATTCTAAATTAAACCTTAAAGTATAGGTAAGACGATAATAAACAATCCCAGACAAAAAAAAAAATTACACATTTTACGGTACTAGAATTTTCGAAGTAAAAATACTTTAAACGAATATAGTTAAACCCAATATTTATATTTTATTACTTGAACCCCTAGGCTTCTGACCTCATCAAATGATTTATATTAAATTCTTATATTTCTTTTATTATATATTTTAAACCAAACAAATCTTTGTTAATGTGTGAAATAAGGTCGTGCTAAGATCGATATATCTACTCGGATCTTAAATAGAAAATATGTAAATAGACTAGAAATCTAAGATGTTAATTTTTTTTTTTTTTTTAACAAAACTACTAAATTGGATTCGATGAAAATCAGTGGTGAAATAAAATCAAAATATCTAGTGTGGCGATAAAATAAGAAAAACAAAATTATAAAAAGTCTGTAAAATAAAAAAGATATAAGATTAAATATATACTACATTAAAATTACAAATTTTGTAATTTATAGTAAAAATTTTAGAGTGATAATAATTTTGACATTTTTTTGGGCATTTTTGGAAATTTCAATGCGGAAAACAGTTGTTGATACTCGTATTAAATATGTTACCATTCATGATTGAGGCCATTTTTTAAATAAAGAAAACATATATATATTCCTACGATTTTTATAGGATGAAAGTGTATTAAGTATTTAGAGGATGAAATATCAACTTTGGAATGATGCTTATTAAAGATCTCTATTAAAATATATTTATGTTTTTGAAAATTTAAATACATTTTCATATACAAAGCAGAAGCTTGGTTGGGGATGCGGTCAATGAAGAAACAAATAAATAATTAAACAAAATTTGTGTATTTCTTCATTGACCGCACCCCGAAACAAGGTTCTCCTACATATATTTCTGCGATCAACCATAATCTCGCCTATATTTTCATATAAGTGATTTTTTTTTTTTTTGGAATAGTATATGTTTTTGACAATACTAAATTTTTCCATCATCTAAACAAATATTCAAGCGCAAATAAAACACTAGTAAAAAAAAATACTATGTGAAAAAAATACCCCCAAAAAAACATACAAAAAAATAAATAATATAGTATTAATAAAAATAAATAAATAAATTGCTGAGATAGAACTGTTGATTAGTGCTTTTAATTTATTTGTTAAACAAAATTTTAAAAAATCATAATTGCAGTTAGGAAGAAAATTTTTAAATATGTATAATAAGGGTTTTTCCACTGATTCCCCTTCATAACGACATCTAAAATATAATTCTCCCATCTACGTCCTGGCCAGCCCATTGGACGTTTACTCCTCGCTATTCTTTTCCTATTAAGTCTTATGATTTTAAACAATCATTTCATTGGCCGCGATGCTATTCAATGCTATTTCAATCATATATACTGTGTGCAGATCCCACAATTAGGGATACCAAAAACCGGTCGATTATAACCTATCGAATAACCGGTTTGTATCAGATTTTTACACTATCGGTTATAATCGTTTTTTGTTTTTTTTATCCAAAAACCGGAGAAAAACCCGATTATAAATAAATTTGTAAAAAAAAAAAAAAAAAAAAAAAAAAAAAAAAAAAAAAAAAAAAAAAAAAAAAAAAAAAAAAATTGAATTACAGCTCTGTAGCCTAAGCAAAAGTTAATACAGGACGCGATATACATCTTAAAAAAAAAAGGTATTTTACAATGCAGTGAACTTATCAGTAGTGGTCACCGCACTAGCGTTCTCTAACGCCATTTGTGATAACTACTTTGAATTCAATTGTAAAATTCGTATACTATGGAATTATTAAAATTATTACTGCTTTAATTCGAATGGATTGATCTTCCAATCTTTTTACCTCTTTGTTACAACAGACCCCCGCCAACTACACGACCAGCTCCGGTAATCCTGTGGCAGACCCTGCTAATGTCCTGACCGCAGGACCAAACGGGCCGATGCTCATCCAGGATACGACCTTCATCAACGAGCTCCAGCACTTCGACAGGGAGAGGATTCCGGAGAGAGTCGTCCACGCCAAAGGGACAGGTGCTTGATAATATTAGCCACATTAGCTGAAGTCTAAGATTATTTACTCATAGCTTCGTAATGGTAATTCGCATTAACTTAATAACTACGGATCGTCGACTGAGTAATGTCATGGAACTGATAGGAGATAGCAAAAGTGGTATTTATCCTGGGCGATAGAATTTTTAGATCGGCATATTTAAAGCGGAATTTTATATTTAGGTTAAGTAAAAAATACTTTTTTTCTGCTTTTTGATTGTTTTGATCTTAATACAGTCAATAAAATCATTAGTATTTTGAGATTATGATATTTATTTCGAAATATATTAACTAAAATACTGTTATATAACTTACTGGAGAGGGGGTAAAAGAAAGGGCGGCAAAATTAAGCTTGCCCCCTCTGGCGAAAATTCTAGTACCGGCCACGCACTTTGCCATGGGCCAAATGATCACGATTGAAGTTAATTCCTTCAAAATTGATCATAAATTCAAAGAATTAACCTGTAGAGATAAATTGTACAATTTTTCGACAAGGGTTGAATTATTGATACTTCGGAAGAATGCTGAGATTGTCTCACTCGAACATGCAATACATAATTAAAAACTTTAAAGCCACATGAGTGGATACAAAAATTAACTCGGGCAGAAATCGTCTTGTCCCAGTACGTGAATCACATGAAATCGTACAAAAAGCAGCCAAAATGCCCAAAAAAGTGCTCGCGAACTTGCAGAACATATCGCATCACAATGAGGTAAAAATTATTACTCTCCCTTCTTCCCCCCCCCCCTCCAAACTATTAGAAATCAGCTCCATAAATTTAGCTATTATTATACATATGAAATTAGTATTATAAAACATGTTTATATTACATCTAATTTAATATGTATAATAATACCAAACTATATTTTGAATTGCTTATTTTTGAATTTTTTGTGTGTTTTTAGAACTGAAGATGAATGTATAACATTCGAAACTATTTTTCAATAAAAAAAAAATTATAGAAGCGGCAAATAATTTATCAATCCCTAACTATATTAATCCTTCTATACCACCATGCGGATGTCAGCTGTTTACTGTTCTGTCTTCGAACAAATTTCCTACCATCCTACCTAAAACTCTTGAATTTGTTTTCATCGAATATTTTAGTTCGCACGAGATCATGTTAACGAACCACTGTTATATTGGTAAAGGTATAAAACAGTGGTTCGTTAACATGATAAATTTTCAATTTGTTGTTAATAGCAAAATTCAATGCGGAATGTTGTTTGTTATCGCATCCGTCAATTGATTTATACTCAATATATTTATTCTTTTTTCCGAAAAAGTAAGTTCAGGAATAATTATTTTGTCCACTGTAACATTCGCTGCTTAAAACCAAATAAAGAAGTGATATAATTAAAATGAGGTCACTCTAATGTGATTGGGATTATTGTTGATAAAGTTGTCCTCCATAAATAGGCGCCTAGTATAATCAAAACCTGGAATGCAGGCGGGAACCAGCCGCCAGCGCTATGTGGACAACAGCTATACTTCAATAGTTTGACTAATACTATCTTAACTTTAGCTGAATAAATAAAATATAATGATATACCAAAAGATGGAGCACATTAAAAGTAGAGCTTTGGTTAAGGCTCCTGTATCCATTACCTTCTTATCACATTCCAAAATATCGAAACCATTTTCTATTCAATACTAACAATCGATTATTCCCGTAAATAACTTAGCTAAGAATTTTTTTAATTTGCAAGCCATTTACCTGCTATTAGATATAATTGTTCTAAATAAGTGGTTGTTGAAATAATGGCTGTGGAGAACCAGTTCAAAGGTCGTTTCCCTTTCAGAGTCGAAAATGAATTTTTACCTCCGTTTTGCAACGTTATCGTGCAGATAATCATCTTACTTCCTACTTTTTTCTTTTGGGGTTAGGGAGGAGTTTTGGTTTATATTTTTCAATAATAAACTATTATTGAATTTTTAAAATTATCATCATAAATGTTCTTATCTAATTTTAAGTGCAAATGTTGGATGGTATGCGTATATCTATATAATATAATATAATATAATATATATATATATATATATATATATATATATATATATATATATATATATATATATATATATACATATAAAATAGAATAGAAAACTCTGGGACACAATACACTCTAAGAATAATATATTACTGAAAACATTTTAAATCTGGCAACAACAAATAATGTAGTATGTTACATGTGTGTCATTAGTAGGTCACATATCAATTACAATGAAAAATACATGTCTATAAACAATTATTAGAAATAAAGAATATATTCTAATAAATAAAAAAAAAGTGGTACAAGTGGCAGTAAAAACAAAAAAAATAAATAAAGAAGAAATTATCCTAATAAACAGAATATATATATATATCTATATATATATATATATATATATATATATATATATATATATATATATATATATATATATATATATGCATATACATTTATATATTAATTTAAGTAAATGTTTAAATTTCTAATCATTAATAAGTTTGTGTAAAAATAATAGTTGCTTCCATATTAATTAAAATGTTAACTGAAAATTTGTTGTTCCTTTACCATATTTAACTTTTTCATATTTTTCTTAAAACTAAACCAACTATGTTAATATCTTACCTAATTAAATCAGAGTAGTTCAAAGTGTAGATTACTTTCTCTTCATAATCTTAAAAGCGAAACAAATATTCAAACCGCCATTTTAGTATAGAAATGATATGCCAACCTGATAATACAAAAATTCTCTTCTTATTAGTATTTCATCACCATAACTTGAAAATTCAAAAAACCTTTTCATATTTTAATTTAAAATCAATCATCTTAAAATATATAAAATAATTTTATAATTTACTTAAAAGGTTTACGGCTTAATCCTACGATAAAAATGTTTTAATTCTTTTTCCAGGTACGAAAAAGTAGTTAAAACATGTTTGAACGAAATCAAGCAAAAGTTCGACGTTTTCAACAGAGATTTATTTACTAAGGTAAAAAATACAAAAAAACTTTAGGCAATGCAAAAAGAGCATACTCTGTGAAAGGATATATTTCCATATTTTTTTAAATATTTTATTTTTGATTATTTAAAATTGGTTTTGTACCTCCAAAATCATGTTTTAACTAATTATTTTTAAAATATATGTATGTATAAATGAAGTAGGTTTAAATAAAAATTGTTTAAATGTGATAAACTACGCTTGAATTAATCAATGGTTTCATGAATTGTTCCGATAAAAAAGTTCTAAAATAATCTTATTTACCAAAAGTGTAGGATAATTGTACATTTTTTAAAAAGGATGCTTATGAAAATACGCAATAATTCTTGAATGCAAGGCACTAAAATTTGTTATCAGTGAGTGGCGCCATTGCTTTTGACTACGATTGTTTAGTAAAAGATTGATTGAATATGTATTTAATGGGGTGTTATTTGATTTTTTTCGGCATTTATGTTGAGGAACCTTATAGGTTTTGGTATTTCTTGCGGGTAAGCAAAATAAAGTAATTTTTGTTCTGTCCCAGTTCTAATGTACAGTATCTACCAGTGTACAATGTACCAATCGTTAAAATGCAATATATCCAATATAATTTTGCATTCCTCACAATACAACTTAATACCAAATCTCCAAACTACCGCTAGCATATAACTGCATCCTAAGACAAATTCTATATCATTAACTCTGTGATTCTATATCCATTTCTCATTGTAAAGCCTTTTCTTCAGTTTCTTCATGCACTTTCTTATTCATACTTATTACTGCCAAAATTCAAACTTTATTTATTCTGTAATTTTAGTGACCCAAAGTTTCTTTTATCATCATCATCACTGTGGCTCTACACTCAGTTTCAACTCCTGGTCTCCTCCAGCAGCTTCTGCCATTTGCCCATGTCTTGTGCGGATCCCATCCAGTTCCTTATCCCCAGGATACTCCTACTGTTCTCAGTCACACCATCAAGCCATCTTAATCTAGGCCTTCCTCTCTTTCTTGTGCCCTACAGTGATTGCATCAGTAGCTTCTTTGATATTTCCTCCTCTCCCATTCTGTCCTGCCCACTTTAGTCTGCTCAATTTTATCCCCTCCTGACGATAAAGCCTACACCATATTCACGGTTCTTATCGTCACAGCTGTAATATATGGTGTGACGCTTCTTTTCTGTTGTATTCTGGTCTGTCCATTGTATCTCCTGGATGGCAACCAAGTCAAGCTTATATTCGTCAGTTTCATCTAAGAGCAGTTTAAGTGCTCCAGGTCTGTATAAGGATAGTGTATTCCAGCATCCCATGTTGAGTCTTATATGCTTGCTGGGTCATTTCCTTTGAAAACAATTTAAATCGGAGGCTGGTTTTTTGGCTTCGTAATGTGAACATTGGGTAGGGGAAGGGGCCATTATAATTCTCTCCGTTATCTAGTTTACTGGTGGGGTTGCCACGTCAGAGCATATAAACCAGTTCCCCGATGATGGGCAGTTTCTTAGAGAAGGTGACTCTAGAGTGTGTACTTCAGATAACCTTTGAGTTTAGTGTGTGGATTATAGTTATATGTTATAGTAGTGTACTGAACTCGGGTCCTTGTTATCATGACTCACCATTAGTACATCATACCTAGATACTTCCCTGAGGGATTCTAGTGATCCAAAGTTTCTTTTATATATAAGTAATTAAAATGAGTTCAATTGAATTATTTTTAAGGAACAATACAAACCAGAATAATTATAGATTATTTATTTTCAATTAATTTAATTTTTGCTGTAGGTGCAATGGGTTCCTTGACCATCATTAACACTGAGATCACTAATTTCTCTGCTGCCTCATTATTCAATCAAGTTGGCAAGACAACTCCCCTCTTCATCAGGTTCTCTCAGGTCGCTGGAGAGTCAGGTTCAGCTGATACTGTCAGGTGAGCGATAGAATAAAATAAGATTGCTAAAGTTTATTGTTCTTCCCTCGACTTTCACGTCTATGATTTCATCTCCCAGTTTAAATCAATATGAATAAAAAAAATCTGGTGCGGTGCGTGCATCATACAACTTTCCCTTACCGTCATATAATAATTATCTTTTTAATACAATTTTAAAGAGTTCACATAACACTGCTTCTAATAAACTCAGCAGCATACACATCTTCTCTCACTTAAGTACAATAAAAAAAAAAAATTTAAACTATTTTAGTACAGCAATCCTGTACATTACCTATATATTTTAACTTTGTCAACTTGCAAATATATTTTAAAAGTTTCTGGTTTAGTTTCCATGGAAACATTTTCTTTCCATTAAATAATGTGAAAGTAGAAATTATTAAGTTAATTTACGCTTTTGTATTCTTAAATTACTTTATTACAGAGGGTATTGTTTACAACAGATTGGGAAATTGGTGGGATGAGGTTCGGTCCCATCCGTCTCCTTTAGGATGCGCTTGGTTATCCATCTACCTAGGGTCTTGAGCTCCTCATAAAATATACTATATCTTTGCTAATACTGGTCTGATTTTGATGATTCTTTTATTATTTTTTAGATAATTTAATTACCTTTCATACATTTCTACACATAATTTACATTAGAATGCATACTTTTTAAGCTATACGCATATAAAGTATTCTTTTCATCATAAATTTTTTCTCTGCCATTCTTCGGTGATTTACTACATAAATGAAAAGTTAAAGGCCTTTATGAAGAATAATTTAACCAAGTTTCATCATAATCGTTAGAGCCGTTTTCGAGAAAATTGTAAAAAAGTGTAAAATCTATGATATAATAGCTATTTCCGGTTAGTCCGATGCGCTGTATCTTTGCTGATACTGGTCCGATTTTCATGATTCTTTTATTGTTTTTTAGGTAATTTAATTACCTTTCACAATACTACACATAATTTACCGTAAAATACATACTTTTTATGCTATGCACAAATAAAATATTCTTTTCATCATAGCTTTTTCCCTGCAATTCCTCGGTGATTAACTTCATAAATGAAAAGTTAAAGGCTTTTATGAAGAATAATTTAGGTAAGTTTCATCAAAATCATTAGAGCCAAATTCGATTCGATTTTCGATTTTCGATACAATTTCGAGAAAATTGTAAAAAAGTGTAAAATCGATTATATAAAGTGGCACTTCCGGTTAGTCGATTTTGACGAAAAAGTTGCTGTAACATCACACCCATATACCTACTTTAAATATGAAATTTGAGTATTGTACGACTTTTCGTTTTTGAGCTAGGCTGTTCACATACACACAGACCATTTGGCGAGGCTTGGTCATTTGGACTCAGTGGACCTTAAAACGCGTATTTCCGTTGAAAACTCGAATTCGAAAATTTTCACGATCACAATACTTTCCCTTACTATATACTTCGTATATAGGTAAAGGAAAGTAAAAAAATTATTGAGATAAAGTATCATTCCTATTGTATTATCAAGATGAAATTTAATGATTAATAGTTGTCTCCAAATCAAAGATAACTTCAATATTATAATTTAAAGTTATTCATATGAAAAATAAAACTGAAGGTCAGTAGAGAAGCTTCTATGGCACAATTCGATAATTAGTTGAAAACCTAAAATTAAAAATTTTGTGAAAATATGAATATGAATATGAATATGAATGAAAAAAACAAAACAATATGTTTATCCTACGATCCTGTTTTATCTGTTGATTTCTATACCTGAAGAATTTTTTCAACGATCAAAAAATATTTATTTTTTAAAACATCAAGTTAATATTCTTGTAATCAATTATGTTTTATTACTATACAGACTTTTTTTTATTTGTTTTTGATTTATCCCTAATGAATAAATGTTCCTAATGAAATTACACATTTTCATTTTTTTTTTTGTCAAGTTTGAAATCTACATCTTATTACAATTAAATTATTTGTTATTTGAATGATTATTATTCAAAGTGAAGAAGAATTATTCCATTTTTCTAGCATTGTTTCCAAATTTGTTTTGTGAATGATTATTCAATGTGAAGAAGAATTATTCCATTTTTCTAGCTTGTTCTGTTTTTCTAGCTTCCATTGTTTTCACATTTGCTACGAATACTATGAGGTACTATTAATGAAATTGTTTTTTAATGTTCTTTTTAATGTTTAAAGCACCCTACCCCTGGTTAGTTTGTTAAAAGTATTTATTTAATTAAAAATTTATATTTAATTTTCTTTAGAATCTATTAAAAACAGTGCAACATTTCAACTGATTATGTTCGTTTAAAATGTGATTATATAAAAAATGTTAGTGATGATCTGACAACCTTTTTTTCTAGTAACCCATTTTCCATTTTATCTGAAATTTAGTTTTTAGTTATACTGTGAATAAACATCTTCCTCTTATATTAATTCTCCTTTACTGCTTCTTACATCACATTTTTCTCGATATTTCTGGGCATTTTACTCCATCATCAGGAAATTTCCATCGATTTATATGTCCTGATGATGAGAAAAAATGTAAGAAGCAAGAAAGGAGAATTAATATAAGAGGAATATGTTTATTCATAATATAACTAATAATATAATTGAAATAATGCATAACTTCAAGCATAAAAAATTTTCTAATCTAAAATTTAATTTTCATTTGGCATTATATTGGCCATTTTATTTTATTCAATGTTTTAGCAAGAAAGAAAAGCAAACAATTTTTACGCTATATGTTTTGTTTGAATATGATTATATGATATGAATATTTATTACATGAGTAAAATTTCAGTATAAAGATCACAAACCAAGTTTTTAAAATCTAAGGTTTTTTTTCTGTTGTTTCACCATGTTCACTGTTATAGATATAATAATTGACCAATTTAGAGATATAACTGCAAATTTTTTTTATTACTATTATTTTGATGTATAACTTCCTATAAAAATTAAAATAGACTTCTGGTTAGTCCAGCTTCTTTTGTGTTATGACTTATAATGTTTAGAGATGCTCGAGGATTCGCTGTCAAGTTTTACACTGAAGAAGGTAACTGGGACTTGGTAGGCCTCAACCTACCTGTCTTCTGGATCAGAGACCCTCTCTTGTTCCCCAGTTTCGTGCACTCCCAGAAAAGAAATCCAGTTACGCATTTGAGAGTAAGATCTTTATTTAATTATTTAGATAATGATTATTTCTGACAAAACATTGAATTTTTAGTTCATGAAAAATTGGTATGTTCAAATTGGTACTAGTTGTGAATCTGCCAAGGCTTTACTTCTCTCTTTATGCTTTTAACACGTTCAGCCCCAATGCAAGAGGAATTGTAACCGCACTGGTTTCTCATTTAAGTTAGCTTATCTTATCTACTTTGCCTTCTCTCTTGTCCAGAGTACTGCTTTTCTGTTGTTATTTCTATAGAAGAGACTGCATTGGTCCTGAAGAATAGCATAATGCCCTTGGTCCATGAAATTTTTTTCGATTGCTTTACTATTTTTTTATACTACATTAACTTGTTAATTTAAGTCTGTTGGATTTCATTAACTTTATTATTTATTTTATGAATTTTTACTATCATTGTTTTACAATATTAGAAGTATGCATATATAAAAAAATTAGTATCATTAAAATTAGTAAAACTTTGTTACTATTACAATCATTTTTTATAATTGTAAAAATATGGGTTTTGAAGGATAAAAAAATTAGTTCAAACAAATGCACATATTATATTTTATAATTTCAACATTGTCTACGATATTTTTCGGCAAAACACTCCAAGAAATATTGAGGATATTCTGGACAGACATCACAATACATACGTTATTACGTTACGTTAGGATGCTAGAAAAGGCTATTCTAGGAAGGGGAATTCCTAATTTTACCTAAGGCATCAGACTACGCACTGTAATTTTATAAATTCTGAGTATTTTATGTTAAACTAAATTCTAGAAGTAAAAATATATAAAGCAGTTAGTTATACTGCTAAAGCAGTTAATGTGTTTCCAATTATTTTAAGTTATATTTTTACTAATTGAAAAAAAGTTTTTCCAGCAGTCCCAGGAACAATAATGAAAAAAGTTAAAACTTATGAGTTAAAATAAATTAAAGCTTTTTAAAATTATTTATGGGATATCTAAAAGTAATAATTACAAAATATATGAAAAAAAAATCGAATGGTCCCTCCAAAATAATCTCATGGGGCTGAACGTGTCAAGCTTAATTGGGTTGCTATTGTCCCACATTTATTGCCATTCATTGTATATCGGCAAACGAACTCTCTATATTACCATAACCTTTAAAATATAAACTAAAAAATATATAAATTAAACAAATCTAAAGTTTTAAAGTAAATGTAAATTACATTCCAGGATTGGAACATGTATTGGGACTTTATTTCACTGATGCCCGAGACCACACTGATGAGTATGTTCGTTCACAGTGATCTTGGTATTCCGCAGAATTACAGGACAATGAACGGATTCGGCCCCAATACCTTCTCTCTGGTAAATAGCCAGGGAGAGTATGTCTTCTGCAAGTTCCATATGATCGTGAGTAAAATACTCAATATTTATTAGTCTTTGTTATGTATATTTTAAACAAAATAAAATTTATCGAAGATTTAACTTAATGTACGAACTTTGTTATGTATCCTACTACAAGAGTAATCAAGGAATAGCCAATATGGATCCGATAACTGCGACGCAGATGGCAGGAGTTGACCCAGACTACTATATCAGAGATCTCTTCAACTCTATTTCTCTTGGAAACTTCCCATCTTGGAACCTGAGCGTCCAAGTCATGACTCCATCTCAGGCTAAAAGCTTTTCTTGGAATCCTTTTGATGTGACCAAGGTAATGAAATGGATTAATTAATTTTATAAAAAATAAATTTTATACTGTGAGTGATTTGAGATTTCAATTATAAAAATGATGGATTGGATTTTTGGATTGCTGGTGAGTGGTTGGCTGTATTCACCTTGGCAAGGCGAATTTACATAATTTTTAAATGTATGTAGATAGATTAATTTCAAACCTAATATATAAAAATAATCCTTTATTTTCCTCTATATTTGCAAGGCTATTCTTTTGATAGTTATGCATAATGCATAATCTATTTATTGAGGAAAAGAACATCTGCTGATTTCATCTTGTTGTTCCAATGCTTTTTCCAGTCCTTTTGCATGGCTTATTTTGAGCGTTTATCTTCAATTCCATCGCCATCTTTAACTACCGACTCATTTCAAAATACTAATTCGATGACCATTTTGTCAGAGAGTTTCTTACTCTCGTCACTCACAAGCCACTGTTTAAGTTCCTAAACATTGTCATCTTTTTCACTGCCAGGTATGTCCGATGTCAAGTGCAATGAAGCTTGATTATCTTCATTGTTAATGTCACTTCAGATTCTTCGTTACATTGTGTTGCCTTCTCTGTCGTTTGGTTTTAAAATTTTTGTATAGTGTCTCCGGTAATTTCTGCCTAAGCATCTATCAATCAATAGATTACGTCCTTAAGGTTTACTGTTTTTAAAACTTCTAACTACATTTCATCGTCTTGATGTAAAATATCAATCAACAGCTTGCGGCGATATTTTTTCCCAGTGATATTTGGAAAGCATCATTGCAGAATTTAAAAACATAGTAAAAAATTCCTCGGATTATTATTGCCTAGACTCTTTTATATTTTTCATCAACCTCATCATCAGGGCTAAAAAGTATAAGGAATATACAGTTGTAATAAATTAAGACTAAGTGGTACGGAACTACTAATAGAAGTACTATATCTTCCTTTTAAGAAAAATTTTAATAAATAATTAATTTTGTTGCAGTTGTGGCCAATTAAAGAATATCCTCTGATTCCTGTAGGAATAATAACCCTCAATGAAAATTCTGATAACTACTTTGACCGAGTCGAGCAGGCAGGGTTTGATCCTCAGAGGTTGGTACCAGGCATTGAGACATCACCTGACAAATTGCTTCAGGTCAGTTTCTAATTAAAAGTAAAATATTATACATAACTATATTAACTCTATTATATAAATACATGGATGTAAACAAAATCTGTCTCTATTGTTTAATTAGGAGAAATTGTTTTGTTAAGGGGTGCAGTCAATAAAAAGAATAAGTGTAAAACTCATTTTTAAGTGTGTCGAAGTTGTAGGCTTTCATTAAGGTCAAGCAGGATAACCATGAAAGTGTGGCTACACCAAAACCGGTCTTGACAACTGGAGTGCTGTAGCAAACCCATATCGGGGAGTGCTGTTGCGAACCCATATCGTGCATTTAATAGGAGGCTGCGATACTGAATCCTGACTGGTCTTGAGTGCTGTATCTTATTAAATACATGATACAGGTTTGCTGCAGGACTCAAGCCGGTTTCGGTGTAGCCGCACCTGTAAAGATTACTATTGCACAATTATGAAAACTATGTCTTATGATAAATGAAATAATGAGAAATGAGTGAAAAAATAAGATATAATAGAGTATATAAAAAGTTATAAGCAAAATTAACAAAATAAAAATACAGAAGTTATATAAACCAAAAGAATATGTCGTAAAACGGTAAATAATAAGATGTGATGATAATTATATGAGCTAATATCATAGATAAAGAAAAATAAATGAATATTGTAACACGAGAAAAAGGGAAAGAAGGGGTGAGGTGAGAAGGAGAAGGAGAAAAATAAAAATAAAAAGAGATACTGACATGTACAGAGTTCAGGAGTAAGTGCTATGAGATCGTAGACATTGTTGAAAGTCGAGAGTGTTAAGGCGTCATCTTAGCAACCACGAGTCTACTGCCATACCGGTTTGAATCATTATTTATAAAAATTTTATTATTAAAAATTATAATAAATTAAATATTATAATATTAAATTAATATTATAAAAATTAAATGAATAATGTCTTAACTATCACTCCATCTTTTACCTCTTTTACTTTCGTTTCACTGGAATTACTCATTTGTAATATTCATTACCTGTCACCTGTCATTATATTTTCTTATAAATGGTGTTAGCTAATTATTATCATATATTATTTTCTGTTTTACTTAATATTCTCTTGGCTTATATAACTGATATATTTTTATTTTGTTAATTAATGCTTACATATTCTATTATATCTTTCATATCTCATTGTTTCACTCATTTCTCACTATTTCATTTTTCATAATTCATATATGCAAAGTTTCATAAATATAGACAGTTTTCTTAGTTATATACTAGTATATTTTCTTGGTTGTTGTCCTGTTTTGCTTAGCCCTGATGAAAGCCTACAACTTAGGCCAAAACGTCAGCACACATCAAAAAAGTTTTATACTCATGTATTTATACTTTGTGTTTTCTTTCTTGTCTGTACCCCCTAACCAACTTTTCATTGATTTTGTCTACGGTCAACGATGTCTCCACTAATACATCATTCACTTTTTCAATCCTTAGGGCAGGTTGTTCTCTTATACTGACACCCACATGCATAGGCTGGGAGTGAACAATGAATTGATAAAAGTCAATGCACCTTTACAAACTGCTAAAGTAGCTAATAGACAGAGAGATGGTCCCGCTAGAACTGATAACAATCAGGACGGAAGCCCTAACTATTATCCGAATAGCTTTAACGGCCCTGTTGCCAATCCTAGAGGCAAGCAAGCTCTTTATCCAGTCTCGGGGACGGTTGCTGCGTGAGTCAACTGATTTTATTATTACTTTTTGATCATTTTTATGATGATGATATTAAAAGATATATATAAAAAAAAAAAAAAAAAAAAACCCTTAAGCCTCTCAAATACCAATAAATAGCCAACTAGATGATGTTTCTTCAATTCAAACATCATCAGGACATCAACATCAAAAGTCAAGATCACATATTTGCAAACCAGTGACAGCATATCTCACATCAACAGCTAAAAATAGACTAACCTAATAGAAATAGTGCATCATTCCAAGTTAGTTCAATGTACACTTTATTATATGTTCTATTTTACTATCTTTTGAAATGTCTTGCAATGATGTATTGTAAGTTGGGGCTACTTGGACCCAATAGGGTAGGGGAGCCAATAATTTGCATATATATATATTATATATATATATATATATATATATATATATATATATATATATATATATATATATATATACAGGAGCAAAGATGCAGATGGTTTGGCACCACCCCTGCAGTATGAGGTTACTTGGATCCACTGAAACAAGATTCTAAATTACATCTAGGTCTCTCCTTATGAAAATATAGAAATAATTTTCAATCTCTACAACAGGTAGCAGCACCAATGTCCTGGGGAACTTTATCATATTCCCGTTAAGTTTTTCTGTTTGGGTTCAAGTAACCCCAAGTTAGAGTATTATTTCCGGTTGGTCGTTTTTAGACTTGATGTGAGATGTGCTGTCTTTGTCTGCATGTATGTGATCTTATCTTTTTCTGTTCTTATGATACCTGAATCAGTGAAATGTTGACAGGTTAGTGGTCTACTTTTTTGCTTTCATTAAATTATGATGTTATTAAAAATAATTCCAGAAATTTACTTCTTTATTGTAAATAACTTTTTAAAGGTTGAATGAAATTTATAAAAGCCTATTAAAGTGGAAACTTCAGTTAATAGATAACTATGCTTTCAGATATGACACAAGCAATGAAGATAATTTCAGTCAAGCAACTTGGTTCTGGAACCAGCTCACGTCAGACGAAAGAAGTAGGCTGGTATCTAATATAGCTGGAACGCTAAGTTTTGCAGCTCCTTTCATTCAGGTACTATCTCTAAAATCGAATAAATATGCTAGTTATATTACACCTTGTTTGAAAGATGTTTATGGTTGAAAGTTTTACATTTTATAATTAAATAAATAGGTTTTTCCAGACCTTTCCTGCTTAATTATTACCATAAATAAACTATTTGAATCAAGTAAAATAATCCATTTAAACCAACTAAAATATTCCATTTATTAAGTTAGTGACTAAAGGCATGTATCACAAAAATATTTGGTTTGTCCTCTCACACGATTTTCCTTATCCTTTGGGTTGCAATGTTCTGAATACACTGAATCTTTACTTTATATTGGTCTGATTTTGATGATTTTTTTTTTTTTTTTTAGGAATTTAATTACCTTTCAAATGATTAATTTTTAAGCTAAAGATGTGTACTTTTTGAATTATGAGCAAAGAAAGTTTTATTCATAACTTTTTCCCCCTGCTTTCTCAGGAATGTACTAGATAGGGAGTTTCACCTATGATGGCTGTGATGACTGAGATGACTCCCTTATTCTTAATTTATTTTTAAAGTTTGATGCTGTATATTTTGACTTGGTCCGGATTTGATTTAAATATGGCAATATATGGCAAATACTTTTTTAGATGCCTGAGGATGGCTTGTAGGCCAAAAATTTGTATCGAAATAAATAAAATTGGTGAAATAGCAACAGCCTGCCTTTGTTTTTATAAATAGGAAAATTAAAAAGGCTCCAAGGAAAAGATTTTAGGAAATTTTCATCAAACTGATAAAACCGTTTTGGCCCTGCAGTCTATAGAAAAACAGGTTTAACACTTATACTGCTAGAGCATGTGTGTTTTTTCTAATTTTAAATTTTATTTATACAAATCGATCAAAAAGTCCTTTTCTAGTAGGTGGACCACAAAGAACTATTTTTAAGTTAAAATGAATTAAATTTAAAAAAAATTATTTATAGGATATCTAAAAGTAATAATTACAAAATATATAAATAAAAAATCGAATGGCCACACTGAAACGATATAAAAAATCAAATGGGACTGAACGCATTAAGAGAAAATAATGTATCAACACATTTCCCAGTTTGTTTTAAATGAAACAAATTATGATGAATGTATTTTTTTTTATGATTGACTGTTTATTTTTAAAGACTAACAACCCAAAGAAATAATTTTTAACTAAATGACAGAAATAAAAGATTATGAAGGCGAATGTTTGATGTTAGTGTCACCAACAACTGCGGCCCAAAACATCTGGAATTTAATGAATTTTGGTCTCACACATTTCTGATTTTTTAAATAACATTTGAAGAAATCCTTTGACACCTGTCCCGTTCAAGAAATTTTAGCATGAAACTATCTGTGATATTTAGAAAAGGAACCGGAAATATATATAAAGTTTTATCTCTCTCAAAAATGTGTCCCATGATATGAGACATGACTTTTTTTTATTTTATTTAAAAAAGTACTTTGTAATAACTTTACAAATAATTTCTTGTAATAAGAAAATATTTCTTATAATAAATTTTTACAAATAACTACCCTAAAATAGGAAGCACACAAAGTGCCTGCGCAATATAATATCAATTTTTCAAAATGACGTTATTATTAATTGTTTAATTGTATATTATCAGATAAAAATCCATACCCATAACTGAATAATTTATCACAAGGATCTATAAGTAAAATTACGGAATCTGATTAATTTAAGGAAATGTTTCTTATTTGAAGGATTAAATTTTGTTAGAATACAAGGGCGTTATCTAAAGTAATTTTATCAAATTTCTTCTTTAAAAAAATAGTATTCAAACAAAAAACTATTTAAACGTAAGTGTATATTTTGGTCCAGTATGAAATATTTATCTATAAATTTTATACAATGTTCAAACTCCATAATTTATTGTGCTTACATAATTAGATTTCTTGCTTCTTTTTTTTAAAGTATTTGTGGCTTCTGTAGTTTCTTGTTTTCAATCAGCTTCCAACTCTCGATCTTTAGTTTAATTTGTGACTTCCATACAGACATATGCCTTTTATTTATCTTGTTAATTTATTTCTGCTGTTTTAAACTATAAATATAAACTACTGAATCGAATATCAAAAAACTTTCTGATTTTTTTATTTCATGTTTTATATTCTTGAATTTGTTGATAACTATCACTAGAAAATACTAAGGGTTTAGCATCTTTTATCATAGCAATATATAGTTCTTTTTAAAATCAGTTTTAAACCAAAATGTACCTATACTCCATATTTTTTACTAATAGTTTTCTCCCACTAACTCACACTGATTTACTCAAATATAAGGAATAACTCATTCCACTATTTTGAACCATACATTTTTAGGGTACTTATCCTTCATTACTAACTTCGTTTTTAGAGATCAAATTTTTTTACAAAATATAAAACAGAGGAAGTGAACCAGCATACATTAATACTTAAAATGAAAACAGTTTGGATAACTAAAGTGAGCTTAGTTTCTTGTATTATGGATTGAAATGCGGTAAAACTTTAGATAAAATTTATTAGCGGGTCTTTTAAAATGGTAGAAAAAAGTCATATGACCTTATGTGCCCTTTTCTCACTACCTTTATTATATAGATTACCAGGTAGAATTATCTATAATACCAATTTCGAGCAATAGGCTTGTGCATGAACCATGTATAAAGTACGAGTATAAACTTTAAACCAAGTATAAAATGCTTCTTCTACTTGTGGAAACTCACCCGTTTCAAAGTTTTTCTTATTCTGTAAGATGATTCATTCGTCTCTTGAAGAATGATTCAATTTTTTCCCTTTTCTTCTTTTTGTAGTGTATTTTTGTCCAGCCAATATCGTACTCCTTAGACAAATAAGCTAAGTTGTCACTTCTTTCCAAACGTTTTGAAATTTCATAGTTTTTATCTAACGTTAATGTGACATGTTTTTGTGACATCTAACTACACTTGTACAATACTCCAACTACACAGAAAAATCAATCTTGACATATTAAAAATTGCACACTACAGTCATCGGAAGCAGATGACAATGCAAAATTTGTATATAGTACAGTAAAATATAGTCCATCACTCTTACAGACATGTGGAAACATGAAAACAGCTTAACTCAGAGTTTCGGATCACCAGACATACCGGAATGGCACCGGATTATAGAGATTACTGTAATTATAATTAAGATATGTAGCAGCTTATAATATAATTGGATTAATGTAGCAAATCTATGAATTTTTATTGTATGGCTTAAGGCATTCATCTGAAATGTTAAACATAATAAAGAATGGTTGTGATGATGCTCATTTTTTGTTTATAGGAGAGAGCAGTCAACAATTACTTGCAAGTGAGTGACGATTTTGGAAACGCCCTCGCTGCGAGTTTAGGAATCTCTTCTGCGACCAAATGAACCAAAACTAAAGGCTGACTTATAAGTAAATTATAAGAGTGTTATAATCATTATAATTTTATTTCATGTTTTTAATACATAAAATATAGGGGAACCTCAATATATCTCGAAAAACGATAAAACTTCGAATTAGTGAGGATTTCGATATACTGAGGTTCAATTTATCAACAAGATTTCTGACTGGATTCTATAAAGTAGAAGTTCACACTATAATAATTGTATACTCACTGCTAGTACAGAAATTACATTGTATTGAATTATAAAATACTGTTATGTTAATAATATAAAAAACAAAGCCTACATTGATTATTAAATTTATATGTTCTCATAGGTTAATTCTTATCATAGCACTGCTTCAACCACTGCAGAACACACCTTTCAATATTCAGGCTTTTTAAGTCTCTTTGATTTTAAGTTACTTGGTTTTCGTGCTTTTCTGTATTCTTTAATATTGCTGATAGCATGTTTGCTTATACACCAACCTGTTCAGCAATATCATTTTTTTCTTATCTAAAGTGTCTCAGGCCTCAGTAACTTTTTCTTCATATGATAGTGTTTTACCTTTTGACTTTTCTCAGAATAAAAATGCATTTGATTCGTTAACAGACACCACAGAAGTTGAAAAATTAGTTTCTCACTCATCCACTTTTCTGTCACAAACTGTACTCGGACAAACTGATGAAAATTGTAAGATAAACGTTCAATTCTAATTACGAATTGAGTTTTGTCTTAGTGTATCAATTTTATAAAAATAGCTTCAATATACTGAGGTTTTTCCATAAACCTACAATACATAGACGTTCATTGCCATTCCAAGCAAACTATGAATATTCAAAATACTGAGATATTCCGAAATGTAGAGATAAAAATAAAATGAGAGTAATAGGAAGATTTAAGGGTAATGGAAAAACTTTGATTTATCTAGAAATTTGATATATCGAGGTTCCACTGTATTATCTTTTGGAGTAGAATTAATGATAGAGGAATGATTATGATAATAATACAGTCGAACCTCTATATATCGAATATGAAGGTTCCTTGAAAATAATTCGATATATGGAAATTTTGATATGTAGAAAGATTACAATTTTTCACCTTTTTCAGACTAAAAACAATTACAACTATTCCTAGGGCTAAAGAAGTATCAAAGGCAATTTTGGGGGGTTAATGATATAACAAAGGTAAATTTTAGGGTTTAGGAAAAATAAAACTGAACGATGAATGTCACTTATTTGAAAAATTGCACAAATCACATCTGTGATTGAAGATTTTTAACAAAGGTACATTTATAATTTAATAAGGACATGTATTAAAAATATGCAAACATACAAAACATTAATTTATTTTTGTTTTCATGCAAAATAGCTTCTAATGTCTATTTATGTATAGTTCAACACAGAAGTAAGCAATGTTCACAGCAAGCATAGGAGCAATGTTCACAGCAAGCATAGGAGCAATGTTCACAACAAGCAAGACAAACTTAAACTGAATTTAAAATAAAAATTTCACTCTCTGTTAGGTGAGAGATTCAGAAAATTTAGGCACTCCTGTGATACTTTTGAAACAAGATCTTTCCTGAATTTCCATTGCTTTGCAAACCTGTGGAACATTTTTTGTCTTATTTAATTGTTACCCATTCTTAACTCCGTAAAATAGTTAAAAACAAGTATCAACATGATCCCTGATTACTATAGTAAGCAATCTTTTAATATAATAAAAAGCATCAAATCTTTTTTTAACTTTCAACTTTTAAAATGAAAATTTCCCTCTATGTTAGAAAAGAGATTCAGAGAATTTAGGTACTCCTGTGCTTCTTTTGAAACAAGATCTTTCCTGAATTTCCATTGCTTTGCAAACTAGTGGAACATTTTTTTTTCTTATTTAATTTTTAATTATTACCCATTCTTATGTATGTAAACTAAGGGCTCTTTTTGATGAAAATTACATTTTATATTTTTTTAAATTAGAATTTTTTGATTGATAGATAGAAATTTTATTCGATATACAGAATATTTTTTCTAATAAAAATTCAAAGTTCCTGAAAAAAGTTCATTATACAGAGGTTCGACTGTTTATAACTATATTAGAGATACACTTGACTGTTAATGAAATCTAGAAGATAGTTGGGAATGCGGTCAGAAATAAAACACAAACATATAAAAGTTATACAAAAACTGATTCAGCTAACAGCTCATAGGCCAGGACTTTTACAGGTTTATTTTGTAAATTCTTATATTATTTTTAATTTCAATTTTATTTTCCTTTTTATCCATCGTTTACACTTCTTTTTGTATTTCCTTTTTACGTAATTGTTTTTATTTTATTCTTTTCCATTCTTACTTTCTGATTTATTCTCCTTTACATCTTTAGCCCCTTCCCCTCCTTACTTCTTAACTTTACATGTAATGTTATTTATGATTTCAACTTTATTCATTATTGTATAATTTCTGTATGCTCATATTTTTATACTTGAACAAGAGGGGGTGGGAAAAGGGAGTCTCATCCCAGAAATGGTTTGTAATAATTACAAAAAAAAAAATACAAAAACTTAATATTTATTTATTTATCTTTAATTTATTTATTAATTTATGGTTCCTCCACAATAAAGTTGTCACATGTATTCTCCATATTCACTATCAGATGTTCATAAATTTTCTATTGATATAACTTAAAAATAGACAAGGGGCAGGCTATACAGTACCTGCAATACTGAACGGTTATGAGGGTTTAGCGTGTCTAAAACACTGACACGGGTGGATGCACCTAAGGTTTTTCTATCAGATATTTTGCATTAGGGTTTGCAATATTCCTCTTGTTCTTTTAGCCAGGAAGAAGGCCTACATCTTAGGCTGGAACGTCAGCTCACATAAATAGTAAAAATTATTTTCTGTTAGTTTTATTTCTGATTGCACTTCTATCCATCATCTACTAACAAATAATTTATTTAATAAACAAATAAGCTTTATTAGTTTTTATAAACTTCATAACCTTAGAGTTCAAGAAGAAATTCAATTAAATTTGAGTACCATTATGGAACAATCAATCCTATACAAAAAAAAAATTATAATTTCTGGCTGATGATAAGTCCGGTAAATAAGATAGAAGAATATGGATAATCAAGTACTGGACTTATTCATACCCATGAGAGAATCATTTTATAAACTTGACTATTTTATTATCTATGTATGGAATCAAATGTCAATTATTATCATCTCATAAATCAATCTATAATGTCGAGGATTCATATGATGTTGGTTCTGTGCCATCTAAGATTTGTGAAAATAATTCTGTTCTAATCATATTACACAACTATGCTTTCCCGTGAGTTTTAAAAATGATCATACACATTTACATTTATGTGCTGCTGCTGCTGGCCAACGCCCGCCCTTGGCAGTTGAACCATTTGGCGACGCGCTGACCAATAGAGACGTGCTTCTTCAAACTCCGGGCTCTTATTCCTTGGGGTATGGTTCAAAGCTAAGCAGTCTTTCACATGTTCAGCATCCATTGCACCGCAACCACATAGTGGATACTCGGAGGATGTCAGAACTTTGATATGGTGGAGGTGGCTAGCGAGGTAGTCATGCCCTGTTTTCAGACGGAAGGCGGCTACGCTGATTGCTCATGGAAGGCTTGTGTTGATGGAAATCCTCAGTGACCAATGTGTCCCATTTTTTACCAGCAGCCGCTTTGAAGAGGCACTGTTCGTTCCATCTGCCCACTTTTTTTTACGTTTATGTAAAATTACTAAATTATTAGGGATTCTCACAATTTTATTTAGCATGCTAAATTCAGGATTATGAGCGGTCTGTTGTTATATGGTGTAACTATTTTATTTTACTAATTTTATTTTATGAAACCTTTACTTTTTTTGTCAGTAGATGGATATTAAATTTATACAAGTGAATTTTACTTTTTGTTTATTTTTCACATATTTCTTTAACCCTCCATGGATCGTTTGCGCCTAACAGGCGCTTTAAATTTTCTATTGATACTCTGCAGTTTACTGTGGAGAACTATTGATTTATTGTTCAATTTTGGCAAGGCCAGTCTATTGTGAGACATCATTTAGAGACATTTGTCATAAACAATTAATTTGGAGCCTTTTAGATGCCAGCGACCTACAATCTTTTTTGTATACAATTTTTTTCTCCATTTTTTAAGCAAAATCATTCATCCATTTCATAATTGTGGTCATACTTATTGACTTCATTAGATGAAAAGTAACTCTTCAATGTAATAAAAAGAATTAAAGCTAATTTATTTGAATTTTTCCTTTCCAATTTTTGGAATAACATGAACTTAGATGTTTATTATAATTTTTATTACTATAAATTTAAAGTTGAAATGGCTTATCAGAACGCTTCATTATGAGCCATTTACATATTATGAATAGTTTATGAATTATGCTTTTGACAGCAGGCTATTCCCGAAGTTTTAATTTTTCGTTACCATTTTCATGCGTTTACCCATAATTTTCAATTCATATTATTATGCTCTTTTGGGAATTTGAGGATCCCAATAATTTAATTTGACCTAAACACAAAAATATTTTCATTCTATAAATCTGTCTATTCAATTCCATTCTTCCATAATTCCATAGGCACTCTATAAAATTTTGTTTTCTACTAAATCAGAAGAATTTGCCTCAGAATCCGAAACTAAAAGTATACAATAGAACATTTTCACTAAACAAAATTTGTAGTTCGAAAATAAGTATGTAAGTTATATTTATTTATTTTAATTGAATTTATTAGTTGTTGAATTCACTGTTTTCTCTCCAGATGTTATTTATATATATTTTTTTTAATTTAATGACCTAAAGGATTAAATTCAAATAATGAACCCAATAAATATTGTATTTATTTAAAAACTATCAGCATTAATTTTATTGAATTGTTGTTTCATAAAGGTATTTCTGGCTGTATTTTCTTTAAAATTGTTCCTTATCAGAGAACTTATAAAATATTTTTAGTTTGACATTAGTTAATCTTTAATAAGTGATTCAAAAGATCTTGTAAGAATGATTAGCCACTTATCATTGAACCATTAAATATATTGAGTATGCTTGTATAATTCATTTTTAACACTAAAAAAATGAGTTTTTCCTGAGGCAGAGAGAAATATAAGTATAATATCGTAATCCATATGTTAGAATATGTATACACTTATTCTTTTGAAAAGTTAATATCCATAAAATTTTGTTTTCGATTCTCCTTTGCAGTTTTGATGCAATAAATTGAGCAACATCACAATTGAGATCAATTTTGTTTTATTGCTTTAATAGACCTTAAATGTTTGTTGTGAAAATAAAAAAAATAATATATTAAATTTTTAAAATATTTATTTGAAAAAAAATAATAATTTGATTATATTATGTCTTATTACTATTAATAACTACCAAATACCATTGTTAAAATTTTACTTTAAATATTCTGTATCTGAACAATTAAATTTATTGTCGGAAAAAGTTTGAAACTACTTAACTGTCAGATTCAAAATTTTCTGGGGAGACAAAAAACATTTAAAAAATTAAATTTCATCATATTGAGTTCTTTTTTTTTTCTTTTTTTTAAATAGTATTTACTAGCCATTGATAAACTATTAAGTTGAAAAAATTAACAATTAATTATAGTGCATAAAATTTTTACAAAATTAAAATAGTAAAATAATCCTAAATCAAAATCTTTTGGACTTATGCACTTTCACACTTTTGCTGGTGATATATAATTTTCAGTAAAAATTTGTTCTTTATTATTCATTGACATAAAATAATAAAAAAATAAATAATAAATCTACCACTTACAATAACTTGATGAGAATAGTTTTATATTTTCTTAGTGAAACTATTATTAAGAGTTTATTTATTAAAATACATAATGTTTCGTTAGCTACTTTGAATTAGCTTGCTGAAGCGCCTTCATTAGCATCCTTCCCAAGCTAGGGCTCACCTTGTTAAAATTTTGTAGTGCTCTTTTCTGCAATAGAGACATTTTTCATTATTTCAGAATAATATTAAAATTTTCTTCTGCAATCAATGTCCAAGAAACAAATTCTACATTTAATAATTGATATTACTAAATTGTAAATTGTGGTATTGCTAAGTCATTAAATTGTAGTAAATCTACTAATGTAATGATAGAATTTTTGTTGGATTAGAACATATGAAATGGCAGTTCTGAGGTTAGGCGGCAAATGAAAGATAAACAAACTTTAACAATATTATTTTTAATCAAAATAACTTCCATTAGCTTCAGTAAATTTCTCCTGACGGCCAACAAGTTTTTTTTATCTTTTATTCAAAGAAACATTTTAGCTTTGAATCTATAAACTCAAGAAATGAAAATTTTACCTTAAAAGCGCTCTGAAAAAAGTATCAAGCGCTCAGTTGGAGATAATTCACATAAATATGGTGGATGTGGTAGAACTAGTCAGTTGGAGATAATTCACATGAATATGGTTAACAGTTAACTGACAAGCATATTAAATTAAGCAATTTGAAAATTGAAGTTCTACAGAGCCCACCGTATCCACATGTCTTCAGAATACCATTTTTTCAGAGTGCTTGGCACATTTTAAAAAAATAAAATATTCCAAAATGAAACAAGATCAAATTTTCATTTCTCAAGTTTATTGATTCAAAGTCAAAAAGTTTCTTAGAACAAGGGATAAAACAAACTTTGTTGTGAGTTGGGAGAAATGTACTGAAGCTAACATTATTTATTTTACAGAAGTTATTTTGAATAGAAATAATTTAAAAGTTTAAAAACAAATTTTAACGATAGTACTTTTAAAAATTTTAGAAAATTCTTTAATTTGTCTCAGACCCTAGAAACTGCCATTTCATATCGTCGGTCACAATGTGAAATCTCATAACTGTCAAAGCCCAACTTTTCATTAGGACCAAAAAATCTTTTAAAAAATTAAATTTTCGTCATATTGAGATTTTTTTATTTTTTTTATTGGACTTTCAAGTAATATAGTACCGAGCAGAAAAAAATTAACAATTAATTGTTGTGCGTTAAATTTAGCAAAAATATAACAACTCTAAATATAAACATTTTGTCCTCAGATGTGTCACATTCCAGCCCAATACTTTGGATTCATATATTTTAATATAATGCATAATATAATTAATATATTGTAATATTAGAGAGTTTTATAATATATTATTTTTAATATTTTTCCTTTCCCAAATTATTTACTTAATTAATGAGAAATAAAACTCAAGAAAAGAGACAAAAATGACTGTTAATGTATTATCGAAAGATTTCAATACATTCTATACAAAGTTTTAAGTCCGTAAATAACTAGCCAGTCAGGCATTATCAGGAAAAAAAGTGATAAGATCGCATAAATGCAGAAAAAATATAGCACATTTCACATTAACAGTCTAAATAAGACTAATTAAATATAGGCAGTATATAATGTTGGGTAAGTGCAGATCTCTGTTGTGGGATAACTGCCTATTATGTATCCTTACCCTTACTACCATGTTTGGCCAGGGCAATCGGGAACTAATGCTTTTAAATAAAAGTTAATTTTTTCAGCACATTTATTCAATTATATTCCACATCCAAATTTCATGACTCACTGAAGATTGTAAAATGAGAATCTCAGACAAACTTTTTTCGACAATCACATCACTATATTCATCTCTCCGGAAACGAACTATTTTTCACATGTTCCACAGCCTGCCTGAAGGGGTAAGTGCATACTAGGTACTACTAAATTGAAATATTAATCTCATAAAAATTGATTTGATAGAAACGTCAGTTTGAATCTTATATTGAAACATAACCGTCTAAGGAACATTTTTAAAAAACAGGACAAATTTAGCTTTAAAAATAAAGATTTTACAGTCATTTAAATTCAAACTTTGTAAAATCTAGTGTGGACTTACCCCACATTATCTTACATCACTCCATGGCTGTTCTACATATACTGAATATTAATATATTAATTGATTTGATTTTTTTTTTTGGATATTGATGTGAGAAGTGCTATCTCTGGTCTCCGTTTATGTCACTTTATTGTTTTCTGTCCAGATTTTGCCTGAATTGGCGAGATTTTGACTAGTTAGTTATTTACTGCTATTTGAGAGACTTGAGGTTTTGTTTTGGAATTTTCCAATAATATATTATTATTTTTCTCATTTATTTGAGCTTTCATTGACATTTATTTATAAGTATTTTTATTTTTTATATTTAATTTAATTTACTTGTATTTGAGGATAAGCTTGACTTAAACTGGCTGCGATGTTCATCACCATTCTATTCCTTTCACCAGGAGTCAAAGTTCTGTTCCAGAAGATACCGGGCTGACTGAAGTTGTCTTCATTTAATGTATTATATCTAAAATTATATCATTAAAGTTATCTTTGATCAGAATCTTTGACTACAAAGTTATCTTTGTAAAAAAAAAAAAAAAATTAAAATTAGACTAATTTTTTCACCTTCCAATGTTCCCGGACACACGATAGGGAATGGTACGTCCCCTGGGTGATACCTGCGGGCCATTGAAGCTGTTCGGGTAGTAGTTGACAGCAGCACCCTGATCCAGGTCGCACCTGCTGTACCCGTCTCTCATATAATTGTAATAAAGGGGGTTCCCGGGATTGGTTGCTCCAAACTGCTTCAGTCCCAGGGGGTTATTAACTGAATCCAATTGGTTATTGGAGCCCAGCCTGTAAGTCTGTGTATCAGAATAGGCAAACAGTCTTCCCTGAAGCAATAATTATTTGCTTATTATTATATTTGTCCTATGTGTTGTTAAATACTGAATCTTTATTAACAAAATAATAGTCAATGTTTTAAATTTAAATTGTTTCCATAATATAACAATAATAACCGTCCCACAGCAGGTGAAAAAAATTATACTAAATACTGGGTGGAGTTCTTATTTGTCTTGATTTTATTGATCCCAGCTCATCTCATATTAATAAATTAATAGAATTGATGCAATATTAATGAGAAACCAAATATTTTTAAAGTATTTATTATTACAAAAATACAAAAAAATTGGTTTAAGAACACAAAAAATGAAATCACCGAAATCTAGAATCTATAAAATGACTAAATCACAATGAAATAAATTTGAAAGATACCCAAATTAAATAAAAGAAAATTAGGAAGATAATATATATATATATATATATATATATATATACACACAAATATACAATAATATATACAAATATACAATATATATATATATATATATATATATATATATATATATATATATATATATATACACAAAAATGCAACAAAAGGTTTATAAACGCTAAGAGATAAAAAAAATATTAGAAAATCTCTGGCCAGAATGGAATCTAAAAAGTAGCAGTGGATTCTAATGAAATCCATTTCATGATGAGTTCCAATAAAATCTTATTGCCTCTTTAGATCGAAGGGAAATGCAATGTGTTTTCGTAAAAAATTGATATAGCCCTTTTTCATTGTTGGATAGATTTGAATTAGGCCATTTTAACCAACTTAAAATTGTTGAACAATTTTACACAATATAATTTTATTTGACTATGCTACTTTCGCCGATTGCTGTAAACATTGTAAGAGAATTAAAAATAATAAAATATAAAATCTTATCTAATGTTTTACAAATGTTAAAAGTTACTTATCATTATTAGATATTAATTTTATTAATTTCTTGTTTTTACTTGCCTTTTTGCAATATAACTATTTTAAATTTTATCGTGTTTCAACATTATAACAATGTAATTAAGGATTGATAAATAATTTGCCACTTCTATAAATTTGTTTTATTGAAAACTAGTTTCGAATGTTATACATTCATCCTCAGTTCAAGGCTTAAATGGATTATATCAAACAGAAAAGTTTGTACTAGTTTCTTCTCACATTGAACTAACAATACATTGTTAGTTCAATGCGAGATGAAACTAGTACAAACTTGTCTGTTTGATATAATCCATTTAAACCTTGAACTGAGGATGAATGTATAATATTCGAAACTAGTTTTCAATAAAACAAATTTATAGAAGTGGCAAATAATTTATCAATCCCTAATTAGATTGGTCCTTCTATACCATCATGCGGATGTCAACTGATTATAACAATGCTTGAACAACTATATAACATCTTGTACTTTACTTCATAGGCACACCCTACTTCATAATATCTAATATCTAAGCCTATTTCAAGTACAATTACAAGTGAGCCAATGACTTACACTGTGAAATGTTGAAATACGATAACATTTAAAATAATTTTTTTTTAAATAAGAGTAAATAAAAAAATAATTGAATACAATTATTATTATCTAATGATGATAAGTAACTTGTAACTTCTAAAAACGAACATTTCAATTTGTACTTGTACTGTTGTACTTTATTATGGAAAAAAACAAACTTTAAAATATCAATGTGGTACAAATTGGAAACCATTAGTTTATTAAACTTTCATGTTCTTTATTTTTTTTTTCTTGATGTTTTTCCTCATTAATTTTTATGGAACGCCTGGACTCATTTAGAAATATTCCAAAAAGTACTCTCTACTTATTATTTGATTTGTTTAATGGATTAAAAAACATAATTAATTATTCAGAAACAGTTTTGATTATGAATCTTTAAATAAAAATATGAAGAAGAGGTTGTTGTTCTGATTTAATGGATATGCTGAAGGTAATTTAAAAAAATGATTAAAAAATCTATTGGTGTGGGTGTAGCTGACTGTAGATGTAATTTTAAGAAGTTTTTCGGAGGATGCTGTCAATGAAGACCACACTAAGTGTAACTTTTTTTATTGTATGCCAATAAAATAAAAATAAGTAACGCTTATTACAGTGTTCTTCATTAACCGCACTCCCCGACCAACTTCTTCTTAAAGTTTAAAAATCTATTTTTTTGTAAACCATTCACATCAAAGAAAGAATCAGAACTATGTAAAATCTTAAATACAAACTTTTTTATGAATCAGTTGAAATAAAGATTCATTGAACTGTTATATGTGTAAATGATCATATATTAATATACAATAGGCGTTGAGGATTAGTTACCTAAGTAATAATAAGCTTACCTGTAGTAATTTGTCTGGGCTTGGTTCTATCCCGGGGACTAGACGACCTGGACTGAAGCCGACCATTTCAACAGTGGCAAAATAGCTCATCGGGTTTGTCGTCAGCACCACTTTTCCTATCGGGATCAGTGGAAATTGGTTCTGAGGCCAAAGCTGAAATAAATGGAAATTTCGAATTTTGCTTTAACAATTTTTTTAATTATTATGAAAAATTAGTATAAAGACTTATATGTTTTAGAGTTGACTAAAGACTAATTTTTTTCATAAATGTGAATTTCCAGTATAAGTAATTTTTAAGAAACGAAATACTCAGTAATTTCCATTTATTTCTGCTTAGAATTGAAGCATAACGGTCTATGTTGCAGTTTTTGACTATCAGTCGGATTTTTGACTGAAGGAATAATGATCTATGTTATTTTCAATTAAAAAACGTGTTAATCTAATTAGTGGCCAACTTTTATTGATCTGTAAATTTAAAAAAAAATCTACATGAACCGTTATTCGGCCGAATTCTTCAATTATGGATTGACTGGAAGAATATTTATGTATTCTCATTCCTTTTTCTTGTTATTAATGTATTTATCTAGTTGTTGGAAAAGTAAAGTTTAATTTTAAATTAGAAATTACTTTATTAGGCTGTAGGTAGACTGTTTAATTGTAATTTTAATTCAGGTTGGATATCATTAGACAGTCTCAATTCATCTTATTTATTTTATATTGACTAAAATGAGGAGCTTCAGTTATCCAGTGTCATAGTCATCTCTATTGAAACAATAAATTTACATTAATTATTTTTAGTTGTTGAACTTCCATATTTTTATCTTTAAATGACCTCAAGGCAAATTGATTAAAGATAAAAAAATAACATTGCAATTCAAGAATAAATTTTACTATGTATATAGTATAATATGTAATTATATATTTATCTTGTATATTAATGAAAAATCTCATAAACTTATAATTTCATTCATAGCCAACAGAAAATCCGGATCATGAACACGTTCAAATAAAATTAATTTGTGAAGAGAAACTTCCCATTGATATTTAACTTTATATTTAAAAAAAAAATTTAATATCATTGTCGACGTTTAGAAATCCTTCTGTGTTTTCAGGATCTTTATTTTCTACTATACAACATAAAACAATTACAAATGCTAATCCATGCATTTATTATCATAAAGTTCATTTCAATGATAGTACAGTATGAACAGGATATAAAAGTAAAGTCACTCAAATATTTTATAATGAAACTATTAATTATTGACGAAGTAAAATTGTATGGATGTCGGGACATGAGGAGGGCATTGTGTATTTTAAAGGTAATATAAAATTTTTATAAGTAACCAGATATGGTGTAAATTAAAGTTGTGAATAATTATTAGTTGTAATTGTTTTGTGTTGTATTGTAGAAAATAAGGATCCTGAAGACAAAGAAGGACTTCGAAACGTGCACAGAAATATTATAAACATTTTTTTTTAAATATACAATTAAATATCAATGGGAAGTTGTTCTTCACAAATTAATTAAATCATAATATATAAAATCTTTCCTAACAATTGGAAATTATTTAATATAATTCAAATAAACAATTTTCCTTAGGAGGGAATAGAGATTTAAAGGTATGGAGTTTTTCATTAATATGCATGACAAATATATAATTATCTAATTGCATATTATATTATATATGCACATCAAATTTGTTCTTGAACTTTATTTAATGTTATTGTTATTAGAGATGAATGTGGTGCTGGACACTAAAAGCTTCTCATTTTATTCTATATAAAATAAATAAGATAAATTGGGACTGTCTTGTGGTATCTTAAAATTAAAATTAGAAAATATTTATAATAATCGTAATAATATTTATAGTATCTTAAAAATAAATTGATAATAAGATTTGAAAATGAAGAAATCACCAATGATCCTGAAGATTAGAGGCAATTATAATAAAAAATAAATATATTAAATAATAATAATTATTTAATTAATAAAGTTGAGAGTAATATAAGAAATTAATTATAAGTAATCAACAGATACCTTTGTTGAGTCAAAGGGGTTCCATGGAAATTTTTCTGCTTGTTTGGGCGTCATTACTTGGATGGAGAAGTTCCAGCTTGGAAGATTACCGCTTTCTATCGCATTATAGAGGTCACGAATGAAATAGTCCGGGTCTTGGCCTGCGATAAGTGTTCCCTGTTGTGGCGTCAGATTCTGTATGCCCTGGTTTGTCTTAAGAAACATCATTAATGTAGCAATTTTTTAAATCCAATTGATTCCTACATTATCCTTTTGCTCTAAGTTTTTATGTGAAGATTTAGGTTAACTAAAGTATAGTTAATACTTAAAAAAAAAATGACAGTCAAGAGCAGTTGGAATTTCGTTGAACAGCTGACAATTTATATCTAACAAAAATCATTCATCAGCAGCTGGAGTTCTTTGATCATCAGCTTGATGTATTATTTAATCAGAAAACCAAGATCGGAGATTATTTTTATGTAAAAACAAGACAAAAATGCCACAGTAGCACAGTAGTATTTATACAGCCAAATTCTTGCCCATGCAGGCATCATCATGGCTTTTTTTGGTTATATGTGAAAAGGTGTTTGGAACTGGGCATCCATTCTTTAAGTAATTATTATTTGTAGTATTTTCTGGGTTTTTGGTTGTACTTTTGTTGTGGATTTTGATTGAATTATTTATGCCTCTGCGTGCCTGACCTCCTCAATCTCACAAATATGATAAGTCCTCTTATCATATTTGTGAGATTTACACCCTTGACTGATTTACCAATGCCCTGATGATGTCTGAACAGATGAAAAATTGGATTTTTAAATAAAGGTTTTTAAAATCTGAGATTGTTATGGCATTTTTATTTTGCTTTTACATAAAAAATAATCTCCATTCTTGTTATCCTAATTAAGTAATACATTATGGAGATGGCTCCAAAGAACTTAATATAGGATATAAATAAATAAATCAGTGGTGAAATATTTTCGACATTCATTTACCTATATAAATCCCATTTCACAATAATAAAAAACAAGATTACAACAGAGACAGTACCAATAACAGTAATAAACAGAAATGACTAGTAATATGAAGTATAATGAAAAATATATTAATATATAGTAAACAATGAAAATTAAAATAATGTGAAAAGAGTGAAGAAAAGATTAGGAATTATATGAAACAATAAAATACATGAAAGCTATTAATTAAAATAAGTACTAGTATGAAGATATAAAGCATATCGAGACAATTATGATATTACAAGTTAAGTCAAAGATGACAATAATCTTAAAAATACTGACAAATAATCAATTAAAATAAAAATAATGCTAAAAATTAATTTCAATAAAATAAAAAAGGGAAGGCTATGATTTATATCTAGATATAATACCTGGAAAAATGTAAGTAAAAATTTATATTACAATTGCAAATTAATGTTTTGTTATATATTTTTTTGTATAGAGACTTACCCGCAGATGAAACCTGGCATATGTTATAGTTCCGTTAGCATTGACCAAAAAGAAAGTATTTATTCCGAAACCATGCATATGTCTATAGCCGTTGGGTATACCTCTGTCCGAGAACAGCATCATTACCTGAAAAGTAGTCTCCGGAACCAGGGAAATGAAGTCCCACATTGCATTAGGGTCCTGGAAAAAATAACATTGTAATTGTTTGATTCTTTATTGAAATAATGATTAATTTTTATCTAGTCTCACCAAGAGATGTGTCATCGGGTTTCTCCTCATTGCATGAATCAGGTTGGGAAACCTGATGGCATCGCGGACAAAGAACACCGGCGAATTGTTGCAGACCAGATCCCAAATACCATCTGGAGTGTAAAACTTCAAAGCGAATCCACGAGTGTCTCTTTAACAATAATTTGATTATTTTTTTATGTATTCACAATAACATACCCATGATCCATGCAAATGACAGGGAGGGTAGCTCATGATGTAACACAAGTACTCGGAATAAATTATTTGAGTGCATTATTTTAAAAAAAATTATGGTTCTTGTTATAATTTATTGCTGATATTTTATAAAGAAAATCTTATCATTTTTTTTGTAATATTTATTTTTTATGAAATGTATGAAATTTAAAATAATACTAATCATTTTTAGATTAAGTGATATACTGAGAAGCAATGTTTAAAGGAGTCATTCCATGTCAAATCTACCAATGATATGTAACTTGATGTCTCAAAAACCAATGATTTTTAGTAAATATGTAACACTATGAGTTAGAATTAAAAAAAAAAGCAAAATTCCAGATTTTTCCCATTTTATTTTTTGAATTATAAATTTTAAAAAAAATTCACAATCGACAGTTTTTAAAAATAGTACACAATAAAATTGATATTTGAAGGACATAAGTGATAATAAAGTTAATAATCAGACAATGGTAAAAGACAGAATTAAACATTAAATCCATAAATAAACAAGTTTTCATTGTGGAAAATATCAGATTCCTGTTAGTTCAGGTGCATGAGAACAATCCTATATTAAATCATAATTCAATATTCGGATTTGATTTTTTCATATTTTGGCCAAGTTTTAAGATCATTTGCACAGATCCATTAAGTGCCAAGATCAGATGCTTTGATCGGCTTAATTTTTACAGTTTAGCTTAAATGAGCTCCGATTTTGCAATTGCCGCAATAAGTAGGTAGCTCCATTTTCGGTGGAATTTGAGTTAGACCGGATTACTAGTAAAAATATCTGATGTGGACAACACATGACTTCCTTGTACGCCCATTAAATTATTAATCCGTGGCTCAAAAAGTGATACTGAATTTGGTTACTAGTTTCCGACTAAGGAAGCTAGAAGAAGTAAAGAAATGATCCAAGGAAGAATAAAACAGAGAGATACGAGGAAGTCAGAAGCCCAATAAATAAATCAGGAAGCAGGATGACTAGCCCTAGAAGAATCAGTCTCAGAAGTTCCTTACGCAATATCTCAGCTAATAATGGTCCGATTTAAATGATTTTTATTTCGTTTTGTAGGGAATTTCATTAGCTTTCGTTTAAATACAAAATTTTTGCGGACGGATTTTTTTTTTATTCGATATTTGGATTCTACGTATCTTGAAATGTAAAACATACTCAAATTTTGAGGGGGGGAGAGGGTTACAAAAATTTTCTATTGAAAGTCTAATATGACCTTCAAATAAAGTACCTCTTCCGGTTTTCCAATTTAGACCAAATTCAAGTATGTTACTTAAATCAATATATAAAGTATAAATACTAAATTGGAGAAGTTTTGCATAGTATTTTAATATCTTTTTGATGGAAATCAATTATGACCTTCAAGTAAAGTACCACTTCCGGTGATCAAGCAGTGACCAAAAAGGGAGGTTCACAACTAGATTTTACAACAATCCTAAATACAAAATTTCAACTTTCTACGGCTAACCGTTTTTGAGTTATGCGAAATACGAACGTACGTACGTACAGACGCCACGACGAAACTAGTCAAAATGGATTCAGGGATGGTCAAAATGGATATTTCCGTTGAAATCTGAAAACCGAAAATTTTCGCGATTACAATACTTCCTTTACTTCGTACAAGGAAGTAAAAAAAAAATCTTTCTAATGGCCTTTAGTTCCAACATTCCCTGCTAGGTAGCGGCACCTTCAATTGACTTAATGGTACTCGAAGGGTACATCTACAGTGCTCCATGAGACCTCCTTATTGGTCTAATAATAGTGATTCAAAGTAATTACGACTATGTAGACATTATAAAAAAAAAAAAAAAAATAAGCAGACCAATTAATGACCAAGGTATTCTTCAGTGCAGTGAGAGCGTTTTATTTTTGTTATCAGGGAAAGTAAAATATTGAGACCTCGTCAACTGAGCCGCCTTAAGGCAAAACTCCCTCCCATGTACACACATCCTCTACCCTTATAAACCGTCAAATACAATAATGTAATGACTCTCGCCCAGAAATACGTCTGTACAGCCGAGATATTCTATTACAACAATCTACAGCAACTGAAACTGAGCAAGTCGATATGACGGTTATCGAACTGTACTATGAATATTGATTTCCCTAATCTATATATGTAGTAAGGGGAAGTATTGTGATCGTGAAAAATTTCGAAATCGAATCAAAATAACCAAGTCTCGCAAACTGGTCTGGTAAGTCTAGATCAAAAACTAAAAGTTGTACGAAATTGAAATAGGATGTTAACGTACAGCAACTTTTTCGACAAAGCGGTGTTGCCACTTTATATTATCGATTTTACACTTTTTTACAATTTCCTCGAAAACGGCTCTAATGATTTTGCAGAAACTTGCCTAAAGTCTCCTTAAAGCCCTGTAACTTTTCGTATATGTAGTACATCACCGAGGAAATGCAAAGAAAAAAAGAAAACTTTGTTTGAGCATTATTCAAAAAGTTTGCATTGTACGTTAAATTGGGTATAAAATCATATCGACATCGTTTTTTGAAAAAGGCTTAAGCGCCAAAAATTCGAAATTTAGATTTCAATTGATTTTGGGACGTAAACACCACCTATATCGATTCCCGCTCACGATATATCGAGGAAAAAAATTTGAAATGTTCTAAAAATCGAAAGTTGATGACGTAAGCACCAAATACTAACAACTCTCAGTCGTCACTCCTGCCTTAACCAGTTCTAGAATCCTTCAAAATATATTGTAATTATAAATGTTTTGCCAGGCTGATAAACTCCTACTCTATACAATAAAGAATAAAATTAAAAAAAAAAATATATTGTTATTTGGGAAAAAATCGTTTCATGTGCTTCCTGTAAAGTTTGCTAAATGGCGCTTAAGCCTTTTTCAAAAAACGACTTCGATATGAAAGGTAATTATATCGTTTTTACGATATTCTTCTTTAACCTTATTCTATGTTGTTGCCTCACTGTGTATATAATGTTTTTTATCAATAATTAAAGAGTTTTTCAGCATTTGGTTATGCATATATTTTTTTATTTCTTAAATTTTATCAGTTATTTTGAGTTTTGGTGTAATAAGGAGGCAGCTGCAATCTTTTAAGCTTCCTCCTCCTAATGCTAATATATTTATTTTTAAAAACAAATTAGAAGGTTTTTTTTTTTTTTAATTTACCATAATTTTGTAGAATAGAACTACCTCCTTACTGCTGCATACCTCTCAATTATTTATACCAAAGAATTTCATGGTCTTTTTTTGAGATTTTGAGAGCCCTCATTAATGAATTGATAAAATATATTAAACACAATAATGCCTCATAAATATGTGTAATCATTGAACGTCCAACGTATGGAATTCACTACCTTATTATTCAGTTAAATCGCGGATAATCTGCAAGTAATGAGTATGCTAATTGAGATAGTTAAGAATCAGTCACCTTGTTGAGTCAGCTGTTCCCATTTCTCCGACGACTTTAGAGAATCTGACCACAACCTGAGTCTTGGACGGGACTCTCGAGAACACCTTGGCGAAAGAGTACTTCGAAATGTCGTTGGTCACTTCCAAGTACCCGATGGCTCCTGCAAACAGAAGAGGTCCTCAAGATTTTCTTCAATACAGTCTTTTCAAGTACTTGAACAGTCGCATACCTGCTCCTTTGGCGTGGACGACTCTCTCCGGTATCCGCTCTCGGTTGAAGTTCTGAATCTGGTCGAAGAAGGTGTTGTCTTGCACGAGCATGGGTCCTTGAGTACCGGCGGTGAGCGAGTTGTCGAAGTCGTCGATTGGAGATCCTGAACTGGTGACCAGCACTGGAGGGTCCTGTGCAAGAATTTATTGTTTAAATCATATCATAAAGGATACTCGATTGTATGGGATAATATTAATAACATACATATGAGGTCAATTAAATTACAATCTATTATAAAAGAAATAAATAAAGATATATATAAAATTTCTCACTGACTGGATGAAGCTTGCCCCATATCAACAGCTGATCATTTGCGCCATTAGGGAACTCTGTAGCGTTCAGATCTGCAACAATATTATGATAAGTTTGAATCGATTAATAGAAACATTTAATTAAATTAGTGCTGATTGTTTTTCTTACTTTTTTTACTAAAAGCAAAATTTGTGGTACATTTTATCGTACTATGATTATAATTAGTAGAGATGGATAAGACTCAAATTACATTTATGATTTGAGTTTATGAGTTTTCAAGGGATATATACTAACGCAACGTTAGTCAAGTACAAAAAGTACTTAAGATTTATGCCTGATTACAAAAAGTACTCAGCCGTTGATTTCATTTGAGTAATTTTCTATTTTTCAGCTAACACATGGTTATTTAGGGAAACATTTTTTTCATTTCAAATTTCATAGATATTAATTCGATGTCCATTATTATTGGGTTATTGGAGGTGCAGTTATATAAAATACTATCGACTTTAAGATCTCGCGCACACATATCGATTAATTTAAACTTTTCTGATTTCTTCGGTATTGAGGTCCACTGTTATACTTTTTATGTTTATTATGGAACCACGAAAACATAATAGTGGACCTCAATATCGGAGAAATTATAAAAGTTTAAATAAATCGATATGTGAGTACTGGATCTTAAAATCGATAGTATTTTCAAAAACTGCTACCCCAAAAACATAATAGTGGACCTCAATATCGAAGAAATTAGAAAAGTTTAAATAAATCGATCTGTAAGCGGGGTATCTTAAAATCGATAGCATTTTTTAAAACTGCACCTCAAATAACCCAATAATAATGGACATCGAATTAATATCGAAGAAATTTGAAATAAAAAAAAATGTTTTCCTGAATAACGATGTAGTACTTTAAAAATGGAAATGTACTCAATTCAAATCAACGGCTGAGTACTTTTTGTAATCAGGCATATAGCATTAGTACTTTTTGTACTTGACTAACGTTGCTTAGTTATATTCTCTTGAAAAGTACTCAAATCATAGAAATAATTTTATTTTCATTGTGTGTACCGCCTTTAAAATCGATTTTCTGTCCGCTTCACGATTAATAGTATTATATAATATATTGAAATTTAATATTGCACAAAATTTCACATATTATTCTTTTTGGGATAAATTGCACTATTTTGAATTATGTTGCATAAAATTGCACTTTTTAATTTTATTATTTTTTTCTTTATTGAATATAATACTTAAATAATTTCTTATTATTATTATTATTAATTAATAAATTTATAGTTTAGAACAGGGTTTTCCATACCGTGGTATGGGCGTTCCGGGTGATACGCAAACAAACAATTTATCTATGTATAAAATAATCTTTTTAACACCTTCAATTAGGAATTAAAAAAATTATTATTGAATGCATCAATTATAAGATGAATAAAAACTATTTGCAATTAGTACAAATAATTTAGGATTGTTAGATAGATAGAGATCATTAGATAGACAGCCTTCCTCGATCTGCAGAGATCTGCACAGTCAATGAACTTCATGGATAACGAAAGGAAAACCAAATATATGTTCGCTGGAGTTGGTGGAGGACCACGGGAATTTCACTTACCTGGGTGCACAAGTTAGTTCTACAAATGATATTTCTGCAGAAATTAAGCGAAGCATTAATAATAGAAGCTGCAAATAGATGCTATTTTGGCCTCTTTTAGTTTATACAGAGCAGGCTTACCACGAGGAAAATCAAATCCCAACAATACAAAACTTGTAAGATCAGTCCTCACATATGGATCACAGACGGGCTGAGTCAAAGTGTGACGATAAGGACATTCCTTATTTTCAAGCGGAAGCTCTTAAGAAGGATATTGGCCCTATTAAAGATGGAGAGGTCTGGAGAAAAAGGAAAAATCGGGAACTTTGACGTGGTAAGATTTATTAAGCTCGGGAAGCTGAGCTGGGCGGGCCATATGGCAAGGATGGGAGAAACAGAGATTTCCAAGAAAAGTTTGAAGGAACTACTGCATCACACTAGGAGAACCGGACGACCAGCCGATGCGTGGAGCCTTCTTGGGACCAGAACTGATTGGAGAACGGCTGCACAAGATAGAGGTGAATGGCGAAAGATTATAGAGGAGTCCAAGAACCATCACGGGTTGTAGTGCAATAGAAGTAAGTAAGCATATACAGTAATAAATAAAAAAGTAAGTTATTCTGATCAATATTTTAAAAATATATTTTATGCAATCATATCGTTAATTTTTACAATTCTTTATGTATTATTGTTATAGCACAGCCTAAAAACTGTGTGAACCACTGTGCAGTTCATTGCCCCCCCCTCCATCAGTTTTCTAAAATCACAATCGATTGGAATGATTGGATTTTGGCATATTGTAATGGAATTTAGTGTCGATAGAATTCCAACTGCTCCACGTTACTCAAAAAATTCCATACAGGATTTTGTTGTTTCCAGTGGCGTAGCAAAGTCAACTGGCCCCGGAGAAAACTTTAAGTTTGCCGTCCCCTAGGAATTGCCCTAAGCGGTAGAAACTAGAGGGCGGCAAATTTCGATTGAATGTTTATTTTTAAGTTAAGTTAAAAATGTTAATTTCTTCTTTTTGATAGTTTTGACCTTAATTCAGTCAATAAAACGAGTTACTGTTATGAGATGATGGCATTTATTTCGAAATATAATTCCTATAGTACTCAGATATAAGCGTTGACTTTTATTGGAGGGGAGTGAAAAAAGAGGCGGCAAAATTGGGCATGTCCCCCTCCTCTGGCAAAAATCCTATTTTCGGCTCTGCTGTCCTCTGCCACAATTCCTGATTATCTGATTCTAGTAAAATACGATAACGAAGTAAATATAGTAAAAGTATCGATACCGGCACTCATTCAAGCACTTATATCAAATATTCGATGCCATTAAGATATCGAAAGAAATATTGAATCAGTGGTATCGATTCCAAAACTAATTGGTATTGAAAGGAAGATATCGATACGATTGGTATCGCAAGTCTCTATCTGCTTATTATACGTATTATTTCATGATTACTTATTTAAACGTATGTAAAACTTAAATCCAATAAAATAAACCTTCTTTTCGGAGCCTAAAATAAAAGGAAAAAAATTATTAAAAATTGTTTCTTGGCATTTTGGCGCCCGGTGCGGCCGCCCCCTTCGGCCTATCCTAGCTACGCCACTGATTGTTCCATTTGGCGTGGAGCGGTTGGAGTGTTCGTCAGTGGCCCCCTTAACACGTCCATTTCAACGCTCAACAATGTTATTAATTCAATTGCAACTCAATGTAATACACATTGTCGTGTTGGTTGAAAGTGCTTATGGGCTGTTATTTCTAACTTAAGAATAAATACGTCGTTTCTTTACCAATGATGTTACATATTTTTCTGGTCTGGAAATTAGTATCACCTTCATTCGTAACTAAATATATTATCTGCCCATTTTTTTTTAGCGAACCCATCTACTTACATAATAAAATTAATGACAGCATCACTTACATATTTGCCCGTAATAATTCAAACACAAGGACCGGCAGAAAAGAAGATTAAGAGATAGATAAACACTGAAAATTTCAGGAAGCATCATGTAACGACGTTGGACTGAACAAGAACAAAACTGTGTCACTTATCACGAATACTATCAAATTTATGTCCAGTCGAGAAAGTGGCTATCGCTGGACTAAGTGCGTTTGTCTTATTGGCTAGATAATTTGGCTGCAGTTAGGGCGAGCAAATGGCTGAATACTCACTCCTTAGGCTTCAAAGCTGGTTTTAATTGATGTAAAGCATGTAACTTGGTTATGTAACTCAGTTTCGTTCCCCTGGGTATGCGCATCTTGAAAAGTTCAAATCCAAAAGAGTTGGGAAAATTAAAATATTTCATAATATTATATTGCTACAAAAGTCTTTGTGCATAGAATAAGTTGTATTTAAATTCTGGAAACAACAGCCTTCAAGGTAATGCTTTATGTTTGATGGAAGTATGAGGATGTTTTGCACTTTGATCTGGTTCCAGATGGCAGGGCTACTGACGTTTAGCTTTACTGAGAACAACTCGAAAGAGCATATAGAGTTTTAAAAGTGGAGTCTCTTGCTATGGTCAATCATATTAAAGTGATGATCCTGCTCATCGTTCACTCTTAATCAAAGAAAGATTCTGGAAATGGAGTGTGTTAGCATATCACTCCACATTAAAATCTACACGTTAAAATTATTCTTCAAAATCTGGGCCATCATTGCCAATTACTTTAACCCATCTTTCTACCAGAAGTTGAATTTGGTTGTCCTTGGATTTCAAGGCGGAAAACTCCTCATCTGCTCATTTGACATTCCTATTGTCTTTGAAGAGCCATTAAAAAAATGTGCCATTGGCCGTAAAAGACTATAGCCAAACAGTGCAATACCAGGGCTGTAAGGAGTGTGGAATAAGATGCTAACACCCTTCATTTCGAGAATGTTTCTTTGATTTAGAGTGGACGATGAGTAGGAGCATCACGTCAATATGATTGACCATAGCAAGGGACTCCACTTTTAAACCTCCATATGCTCTTTCGAGTTGTTAACAGTTAAACTAAACGTCAGTAGCCCTGCCATCTGGAACCAGATCAAACTGCAAAACATCCTCATAATTCCACCAAACACAAAGCATTACCTTTAAGGCTGTTGCTCTCAGAATTGAACCGTCTGAATCAAAACGCTATTAGGATGATAATTATATAATATATAAATTATATAAATTTAATTTAAATATTTAAATTTATTATATTAATTTAATATATTTATAATTATATATAATAATTTTAAATTATATAAATTATAAATGTATTAGGATGCACAACATTTTCACTTCCTACCGCACAAATTTCCTCTGCAGCTGCATTCGCACTTAATCCTTTTTTCCAGTAGTACCTCAAAAGACCACAAATGACAATTTTTTCTTTCCAGCATCATCAGTGAAATTTATAAAATGGAATGAAAGGTAGAGACAGTTGGTATACATAATTAAATAGAGGATTAGTCAAAGTAAACAACGATATATGCATTGTTTACATCTGTGTTGAATAAGGATTCAAATGGAGACTTAAATGTCAGTTATGGATTAATGCACAAAGACTTTTGTAACAGCCTAGAAGAGTTGGGAAAATTGAAATATTTAATAAATTTTGTTGCGTAAAGCGGTAAAAATATTTAGAAAATTTTATAATTTGCCCCTCTTCCCAATAAATTGTCACAGCAACGTCCCTGATTACACGCTACATAGCTCCATGTAACTTATTTTAGTTACCTTATAAAGGTAACAGTAATACGAATAAATTTAAACCAACCTTTGCAAAATAGCTAACCAAACTAACAGATTATTATTGTATGAATGTTGTCAGAAAAAGAATTTTTTTTTTTTTTTTAATAAACTAATTTTCTTTGGTTTGTTATCTCTTGGAAGTTTAGGCAGGTCCGGATCTAAGGAGGTGTGGGGCAAAGAGTGCTCTTGCCCCCGGCGGCAGTATTCAGAGGGCGGCAAATTTCGAACGAAATTTTATTTTGAAGTTAACTAAAGAAATATTCTTTCTTCTTTTTTATTGTTTTTACCTTAATTCAGATAATAAAACAAGTTAATGTTATGAGATGATATTTATTTAAAAATGTATTACATCAAATACTGTTTTTGAATTTTATTGATAGGGAAAGAAGGGGCGAAAAAATTGAGCTTGGCCCCCATGGAAAAAATCCTAGTTCAGGCCGTGAGTCTAGGACCTGATTGACCAAGTAGACAGCTCAAAAAAGAGATTGGGTTGCAAAAGGTGAAGTAAGTTTTCCGGTACATATTAGTCCTCTCGTGAAAAATACAAGTTTTTGAACTTCCACCCCTTATGCGTTTTTCGCCATGCAGATAAAACCTAAAAAAATCTGGTGCGGTGCGCGCATCACTCAACTTTCCCTTACCATCCTATAATAATCTTTGAGATTATTTTAAAGAGATCACATACACACTACTCGAAATATATTCAGCAGATTGCACTTCTTCAAGTTTTTTCTCACAAAAGTATAATAAATTATTTTTTTTAAATAACTTTAGCACTACAATTCTGTACACTAAATATATTTGATTTGTCAAGCTGAAAATATATTTCAAAAGTTTCGTCTTAGTTTCCATGGAAATTCCATTTAGTTTCTATGGAATCATTTTGTTTTCATTAAATAATATAAAACTAGAAATTAAGTTAATTTCTACTTTTATGTTACTACAATACATTGTTACAGAGCTTTTTGTTAACAAGTTGGCGATTTGGTGGGAGGAGGTTCGGTCGAATTCGTCTCTTTCCATCTGGTTTCTAGTAATCCTTATGAGATACGCTGTATCTTTATTAATACAGGCCCGATTTAAATAATTGTTTTTTTTAGGAAATTTAATTATCTGTCTTATGATTTGCCATAAAATATTCACTTTTTGAATTATGCGCAAATAAAATTTTCTTTTCGCTTTAACTTTTCCCCATGCATTTTCTCGTTGATATACCACATAAGTGAAAAGTTAAAAGGCTTTAAGGGGAAGACATTAGGTAAGTTTCATCAAGATAGTTAAAACTGTTTATGAGAAAATTGTAAAAAATTGTAAAATCGGTGATATAATTGCCACTTTCGTTTAGTCCGATGCGCTATATCTTCGCCAATATTAGTCCGATTTTGATGATTCTTTTTTATATTTTAGATAATTCAATTACCTTTCATATAAATCTATATATAATATACAAAAAAATGCATACTTTTCGTTTTTGAGCTAGGCTGTTCACATACACACAGACCATTTTGCGAGGTTATTTGGACTCAAGGGACCTTAAAATGTCTATTTCCGTTGAAAACTCAAATTGGAAAATTTTCACGATCGCAATATTTCTCCTTACTATATATTTCATATATAGGCAAGAGAAAGTAAATGTTATTGTGTTTTTTTTTTGTTTTTTTTTCAACGGAACGGTCTTAGAGACCACAAGAATACCATTACTTTTGGTTCATCTCCTGTTTTCGTTTTTTTCTTTCCTTCCATTTTTCCCTCATTAACTCTGCGTGCTTTTGTTTTCTTTCTTCTCTCCACGCGACTGCCTTTATTATAAATTTATATATCTTATTTATATTCATGAAATTTTTTGTAATTTAGTACCATCCACGATTTTTTTAATTTATTTTCAAGATGGCGGCCGCACTTTGCACACTTACATTTTCATAGAATTTTAGTATGATAAAAAGATACCACCAAAGAACTAAAAAATTCAAATTTCGTCTTTGTAGGAATTAGTTGCACCCTAACACCTTTTTCTCTTTAACAAGCAATCTATTGCTTATTGGTCGAAGTGATGAATTATATTTGGCCAAAACAACAAAAACTGATGAATTTTTAACTATCACGCTAAAATAAAAATGTAAGATCTATTTTCAAATTGTATTTTGTTGAAATATGTATAAGTATTTATCCGTAATTTTTTTTTGTCTAATTGTTTACAAACTATGCTGTATTAAAATTTAATAATCTTTTAATTGATATTCACTGTGTTTATACTACAGATTCTTAACTTGAGTTCTTTGAATTTATATAAGGTGGAGGTCTATTGTTTATCATTTTCCTTTGATTTTTCTGGAAATTTTTCGATTCTTTCTACTCACTCATTTATCTTCTCAGTCTTCCTTTGATCGTCCAAAGAGACGCAAAAGAGTTTAGTTTAGTTTTAATTTCAGTTATTAATCAAAGTAAAAAATGTTTGTCGGTTTTTGGTGATTTCGTGTTTTGTGTACCATGCTAAAAAGAAAGCGTGTTATTCTTTCTCTTGAGGATAAAGTCAAAATTATTCAAAGACTAAAAAAAAAGGCAAAAATTCTATTGTCCTTGCTGTTTAAATTTAAAATCGGCAAAGCTACAATATACCACTATTATTAATTTTTATTTTTATTTTATTTACATTTTTGAAATATAATTACTTATAAATGTCATCATTACAATGGCTAATCTTTTAAATAAAAATACATATATTATTTATATTCTGTATTATTATTTTTCAGTATCCGGATTAGGGCTGGGCATTGATTAGTCCGGATAATCGACGCTCTATTGTATATTGAAAATATGTTTTTATTTTTCAAAAAATTCTTATTCCCTCACCATTTACTTGAATATCATGAAATATACATATATATAATGGATTAAAAATGATATTACATTCTGGAATACTAATTTGAAAAGAATGTGTTATTTTCAATTTCCAGTCTACTTTCACTTGTTATTTCAGTACAACTATTCAATATTTCGGGAGTTATTATAAATATTTTGTATGAATATTATAGGAAATTTAATCCTCTCTACGAGATTGGTGATCATGCATTTTGCAATAAACTGAACTAAAAAGTAGTTGTGAAAGTGAAAATAAATATCAGATACTATTGCGTCTTTTTGACATTTTTAAATGCTTTCAAGATCCACTATCTCATTAGCTGATCAGAATTTTCCTACATATTACAAATGAAACTTGCAATCAATCTAACGCTCTTTATAATTGGTAATGCCATCTCTTTGCCTAAAATGCCATGGAAGCGAATTACAGAAGAAATTCTGAAAAAAGTGCTTTTTCTTAGCGGGTTTTTAAAGGGGGAGGAGGTAGGATTGAGGTTTCCTGAAGGTTTGAGGTTGGAGGAGGTAGGTTGAGGTAGGTCTCAAAAAAAAAAGTGAGTGTGTTTAGGACCACACGTTGGAAGTCTAAACTTCTTTGACCGATCAACATTCCCAAATAAATCTAAAGTTAAAAGGAGGGAAGAATAAGGTGAAATCATTTTTTTAAATGAATATTCCATTCAAGTGAATTTAATTTTTTGATGAAATTGTTATATATCACTTATTTATATCACTTACATTGTCAGAAGAAATCAAAACTAGAAAGAGAAGTGGGTTCTCCGGGCCTAAGACCAATAGGGATAAAACCAGTGTGTTTCTGGGACAATAGATCGCAGCACTGAAACACAGACTTCGGCCGATCGTCACTTTTCACTACTACAATATTTTTAAAATTTGAAAAATGGAGTGAATTCAGCAACAAAAAATCTAGAGAGCTGCTATTTTAAATTATTTTTTATTTTGCTTACTTATTGAATAAGTAAATAGAACAATAAGCGAACTTATTGAAAAAAGAAAACAAATAAATGGCAGGATAAACTGGCCCTTAGTTGCGCATCGCGTATCCCGACATATCTTGCTTCTTAGAATATCTCCGGAAATAGTCATCCGATTTTGAAAGTTGGCGTGTCATTCGATTAAGCATTAATCCTTTTAGTTTTTAAAGTGGTCGTATTTTAAAAAACACAAGTCGTGCGAGCGATGCCAACGGACAACTTTTAGAAAATCCGATTTTTTCCTCTCTATTGCCGTTCTTGAATTCATAGCTTCTCAAAGGATTGAGCTACAATTTTCTATGGCATATCGTTTTAAAGAGGATTAACTAGGCTTCATTTTGGCTTACTCGCAATTTACAAAGTCGTTTTAGTTTACGAAAAAAATTAATCCAAAGTTTCACAGAGGTGATTTCCGAATTCGTATTAAAATAATTGAAAAAGTGAAAGTGCTAAGCCTATACTATGATTGGACGAAATGTAGCAGGATTCTTCCTGTTTAAAACGGTATGCCTAAAACAATCGTAGCTCGTTCCCTCAAAGACTTACAAGGAAAATAACGTACGAAGACGTCAAGGCGTGGTCCCCACTCCTGCTATTATTGCATTGTCATCGACTCCAAAGTGTCCAACGAGCCAAAAGAAGTTTACATTTCAAAAATTTACGAGAGGGTCATTACATACAACCAGTGGCGTAGCCAGAGGGGGTCCGTAGGGTCCAGCCCTCCTCAATCTCTAAATTACAAGATACTTTTACTTATTCTTATCTATAAACAAAAATTTAAATTATCATATAATTTACCGTTTGGAGGGGTTTCTTTAAAGAAGATCCTTGCATAGACCCCTCCCCTCCCGAAACGAAATCCTGGCTGCGTTACTGCATTCAAAAAATCTGCAAGTCAACATTACTCCGCCTTTTGCAATCAAAAATGATATCTCTTCAGGGCTATGTCAACATTTATAGAGTGGGGCAATACTCACGAGTGGGTAAGGTAAAAGGTGTGCTCCTTATGTCCTTGATAATTGATTTGAATTAGCTAAAGGAGCTAATAATACGTTTCAATGAATGTATTCAGTATAGTTTAAAATAATCAATTGATATAAAATAACCGGTTTCAGTTTTGTTCAAATTAACCAGTTTGGTTTAAAATAACAAACTCAGACGGTTTTGTTTTGAATGTTGAATCAATGTGGTAAAGTTTTTAAAAGAACCATGATGTTTTATTTAAGAGGTTAGACGTTTTACGATTCATTCCGTTTTTCAACTCATCTTTATTTCATCATTTTCTCAACGGTGTTTGAGATTTGATAATGCTATTCGATCCAGCCTTACACTTTCAAAATTAATAGCTGACATTTTTTATTCAAAGTATAAAAAAAAAACACTTTTTAAATTGATTGCTGATATTTATGGAATAATAAGTGGCTTTCGGACACACTCGGCTTCCCATCTAAAGTCTCTTCTAGTAGTCCTAATAAAGCTTAGTCCACACTAGTAGACACATTGTGCGATTTCGGTATCAGAGACGTCGTCTAGCGATTTTTCTATAGTCACTGGGTTGACGAATCGGCGTCTACGGATTCGTAGCCCAATGTTGCCCAATAACGAGTTAAAATATAATTAATAGATTTGGCGGCCTGTTGAATTGGATTGAATAATCTTTATTTCATATGAATGTGCTTTGTTAATATTCGAAGTCAGATTACAAAAGTGATTCACTAGCCTATTCCTATAATAGTTATTAATCTATTAATCATTATAATGACAATGATTAATAAATTAATATTAGCTTGACGTGTTTTTTTTTTATAAAAAGGAAATATGAATTTATTGACAAATACTAGTTTTAAAATATATTATAATGAATACAGTCCCCTCTGGAAACAACTCGTAAACAAAGTTTACTTTTTCGTGCTTTTTCACTTAAAATCGGGACCATCCCAAATATATTTTAGTGTTGGCCACGATAGACGGGAATAATTTAAATAAAAAAAATTTAGGTTTGAACAGTAGACCGAGACAATATACGCTCTCAGAAAACGGTCTATAGACAATGTCTGGAGACAATCTATAGACCGCCTATAGAAATCGTGTCTACTTGTGTGTTAACTAAGCTAAGATACGTTATATGTTTGGTGATACTGATCCGATTTACTTTTTTTTTTGCTTTTTAGAAAATTTAATTTAATTAAATCATAAGATGTCATACAAAATTACCATAAAATATATATTCCCCTTTTCGAGAAAATTGTAAAAAAACTGTAAAATCGGTGATATAATTAGCACTTCCGGCTTGACCAATACGCTGTATATTTGCTAATATTGGTCTGATTTCGATGATTTTTTTTTCTTCTGTTTTTTAGAAAATTTAATTACTTTTCATATGATCTCATGCATAATTTACAATAAAATAAGTAAAATCGATGATATAAAGTGGCACTTCTGGTAGAAGATTTTAGCGAAAAAGTTGCTCTAACATCTCAGGCAACAATACATTTCTGTAACATTATTACAATACATTGTTGCAGAGAGTTCCATATGTTATATTAATTTACAAAAATAATGAGTACTTTTTAAGTTATGCGTAAATAAAATATTCTTTTCATCATAACTTTTTTCCTGCATTTCCTCGTTATTATTCTACCTAAATAAAAAGTTAAAAGGCTTTAAGGAAATAACTTTCAGATAGACTTTCAGCAAGTTTTATCAAAATCGTTAGAGCCGTTTTGGATTAAATTGTAAAATGAAAAATATAAAGTGGCACTTCCGGTCAGTCGATTTTGGCGAAAAAGTTGCTGAAACATCCCATAAATATACCTATCTTAAATACATAATTTCAATTTCAGTTTCGACTTTTTGTTTTTGAGCTAGGCTCTTCAAAAACTCAGGCCTTTTTGCGAGACTTGGTTATTTGAACTCAGGGTACCTCGAAATATCATCTATTTTCGTTGAAAATCGAATTCGAAATTTTTCACGATCGCAATCCTTCCCCTTACTATATATTTCATTCATGGATGAGGGAAAGTAAAAATATGAGTTAAGATGGTTGAAAATAAAACAATGTACTCTGAGGAATGGGATGCATATCATTTTTTATTTATTAAGTTTTTTTAACGAAATTCATGCAAAAGTTTTTTTGTGGCTGAAATTCTAGCCCGCTTTAAAACTCATTAAGACTTTTCAGCGTATTTGTTGTATTTATATACTGAGAGGATTATTAGTCATGGTTCTGAGATTGAGCCATTAAAATTAAAATATATTTATCTCAGACCAATTATCACTTAAGAAATTATATAATTATTAAAGTGATTCTGCATAACATGAGCTCCCTCTAGTGGTATTTGTTTACACCTTTCAACTGATAAAAGCTGATAAGATTATTAAACCGGTTTATTAAGTCAAGTGGCCCTGTATAAAAGTGTTGGCTTTCAGGTTCACTTCTTCATAAGATCCTTAAGTAGAGTTTTTGTTAAAAAAAACATAAGCTATTATTGCTCCAGTATGACAGAAACAACTCCTCCACATTTAGGCAAAGGTATGTAAAACTATTTCTAAAGTACATAGTGTTTAATCTTGCTTCATCTTACAGTTTTTTTATTTATTTGTTAGGATCAAAAGATGTACCTTTGCAGGAAGGAAAATTGAGACTTTACAGCATGAGATTTTGCCCTTATGCGCAAAGAATTCATTTAGTCTTGTATGCTAAAGATATTCCGTGAGTTTGTATTATATAATTATTATTACTTATAGTAGTAATACTTTATAGTTAACTTTATAGTTAATATTACTTATAGTATTACTTTTTACAGTTAAGCTCTCAAGTCTCGCACACAATAGTTCAATATGCTTGCTTGATGCCTTAAATAATTTATAATATTTACAATAGTTTATTAAATTATGTTTAAATAATAAATCAGCATTTTAAATAACTATATTTTACCATAAGGTAAAGTTCAGTCTAATCTTTTGTTTTATTTATTGTCATAGATAGTGATTTTGAAAGATTGTTTTTAATTAAATCTATTAATTAAAATTTCTACTATATTTGTTTGACTAATTTATATATTGTAAATGTTCAATTGAATTTAATTAGATTTTACTTATAAATATCTTTAATAGTACATAAATGGAAATTAGATAGATCAGTAAATTGCTATATTTTATGATACAATATAGAAAAAATATTTGTAATGTTAGATTTTATTTGTTTTTATTCTGAGATTATTTTATGGGTACAACTTTACAATCGGGTTGCATTATCAGTACCTGAATCCAAATTTATCCGAAGGTCTCAGCGCTAGCACTCTCTATAGCCATTTGTGCTACCTAACTGCTTAATATTCAAGTTGGAATTATTACTGCTTTAATTTAAAAGTATTAGTGTTGTCTACTTCCCGTGGTCTGGGGAAGCTGGAATAATAATTTAAATTACGGTGAGGGCCTGACCTCAACTGAAAAGGATGTTTTGGGGATCGTATATCTTTTGAGCAAGGGAAGTGAGCGGAAGTCGGCAGCTGTGATCTGATTGAAGCACTAATAATTTATATTAAGGTAAGGCCCCGACGTCAACTGAAAAGGATCCATTGGGGTTTTGTTTATTTCTTGAGGAAGTGTAGCGAGTGCAAGTCGACTACACTAATGATTTTAAATAATTTTCTAATTAAATCAGAAATAATTTTAATAATTCCAATGATACAAATCTTACAATGGAATACAAAGCAGTTAGTTAGGACAAATGTCACTAGAGAGTGCTAGTGCAGGGACGTTCGGGTGCATAACTGTTAATGCAACCCTATTGTAAGGTTGCACCTTTTTATGTTTGGGTCATTTTAAAATAAGCGAGAGGTACTCGTCTAATCTTGCTTCACTAAATTTAGGATAGAAATTTCATCCCCCTACTTCCATATTATGTGATTTATGAACTCCTCATTAGTGTAATCATAATTTCGAACATAGTTTTAATGTTTGTATTCTTCTTTCAAATTATTTAGCCAGAGAGGAATCTCTATGTTTAATGGTACTAAGACTCACTGACCGGATATTATTCATTATACCATTTTATTTTCTTCAAATAACTAAACTTTTTTTATATAATTTTTCTATATATCCGATAATTTTCTATTTCTTTTTAAAATTGTCACTTATACTTTCTTCTAATAATATCTTAACCCTTAGATTAGAGCACACTCTCCCCCTCTCAAAATTATATTTTAATTATTTCCCTTCTTACTTTTAATATAAAACTAAAAAAAACAAATAAAGATTTTGTGCACTACATGAGAAATAATTGCAGTGATAGGAATAATTTATAAAAAAAAAAAAAATATTTTTCTCTTGCTCCAATTAGTATTCTAGTATGAAACCAGCTGTTCAGTGATTCTACTTTTTAATTTGCAGTAATTATTGCTGAACTGCTAACCAGATCTGTTAGAAACATTTATGTTCTTTATGGATGAATATAAGCATTATTATTATATTTTCATTTAAATTTCTTTTTAAATGTATGAGCATAGCATTTATCAATTCTATAATAAGTTAGTTATTATTTTATCTTTCTGATATTTAAAATTGATTAATTCATCTTATCTATTTAGAAGTCCCATCATTTTGTGAATTCAATAACATTGTACCATCAAAGCTCTGATCATACTTGATTAAAGAATACTTACCATACTTATTTATTTTGTGATCTTGGAATTTCTTTTGGATTCCAGACATGATATTGTGAATATAAATTTGAAGGATAAACCAGATTGGTTTCTCGAAAAGTTTCCTATTGGAAAGGTGCCAGCCCTGCATGTCGAGGGGGAATACATTCATGAAAGTCTGATCGTTGCTGACTACCTCGATGAGAAATATCCTCAAAGACCTATGTTCCCGAAGGACCCTCTTCGCAAAGCACATGATCGTTTAATCATTGAGGAATTTGGTAATGTAAGTCACAAACAAATATTTTCTAAAAACATTTATAATAATTGAAGGGGTTAGCGGATGAAGAAGTTATATGACATTTTTGGTCAAATTGAGTTATTGTCACGGATGAAACAGGTATATGTTGGCCTGTTTTTGGTACTTACAGCAACTCTCTTATTATACTAGATATTGTGTAATGAAGGAGGTATGAGACAAGAAGAACAAGTATATTTCTAATGGTAGGTGGTATGTACAATATATATACTATTTTTTAAACTCATATTAAAACATAAATTCATATTGAATACAATTTTTACCACTTTCAGAAATAATGTGTCTTCGTAAGGACTTAAAAAAATATATTAACTAAAAATCTACTTACCACAGGGATAACATTAAGGTTAAACATCTCAAAACACACTTGCTGTTAAATACCTCCTTCATCTACTAACCCAGGGGTCGGCAACCTGCGGCTCCGGAGCCGCATGCAGCTCTTTTATAAAATTGTATGACTCTCTGAATATTAAATATTTCAGTAAAAAACCATTCCAAATTTTAGATACGATTTTTTAAAGGTATTTGATCCCTCTATACGTAATATTCAAAGTGCCACAGAATAAGATAAAATAGGCACTTCTATGTTTTTCCATGTTTTTTTTTCAACATAGATTTGGCTCTTTGTCACCATAAGATTGCCGACCCCTGTACTAACCCCTTCAATTATTTGTCTTCATAATATGATTCTAGTATCGTTATTGCATGGATTAAACAGTTCAGTTTTTTAAAGTTTTTAATTATTTATAAACTTTGAAGTAATCATTTACATCACTAGATTTCATATTTATTTTTCATTGAACATAACATGATTAATTTATAGTAGATTCACTTATATATATGGCCTAATACATGCCGTTAGACACTTTCCTACTGTGACTGTAGGACTTTTGATGACAGAATAAAAGGAAGCGTCTGGTGTAGAGGTGGCAGCTTTTGGAAAATAACCGGTTATCGGTTATTCCATTTTTTTTTTTCACCTTCGGTTTAGCTTTGCTTAAAATATAATCAGTTATAGAAATATCCGGTTTTGGTCGTGTTTTTTTTTTTCAAGTGACAAAATATTTTGAATTCTGTGAAAAAAAAATTGGAATAACTGTAATTTCGTTTTTTTTTTGGGTTCAGAAAAAAAAAATCATGCTATACACAGAATAATACGATTGCTTTGAGTAAGAATAACAGGTAATAGTAAAACAGTAAAGTAACCTAGCCTAAACACCTAATGAGTAACGAGAATTCAGTAAGATAATTAGTTAGTAATTGCTCGATTGCACAACAGAATTTTGTGAATGTGTGTGGGACACTTCACTTTTTCTCTTAACAAATTATTATAAAATTTCTTTTGCAAATTGCAGATTTTAATATGTATTGTCAAAAATATGTAATATTTTTATAAATAAATATTTAAAAAATTTCAGGCACTTGGTCCTATCCGAACGGTTTATTTCACACCACCGAACGAACCAGTGGATTTAGCTCCAGTTCATGAGAAAATGGATTACTTTGAAAAAAAACTTGCAAAGAGAGGAACAAAATTTTTTTCAGGTGAGGTCGAATGGTAATTTATCTATCTGTAATTTTCTTGTTTTTGCTCGCAAAACTCGAAAAGTAGTCAGTCGATTTTGATGTGGTTTTCACTATCATTTAGAAAATTTCTTCTGGAAGGTCTATATCAATTCAATTTTTCAAAATTCTCCTGTTGAGAGGAGAAATGGAGAAAAACTATTTTAAAATAATAGGTAATTTTGTAATCGTCATGACAACTTCAAACATGTGGAAGCAAGTTCACTGCAAAAACATTTTAACAAGAGTAAAATTATTGTGTATTATTGTTTATAGTAAAATCGGAGATCAAGAGGAAAAAACGTGAAGCTTTATTGCCGTTCTGACAAACTTATTATCATTTAGATCCTGTTATTAGAAAACTACTAATACATATATCCTACATAATTGTATCACTAGTTCATTAATCGCAGAAAAAAAGGTTTTTAAACATTAACAGGTTGTTTATTAGAAGAGTTACTATATGCCAGTTAATCTAGACCTTTCAGGCACCGCAGTTGGAAGTAAGTGTTGGAAACCTGGAAATGTTTTTAATCTGTTCATTAGATGTCAGATAATAGTAACCTAAGTTGGCCCCATTCTAAGTCAGAGGGATGGGAGAAACCATCAAATTTTGGGGCTTTTTTCAGTTTTTGGCCTATAACATTTAAATGGCGCACACTAGCGAAACTTTTATTCTATTATAAATTAAATAACATTGAATTCTGCGTAAAATGAGTACCACAAACGTTGGATTTGGTTTGACAGAAGAATCACAATTGAAAATCGAAAAACATCAGGACCCCAGTTGTGACCAGAAAGGTATCTCAGATGAAAATTTTGGAGATGTTCTATACATTTTTTTTTAATGTTTTGTAGGGTACGAATTGTAACTTTGTTGCCTCGAATTTTTCCTGGAAGTATTTAAAAAAGCAAAAATAAAATATAATTTTTTGGGGTTTTTTTTTTTTTTTTTTGCTCTTGCCTGGAAACCATGCATTATTTGAATAAATTTTAAAATTTATTTTATACGAAATTAAGAAAGAGTAAATTATCTATAATTTCGATTCTACAATTTTTTTTGTTTGGATGCTCTATTTTTAAGTGAGCACAATTGGAATTATGAGGTGGAATGTCGGATTTGACTTTTGAGCAAGAGGTCTCAATGGAAAGTTTGGAGAAGTTTTGGTCATTTATGTTTTTTAGGGTACTGATTACGAATTTGAACTTTGTAACCTCTAATGTTTCCAGGAAATAAAAAAAAAACACAAACATTTAATTTCGACCTTAAGCCTAATAAATTTTTTTTTTTTTTATTAAAATTATTTTATACTTAAGAGAAAAATTCCAGGTAACAAAGTTAAAATTCGTAATCAGTATCCTACAAAACACAGAGATGCTTCAAAAAAAAGTAAAAAATTGTAGTTTTTTTTTATATTTACTTAAATTTATTAAAGTTTTCTATTGTTCGTATTTCTTAGAGTATATATCTAATCAGTGTTCATTATTGTATTTCAGGTAATGAGCCGGGTATGATAGATTATATGATTTGGCCTTGGTTTGAACGATCAGACATGGAAAAACTTCTCAAAAGTGATAATGGTCGTTTTAAAAATATTGTAAGTAACTTAAATGCTAATTTGTTTATATGGATAATTAAGATAATTAACCTTTCAAAAACAACAAAGTTTTTATTTTTATTTGATTATAAAGTTTATTATCGTCTGTTGCTTGAATGACTGCTTCGAACCACCTGATATAATAAATATCAGATTGAATGTGATATTAGAAAATTATTCATATCCTATACTGTAATATATACATTTTTTCAGATTTTGTGTACGTAGTAAATAATTGTTTTTAGGTATCTTAAATCAGATTTAATATTTGGAAATAGGGATTCTCAGGAAAATAATACAACATTTATTTATCCTGACTGCAATCATCCTAAATTATAATGAAAAGTGTGTTTGTCATCATAGATGGAACCAAAATAGACGCCTTCATTTAAAAACATGGCGGCTCTATTTTGGACTTCAACAGAACCACTGCCATAATGATCGAGTGGGTGAAGATGATCAATTCTTCAATACTTCGACAATAAATCTAATATAAGAAAATCAAAAAGAAGTAGAAGAGATTTTCATCAAATGAAAACTTCTGCAAATAGTAAATGGTCCATTTGTATTAGATAATCAAAATGTAAGTTCGCCATTTTGAAACCTGTAGATGGGGTAACGGACAACAAAGGGAGAGTGGCTATTGTTGTTTGGACCAGGGACCGGAGCAGACATCTTAAGAGCTCCCGTAGTACTTCATCCACATTTAAGATCTACATCATTTGGTAACACATTTTAATTATATCCCATAGACTACGGTCGTCGTTCTTCAAAGACTTTATTAGACCTTATATCGTTATTCAAAGAAGAAAGTGTTAAATTTAAGATATATTGACGCTACACGTTTTAGTATGTTTTGTATTAGAAGTAGTTCCGTGTGTCTGTGTCTGATTGTCTAGTAACCCTACCCTGAGCATAGAGTCAAAGTTATATAAAACAAATATATATTTAAAAAAGTGAAAATAAGTTTAATTTATTTATTTTCCAAAAAACTAAACTTTACAATACAGTATTCTATTTGCTTAAATTGTACACTGGACTTTCATTATATTGCGGCTCTTTATAACATGAATTTGGATATGACACGGGTCTAGCCCTGTTCCAAATCACTGATTATTTTTAAAATAATGTTATAATTTTTTTGTTTCCCCCATTTTCGAAAAAATAACAATTGAAGGAATTGGTGACGTATTCGCAATTTCGTGTTTTTTTTGCTCCATCTTTATTTTTCACCTTGCTTTCTCATCTTTAGTAAAGTACAACTTCTCTTTTATAATTTGATGGTAATTGTTCAGGTATCATTACAGCAAGAAAGTTACATCCTAAATCGAATTTTAAGTCAAAATATCACTCCAATTATCAATCTCTTCTCGGAAAAGGAGTTGGAGAATGATAGTTGAAAGTCTCTTCCAGAAAGTGTTTTTAAGTTGTAGGGGCTTAATTAATAGGGGCTTAAATCTTAATCCATAATTAATTCCTTTTTTGTATGCAAACATTTTTTGTTTGATATAGAGACATTTTTTTAATATACAGAATTTTTTTTTTTCCAATGAAACATCATGGCTCTTGTAATGATTATTTTCTCTTGCCCATCTCTTAGTTACCGGGAAACTCCAACGTTGTAGGAGATCAACTATTATGAAGGCAATGCAAAAGGGCTTAAAACAATTTAAAATAATTGATATTTTTGGGAAACAATTAAACAAATTAGCAAAGTATTTATTTAATAAATAATTATAGTATAAAGTATAAATATATTTTTCGCTATATTTTTTATCTAGTATTGATGTACAGTATCTTTTGTTTAATAAAGCAATTTTTTTACGTATATGTAACTAAAATGCATGCACAGTTCTTCCAATGATTTATATTTTTCTGCTCCCACAAAACGCTACAACTATTTTTTTCACATTTTGACAAAATGATACATACTGACAACTAAAGCTTAATGGTAATGCTTTAACATGAAGGTGGTTAGGTTACGGTCTGATTCAAATTAATATTAGTAGGATCTTCTCTTGTAAATCCTTTAAAACTTACTTGTACACCCGATATTATAAGTGTTTCCATTTTTCAGTTGCAATGGAACAAAAATATGCTGGAAGATCCTCCTGTGAAGAAACACTATTGTGACCAGGAAACTCACAAAAAATTTGTTGAGCAGCAGAAGACTGGTATTGTTGACTACGACAACATTCTGCCAAAATTTTGTAGGTGAAGATAGTAATGAGGCTTTGTTAAATAATTATTAATTTAAATTTTTTGTTTATTTGTAAAAAATTTCCATAGAAATAAACTTGTGTTCAATTTGTTACATAATAATTATTATTGTACAATGAAATTTTTTTTTTCAATAAATAATTAAACTTGAAATAGTTTATTTTCTTATTTTTGAGTTTTTTTTTTATCTATCTCTGTCCTCGAAGCCTCTTTAGTCTTAAATTATTTGATTATATAATTTGTATTGTCAGCCTTTACAGCTAGTATAAATAATGCCATAATAATAAAAAAGAAGTGTTGGAACACATGAAATGTCAGTTCCTGAGGTTATTAGGCAAATGAAAAAAAAAAATAAACTAATGATATTTTTATTCAAATTAACTTCAATTACCTTCAATTCATTTTTTCAAATGCCTAAAAAAGTTTTTATCCCTTCTTCGAGGAAATATTTTGATTTAGAATCAATAAACTCGAGAAAAGAAAATGTTACTCCGTTTTCGTTTTAGTATATTTTGTTTATCAAAATGTGCCAAACGCTCTTAAGAAATGGTAGTCAGTCTCTCAAGAAATGGAGACAAACCAAGTGAATATGTTGGATGTGGTAGAACTTCCACTGTCACGTAAAAATAAAAACATAATTTATATATAAATTATATATAAATTTATTTATTTATTTATTTATTTATTTAAATTATATATAAATTTATATATAAATAAATACATAATTTTTTTAAATTAATTTGTAAACATGTTGCGTTACGTAATCTGAAAATTGAAGTTCTATCTCATCCACCGTATTCATCTGACTTGTCTGTCTACCATTTTTTCAAAGCACTTAACGAAGTTTTAAAAAACGAAATATTCAAAAATAAAAACAAGGTAAAATTGTCATTGCTTGGGATTAATTATTCAAAATCGAAAAGTTTCTTCGCACAAGAGATAAAAACCCTTATTGGGCATAAGGAGAAATGTATTGTAGCTAGCGAAAGTTATTTACATCATACTCTGGGAACTGACATTGCATATGTTTCAACCTAAAATACTATGTACCATCAAAAAATAAACAAAAGAAATTTATTAATTATTCAAAATATGCTCTATTTTCTTCTATACTTTTCTTCCAACATACAATATGCTTTATTGTTCTCTCTTCTGAAGACCTCCAAGTTTAAAAATAAATTAACCAGATATATTGGTAGATATTAAATAGGACCACTTTATAAATACTTAAAGCACTAAGTTTTTTAGAAAATAGTTGGTAGCCGGAAGAAAATGGTGAGTGTGGAAGAAATTGAATTTGAAATCATGGAATATCTTGTCAACAAAATTGAAATATGAGGGCAAACATTGTCAAACAGCATTGAATCACTCAATATGTCTTTTTTTAAACAAAATATAAGGTTTATATTAGACACCAAAATGATTATTTGATCATATAGGTATAGCAGAAAATATAAAGAAGTCTTAGTATGATCTATAATGTCCAAAAGAAATAAAATTTAAGATAAAATGTGAGTAAAGTTGAAAGTGAGAAAATCTAATGATTTTTCTGGTGGGAAATTATGCACTTCACATATAATTTCCAGAAAAGTTGGGATTTCAATACTACTACACTTTCCACTCTCTGTGGGTTCCTATGAAACTTGGCCGCTTACATTAGAGGAAGAATACCTTAAGCTTGTAGAAAACAAAGTATTGTGTAGAATATTTGGCCTTGCACAGTTGCTTTAATGCACTCTGGTCCTCATAGGAAGCTTAACCTCTTAGGAAAGGCATCCCTAATGTTCTACTCCCATGTAATTCTGGACTTACCTCTTGGCAGCATCCCTTCCACTTTGGCTTAAATTTTGAAATACAACACGTGTTTGTAGTTTCATTTTATTTGGAGAAAATAGTTTTTAAACTATTTTATAATTTGAAGATGGTGAGCCCATCTTGCACCCACCTTGCTCATATGCAAATGCTCTTTAATGATCCCCAGAATACTTGTTTTTTAAAGCCCCAACGTTGCTGCTATTTCTTCGGTCTTCAGCCTCCCATCAGACAACAAATCAGCTTTCACAAGTTGGATTGTTTCAGAAGTGACAGCTACCAATGGGCGACCAGGACACGGTTGTCATTCAGGCTTTCTCTCTCTAACTTATATAATTTCCCCAATTTAACTCTACTACTTTTATTGTATGAATTTTTCTCATGTCCAAGCTGCAGACACACATATGCATAGTAGTTCACACACATATATGTCTGTTTTTTTTTTTACGAAATCGTCGTTTTGATCGTGGTTTTCGACCACAATAGTTAACCAAATTATTATGTTGTGGTAATCATTAGGCGCAAAATTGTGTGCTGTTTAATTTAATATACCTTAGCTTTCTTGATAGAATGCACCGTTTGGGAATAATAGCCAAAAAAACAAAAATAGCCCCAAAATTGCGAGTTTTTTAAGCCGCAATTTTTTCAGGTAGCATGAATAGATCCGACCGGCAGGCTCTTATTTTTATAATGCCAATATTATAAAGATTCAAAAAATCGCTATCAAAGTAAATTTTAAGATAAATTTTTTTTTCAAGGGCTCCCGATTTATGGAGAAAATGAATCCCCATTTGACTTTAACGCTAAAATGAATCAAAATGAATCAATTTACATAAAAATCAGATGCTAGCTGATGGACTACCTGTTGTCGATACGGTGAACATGGACTACAACAGGAGCTCACAACTAATCTTCAAGGTGCTTATAAAATCGTATTTTTCACTTTACGATCAGCCTGTGCAACCGAATTTAAATATTTTTAGGTAGTTTTGTTTGATATACTTATGGCTAAAGTGGCTATAAGCGATTTTTTAAAAAATAATTAATTCGTTAGATATTTTTTTTAATTTCAACAATAATTAATTAAAAAATATATAGCGTGAATTTAATGAAGGTCTTGACAACTCGCAAAGAGATGTATATATAAATTCAGAGGCTTATAAATCATAGTATTGAGACTAAGCCATTAAAATATATTAATATCAGACCAAGTTATTGCCACTTAAGAAATTATGTAATAAGTGAAGTGATTCAGCATATCATGAGCTCCCTCTAGTGGTGTTTGTTTACACTTTCCAACTGATAAAAGCTGATAAGATCAGTAAATCAGTTTACTATAGCCAGGTAGGTAGTCTTCTATCTGTGTCAACTTTCAGGTTCATCTCATTTATATGAGAAGATCCTTTAGTAGATTTTTAGCTCAAAATATAAGGTACTATTCTTCCAGTATGACAGAGGTAACTCCTCCACATTTAGGCAAAGGTATGTAAAACTTGCTTAAGAATGTAGTTTTTAAAGTTGCTTTGTAATTTTAAAGGTTTTTCTTTTTAATAGGATCCAAAGATGTACCCCTTCAGGAAGGAAAATTGAGACTTTACAGCATGAGGTTTTGTCCTTATGCTCAAAGAATTCATTTAGTCTTGTATGCTAAAGATATTCCGTGAGTGTATATTATTTAATTATTTTGGCAAATCTATTACAATATTATAAATTATTACCTTATACAGTGAAATTACTAAGAATGGTATGAAATAGTTGATGAAATGGTATGTGACACTTGTTGCTTTGGCATGGTCCTGACGTTTTAAGTAAATTATAACATTTACAAGTTCAGTAGTTTCATTGAATTATGTTGGAATAATCAATTACCATTTTATATAACCAAACTTGTTTGTTTAAAAACATTAATTTAAATTTCCACTGTATTTGTTTGACTAATTTATGTTTTGTAAATGCTGCTAGAGACGATGTTCTACGATTGAATGTAATTAGAGTGAACGTGTAAATATTATTACTAGTACAGATATGAGACTAGAAAGATCAGTAAATAGCTATATTTTGTGTTACTAATAGGAAAAATATTTGTAATGTTAGATTTTATTTGTTTATGCTCAAAGATTATTTTTATGTTTGGTTTATTTTAAAATAAATGTGATACTAGTATAAATTTGTTTCTCTAATTGCTGGATGGACTTCTCATCCTCCTACTATTATTATCATATTATTATCTGTCTAATCTCTTATGTTTTTTATGGACGAATAAAAGTATTATTATTATGATAATTATATTTTCATTTAAATTTCTTGTAAATTGTTTGAGCATAGCATTTATCGAATCAATAATAAGTTATTCATTATTTTATCTTTCTGATATTTAAAGCAGAGTAATTCACCTTTTCTATTTAGAATTCCAATAATTTTGTGAATTAAATAACATTGCATCATCAAAGCTCTGATCATACTTGATTAAAGAATACTTACCATACTTATTTATTTTGTGATCTTGGAATTTCTTTTGGATTCCAGACATGATATTGTGAATATAAATTTGAAGGATAAACCAGATTGGTTTCTTGGAAAGTTTCCTGTTGGCAAGGTGCCTGCTCTCCATGACGAGGGTGAATATATCTATGAAAGTCTGATCCTTGCTGACTACCTCGATGAGAAATATCCTCAAAGACCTATGTTGCCGAAGGATCCCCTTCGCAAAGCACAAGATCGTTTAATTATTGAGGAATTTGATAAAGTAAGTCCCGAACAAATATTTTCTAAAAACTTTTATAATCAATATTATTTTATATATGATTCTAGCCTATTTTATCGCATGGATTAGACAGTTCAGTTTTTAAAGTTTAAAATTACTAATAAATTTAAAATATATAATTTATTTCACTCAAATTTCAAGGAAATAACAAATCGCTATGAGTAATATGTAGTTTGTGAACAACACTAGCTGAAAAGACAAGCTGCAACCTGTTTTTTTGGTGGTTGCTTCAATTAAACGAGGTTAGATTGAAAATTTATATGATAGAGATAAACAAATTATCTGACTGTTAGAAGTAATGTTTTTAATAATTTTGGCTTGTACTGAATCCCTTCATTTTTATGGAAATAGCTTATATATGTTTGTTGATTTAAGGTGAATGCTTTTATATATCAAAATAAATGCAGGCTGTTACTATTTCACCAAGTTCATGCAAATTTTCAACCATGGCTGTGATGACGGAAATAGTTAATTTCTTAAAGGATTGGAAAAAATTGTATTATCGTACATTTTGAGCCAGTAATGTCAGATTTATCAGGAATTTACTGTATCTTCTTCTTCTTTGGTACTATAGCATGGCATTATAGCCCTGATCTTGCTAAGCTTTCACCAGGTGGTTTGGTCTTGTGCGACTATTCTCCAGTCCCTGACTTTCAGTAGGATCCTGGCATCTTGGATCACACAGTCCTTCTATCTGAGTCTCGGCCATCCTTAACCTCTGGCTCAGTAAAGGTTTCTGTCTGCAAGACATTTTGATGTATCGTCATTATTCATTATATTATTTAAATATATTATTATTCAATACGTCATTATTCAAATTTTTTTTACTTCATCCAAAAAAAAAATGAAATGATAGTTGTTCCAATTTTTTTCACAGGGTTTAAAATATTTTGTCCCTAAAAACAAAACAAAAAAAAATGGAAAACCGGTTATTTCTATAACTTTTTATATTTAAGCCAGGTTAAACCGAAGGTGACAAAAAAAATGGTATAACCGATAACCGGTTATTTTCCAATAACTGCCACCTCTACACCAGACCCTTCCTTTTATTCTGTCATCTAAGGTCCTACTGTTAAAGTAGTGAAAGCGTATAATGTCATGTAATAAGTTATATATATATATATATATATATATATATATATATATATATATATATATATATATATATATATATAAATGAACTACTTTAAATTCTTCATATTATGATCAATGAAAAATAAAATCTTAAGTGCCACTTTCTTTCAAGTCATTAAAATAGAAAAACAAAATAATTTTATCTAATTTATTTTAAAATGACAAAATTGAATGAATGTACACAAAGTCAATAACTGATATCAGTGCTTTAGAAGACACTATATCCGCCCCGTTCTCATGTACCCTTCAGGGGTATGGACTCTGGCAAAGAAGGAAAATGTAATTCTCATCTTTGAAAGAAAGATTATCCGAAGAATATTTGGTCCTGTCAAGATTGATGAAAACTGCAGAAGAAGGAAGAATGTAGAATTGTATGAGCTATTTGGGGAAACAAATATCATAAAACTCATAATGCTTGGACGACTTTCCTGGGCCGGACATGTTGAATAATGACTAATGGCATTTCAGTTTTTTTGGCATTTACAGAACAATGCGATTACGATGAGTAATAATATTAGGCAATAGTAAAGCAGTAAAGTAACCTACTCCAAACACCTATTGAGTAATGAGAATTCAGTAAGAAAATGATTTAGTAATTGCTTGATTGCACAACAGTGACTTTCTGAATGTATATGGGGCACTTAATTTTTTTTCTTAGTGAATTATTATTAAATTTCTTTACCAAATGACAAATATGTATTATCAAAAATATGTTATATTTTTATTAATAAATATCTATATTTTTTTCAGTTACGTAGTCTTTTCCGAAAGGTTTATTCGCACCACCGAACGAACCAGTGGACTTTGCTCCAATTCATGAGAAAATGGATTACTTTGAAAAAAAACTTGCCAAGAGTGGAACAAAATTTTTTTCAGGTAATTGATAATTTAGCTATTTGTAATTTTCCAATACATTTTGACCATCCGTTAATGAATAAATCTACAGAAAACATTTCATAACCCTTCCTGTCATTGTAAAATGGTGTCAAACCCAGTCAACAACAAAAAGTGAACATTATTCTGGCCAACTCTGTAGTGAATCAAGTATTCACAATTTACTAACTATACAGACAACCATAATCTGAATTTTTAAATTTGTAAACCTAAAGCACCTCTTTTTAAAAGAAATATTTTAATGTAACTACTTTTTTAAAAAGATTCAGCTTGCATTTAAGATATTTTGAAATTTATGTGATATTAAATCATCACAATATCATATATAAAGAGAATTCAAATTAGATTGTAATTTATGAAGATGCTATATTTCAGGGAACTTGTAACCTTTCAAACTTCTCTACTATCTTTATTGCTTAAGTTAACGACGTTTTGGACAGAACTAATCCATTTTCAAGTCTACAAAGATAAGCTGTATATTGTCTTCATAACTTTTTATCTGATCCAAATTTGGATTGTTGTCATTACTTTTTTCTAATAAAATATTAATTTTATATGTCTGTTGTGTCCGTTCCCATTTCTTCTCCTTATGAAACTGTTTCAGTCATTAGGTAATGTCAAATATTAAAAGTAATGTCAATAATCCAGATTTGGATCAGATAAAAAGTTATGAGGACAATATGCAGATTATCTTTGTAGACTTGAAAATAGACTAGTTCTGTCTGAAACATCGTTAACTTAAGCAATAAAGAAAGTAAAGAAGTTTGAAAGGTTACAACTTACCTGAAATATAGCGTCTTCATAAATTTAAAATAACCTTTCATCACAATTAGCTTAGGTTATTACATCAACGAGATTGTAATTTTTTCTTTTTTTAATATAGTTAATCAAACTATATCAAGTAAATCATACTTCCTTAATTACTGAAGGTTGATCAACAACAAATAATCAGTAGCAACTATTAACTTAGCCATTTTAGGGTGACCTGAGTTAAAAAAAAAAAGGATTATTAAAAATATTCTGTAGTAGCAACTATTAACTTAGCCATTTTAGGGTGACCTGAGTTAAAAAAAAAAAGGATTATTAAAAATATTCTGTTATCATTCCCTATTTTTAATGATCTCTCAACTCAAATCGTTTATCATGACCAGGTTCAACACAATAAAACCTTCATTAAGATTTTTTATTTTTGTGGATCTGTGAATAGTTAGTCAACATAGAAACAAAACCTGTGATTTTTCGTAAATGTCAAAAGCTTGTTTTGATATGTAATCTTAAAGATTTTGTCTCAAAATTCGTTACAGAATATCTATTTCAGATCTTAAAATTCTTACTAAAAAAAAAAGGAATATAATTATTTTATAAAACTTTTTGTTCAGAATCTGTTGTTATTTTTTACCTTTTTTTATTTATTTTTTTTGTTGAAATGCTCTTCAAAAAAAAAAAAAAAAATCGTAGAGTTTCTGATGTTTACTTAAATTTATTTAAGTTTTCTATTGTTATTTTAACTTCAATTATTGTTATTTCTTAGAGTATATGTCAATATTCGCTATTGTATTCCAGGTAATGAGCCAGGCATGATAGATTACATGATTTGGCCTTGGTGTGAGCGATTAGACTTGGAAGAACTTCTCAAAAGTGATAATGGTCGTTTTAAAAATGTTGTAAGTACCATAAATGCTAATTTGTTAATATGAACAATTAAGATTAATTTGATATAAATTTTATAAAATGTAATATCTATAATAATAATAATAAATTGTTTAATTAGGGATTGATAAATTATTTGCCACTTCTATAATTTTGTTTTTATTGAAAACTAGTTTCAAATGTTATACATTCATCTTCAGTTCTAAAAACACACAAAAATTCAAAAATAAGCAATTCAAAATACAGTTTGTTAATATTATACATATTAAATTAATAAAAGTAATATAAATTAGTGTTATAAAAGATTAATGAATTATGAATTTAACTAAGACAAGAAATCAAATACTGGTACTCACGAAGGTTTAAGTAGATTATATCAAACAGAAAAGGTTGCATTGGTTTGCGAGAAAAGGTTTCAGTGCGATTCAGGAGAGGACCTCAATTGAATAAATTGTTTATTTATTCCGGAACATTTCCATTTAGAATAGCAATATTGTTGAGCTTTAAAGCAGGGGTTCCCGAACCGATGTACTCAAGGACGTTCCTGGTGGTATGCGAATGATCAAGAAAAAAATCATGGATAAAATGATCTTTTTAACACATTCAATTAGGGATAACATTTCTTTAAAAATTATTATTGAATGTATCAATTATAAGATGAGTAAACACAATCTACTATAAATAAAAATAATTCAAAATGGTTACCGTAGTAAAGGCACTTACTGTAGTGTTAAAGAGGACTTGAGAATCAAGCTGTGCTCCATCAAGCCAATAATTGATGCTCTGATTGTAAATTTAAAAAAATATTCTTCCAACTGAAAAATATTGATTCTTTTCTTCATAATGTCCAAATGTTTTACTTTTTATGGATACATTTTTATTTGCAGAATATTTGTTGTTATGTGAAATTGATAAAATTTTAAATCTAGATTTTTAAACTTTATTTACAATTTATTATTTGATTTGGAAAATTTACTGTAATATATATTGTTTTGTTAGGTAATTTAATTATTTATTTATTTTGTGACTCAATTTGTGTTTATTTATGAAGACGGGTCTTTAATATTGATATCATAAGATAAAGTCGTGGTAAGCCCAGTTATCTGAAATTTGGAAGTGGTGCACAGTGTTATAGAGTCTGGGAACCTCTACTTAAAAGCCTTAGAGTAAAATAAAAATCTGGTGTGGTGCACGCATCACACAGCTTTCCCTTTCTACCCCATAGCAATAATATTTTTAATGTAATTTTAAAGAGTTCACCTAAACACTATTTGAAATAAACCCAGCAGTATTCACTTCTTCACGTCTTCTCTCACAAAAGTACAATAAAATTAAACAATTTTAGTATGACAACTCTGTACAAAATATATTTTAGGTTTGCCAAGCTGAAAATATACTTTAAAAGTTTCGGTTTAGTTTCTATGGCAACATTTTGTTCCCATTAAATATTATAAAAGAAGAAATCATTAATTTAATTCTACTTTAATATTCTTACATTACATTACTGCAGAGCGTATTGTTGACAAAAGATTTGCCGATTGGTGGGAGGAGGTTCGGTCTCAATCTGGATACGCTCAGCTTTCCATCAGGGCTTATAGTCCTTATAAGATACACTGTATTTTTGCTAATACTGGTCCAATTTAGATAATTTTTTGTTTGTGTTTTTTAGAGAATTTAATTATCTTTCATATGGTTTCATGTATAATTTAGCACTTTTTAACATGAAGTTGGTTAGGTTATAGTCTGATGTGATTTAATACTCTCTTGTAAATCCTTTAAAACTTACTTGTATATCCAATTTTATAAGTGTTTCCATTTTTTCAGTTGCAGTGGAACAAAGATATGCTGGAAGATCCTCCTGTGAAGAAACACTTTTGTGACCTGGAAACTCACAAAAAATTTATTAAGCAGTTTATGGCTGGCACTGCTGACTACGACAACATTCTGCCAAAATCTCGTACGTGAAGACAGTAATGTGGCAGTGTTAAATTCTTATTAATTTTAATTTTTTATTTATTTGCAAAAATTCTCTATGAAAATAAATTTGTGCTCAATTTGTTACATAATAATTATTATTGTACAATTTTTTTAAACAATTAAACTTGAAATAGTTTATTTTCTTATTTATGAGTTGTTTTTTATGTATCTCTACCCTCGAAGCTTCATTGGACGGCATTATGAAAAAACGAACAAACCATCAAACGAATCAAATCAAGATTTTTACTGATTCGGGTGCAGTTTGGTATGTATTATTTTCAGGAAAAAGAGCCGACCTCAAACCATACATAAACATTTAAATTTGAAAATTTGCTTGATACAAGATTGGAGAATGTTTCAAAAAAAGGAACCAAGCACCGTAGGTGCTAAGGTGGTTTCACTGAAACCAATTTAGTTTCAGTGAAAAGAGCCTAAAGTTTTTAGTTCCATTACGGAAATTCTTTTCTTGATTTAGTGGCTTAATATCCTGCCATAAAAATTGAAAATAAAACAAAAGTGGAAAATTCATCTTCAGGAAAAAGCTTCAGAAGCTCCCTTCAGTTGATCTGTGAAAATGGGAAGGAGATCTCTGTTCCATGGCTCTCATTCCTGTTGACGCAAAACCATTTGATCAGAACTTATGCGGAAAACATGGGATAGAAGACAACATAGATGGGTTCTGCATTCCACCCGATTATGATGTGGAAACTGACCTCGTATGATCTCTTTCATTCTTAACATGCATTTTTTATCAAGTGACAGATAGTTTGGGCAAGCTTGTAATATTTAAGGAATGATCCAATTTTATAAACAAAAAAAATTCAAAAGACAATAAATGTTGGTCACTTATGGAGTTCCTAGTATGTGAATTTTGTCTTTCAATGTTACCATATTTTGATGATATGAAAATTTAGTTTTGTACAATCAGATATTTGTACGACTGTAAATAAATACCAGTTTGTTGTTTAATATTAGTTTCAATTGTAATTTGTTTATTTTAATCTGGTAATATTGAGCCATTTTAATAATTAGTTTTAAAATAACTGTTCACCGGTGAAGGAAAAATTCTATTTTTCTGAGAATAGTCTCTAAAATTACCATTAATTCAATACTTCAGTACTTTTTTGATAATAATCTCAAACTTAATAGATGCAAGATCACATTAAAGATGTATTCTTATAAATTTTATTTAACTATTGTAATAAAAATGAATATAGATTATTTATTGGTTCATTGCAATTATTAAATATTACCTCTTCAAAATAATTAATTTTTAAAGAAATACTTAATTGAAATAACATAATATAAAATAAGCTAATGGCTAGAAAAAATATCAATTCTCTGTGATCAATGTTTAGTTTGTAAAATTATTTATTATTACAATTATTATGATATTATTTAAGAGAAGGGTTGGACCTTATAAAATGTCAGTTCTTATGGTATGAGATAAATGAAAGAAATACAAAGTTCAATGATAATTTTTATTCAAAATAACTTCCATTAGCTTCAATTAATTTTTCCAATGCCTAAAAATGTTTTTATCTCTTCTTCGAAGAAGAGAAATGAAAATGTTACCTTGTTTTTGTTTTGGAATAAGTCAAACTTCTATTTATCGAACATGAAGATTCCTTGAAAAAAATTCTATTTATAGAAATTTCGATATATAGGAAGATTGCAATTTTTCACCCTTTTCAGGTTAAAAACAATTACAGCTATTCTTTAGGGTTAAAGAAGTACCAAAGACAATTTTTTGGGTTAATGAAGTACCAAAGGGAATTTTATAGGGTAAAAAAAACATGAACGATCAATAGTACTTAGTTGAAAAACTGTACAAATCACATCTGTGATTGCAGATTTTTTACAAATGTGCATTTATAATTTAATAAGGACATGTATTAAAAATATGCAGACACATAAAAATTAATTTATTTTTGTTTTGCGTGAGATAGCATCTAATGTCTATTTGTGTTTAATTCATCACCGAAATCATGTTTAGGAGCAATGCTCACAACAATAGAGGCAAAGTTAAACTGAATTTAAAATGAAAATTTCATTCGATGCTAGGAAAGAGGTTCAGAGAATTTAGGTGCTTCTTCTGAAATTAGATTAAGGATTAATTATTCAAAGCCAAAAGGTTTCTTCGAACAAGAGATAAAAAAACCTTGCTGAGAAACGTATTAAAGCTAACAGAAGTTATTTTGAATAGAAATAACATCATTTAAATTTTGTTTTCTTTAATTTTCCTCATAACCTAGGAACTGAAATTTCATATGTTCTAACCCACTGAAGCTGGTACTGGTAATGGTAGATCTAATTCCTGTTCGTCCTTTTTGCCTACCCCAAGATAAGCAATAGAAATCTATTATTCCTCCATGTCAATCCTACTTGTTTTCCTTATGAAATCCAAAAAGGACATCCATTCAATAGAGGAAGCCTTTTATTCCTGGATTCTAATCCAATTAACCCTTAAACCACAAGGTATACACGACTTGGACGGGGGAAAATCTTTCTTTGTCCTCTACTTTGGTACTTATGAATAATCATTAGAGGGAGTAACAAAGGACATTTTTCTCTCTTTCGGATACGACCTGCACCTTGTGGTTTAAAGGTTAAGAGCTCCAAGTTTCAAAAGAAATAAACAAAATATACTGATAATTAATAAATGGGATCATATTATGAATATATGAAGTAGGTACTGAGTTTTTTTTAGAAAATAGTCAAAGGCCTATAGAATTGTGTGTGGAAGAAACTGAATTTAAAATCATAGAATATTTACCTCATCAACAAAACTGAAACTTAAGGGTAAGGATTGTCAAACAGCATTGAATCCTTGAATTATATTTCTAAATAAATATCATGATCTCATTATATTAACTCATTTTATTGACTGAATTAAGGCCAAAACAATCAAAAAGGGAAGTAAATATTTTTATTTGTTACCTAAAAGTAAAATTCTGTTAGAAATTTGCTGCCCATTAAATTCTGCCACCAGGGGGCAAATGCTCCCTCTCCTTAGATCCGGCCCTTTTTAAATATACTAAAGCAAGAATAAATGTAGGTTTTACACTCCTGCCGTTGAATTATTGTAATTCATATGCTAATTACCGGACATCGTGAGGCATCTATTTAAGAGTAATTTCAAATATTTTTTATGAATTTTGTAGGAAATTTAATGCTCTACAAGATTGGTTTCTGCATTAAAAAATGGTTATTAAGGCCAAACCAAATCTAACTCATAGGTAACTTCATAGGCCAATTACTGGATATTGGGAGATTGCCAATTCAGAGTCATAGTCATATAAGATTTACCGAATTTAAAAATACTTTTTTTTTTACTCACTGTACAGGAAATGTACAATTTTACTTGAGTGAGTCAAAAGTTTTGTTCATCCTGCTTTGTTGATAACTCTCAGATTAAATATTTTTGATTTTATTTGAATAAACCTTAAAACAAATATGAAATTTGTGCTAATGATCATATATACATACATACATATATATATATATATATATATATATATATATATATATATATATATATATATATATATATATATGATGAAAATTCTTCGTTTCATTTCTACTTTCCCTTACCTGTCTGTATATGAAATATAGAGTAAAGGAAAGTACTGCGATCGTAAAAAATTTCAAATTCCAGTTTTCAACGGAAATATACGTTTTAAGATCACTTGAGTCCAAATAACCAAGTCTCGCATAAAGGTGTTGTGTCTGTGTGTGTGTGTGTGTGTGTGTGTGTGTGTGTGTGTGTGTGTGTGTGTGTGTGTGTGTGTGTGTGTGTGTGTGAACAGTCTTGCTCAAAGACGAAAAGTGCTACGGAACTGAAATTTCGCATTTAAGGTAGGCTTATATTCTTGGGATGTTGCTGTAACTTTTTCGTCAGAATCGACTAACCGGAAGTACTTTGTATAATCGATTTTACACTTTTTTACAATTTTCTCGAAAACAGCGCTATCGATTTTTATGAAACTTGTTCAAAGTCTCCTCCTTAAAGCCCTTCAACTTTTCATATGTGTAGCACATATCCGAGGAAATGCAGAGAAAAAAGTTATAGCGAAAAGAAAATTTTATTTACGCATAACTCAAAAAGTATGCATTTTATGGTAAATTATGTATAAAATCATATGAAAGGTAATTAAATTCTCTAATGAACAAAAAAAAAAAAATCTACGTTGTGCCTGTATTAGCAAAGATACAGCGTATCTTATAAGGATTATTATAAGTCGCTAATCTGTTGTTAATAATCCACTCTGTAATAATATAACCCTATCAATAATATAAAAGTAGAAATTAACTTAATATTTTATACTTTTATATTATTTAATAGAACAAAATGTTTCCATGGAAACTAAACCGAAACTATTAAAATATATAAAATCCCAAAATATATAGTGTACTGAATTGTCGTACTAAAATTGTGAAAAAAAACTAATTAATTGTACTTTTGTGAGAGAAGACTTGAAGAAATACATTGTGCTGAGTTTATTTAAAATATTATGTGAACTTTTTAAAATTATGGTAAACAAATTATTATTTAAGAATAGTAAGGGAAAGCTGTGTGATGCGCGCGCCGCACTAAAGTTTTAATATTACAGGTACAGGGTTGACCTGTAGGATAAAAAAAAAACAACCCTAGTTTTTTTAATCTCCCTCCTGGTCTGTCAAAGTTTGCCTCTGACAGATCCTAAATATCCCTTTGTTTTTCCCTTCGGCCCCAATATATACAAAATCATAGTTAATATATATTATATTTTACATAAATATTATCTATTTTGTATATAAAATGTATATATCAGTATTTTAATTTAACATTGAGTTGTCTAATTATGACAGCCTGACGGCCACCATTTTGTTTGTATAATGTTATTGCCATTTGAATGCGCCCAAGGGCGTAAGCATAATTTTTTTGGGGGAGGAGAGGGGGAGAGGGATTTAATTTTTTTTTCCGGGGGGAGGGATTTAATAAGAAGAAGGCAAATGATCAGCTAAATATATATATTTGCCAAATTTGGCATAAGTTTTATGAATAAGCATCAAAAACAAGATCAAAAACTATTGTTAAAATTACCAAAAATATTACTCAAAATACAAATGTTGTGTGTGGTGAGTATGAAAATTATATTTGTTCGTAAATTTCGAGGGGGAAGGGATATATTCCCCTGAAATCCTCCTCTGCGTAAGCCACTTAATACGCCGCTTGTAAAGTACCAACATTTAAATAAATTAGTTGAAAAATCAGTGCAGCTTTTAGACCACTCTAAAGAAACGGTTGAAATTCATAATTTATCAAGAAAAAGAAAAATCGTGTACTAAATAATAAGGTTAATTTTCTTTCAAACAAACTAAAAAATAGGAAGTGACGAGCGAACACTTTTTAGACTAGAAAAGAAATTTAAATCAAAACGTTATAAACAACACTTATGTGGACTGACAATGGAGTGGACAGCATAAGAATTCTCATATTCTATTTTATTTTTTTCTTCGTCTTTTTAATTTTTCACTTTATCATTATAATGGCATCATCTGTTCTATTTAATTTAGTATTATAGTTTATTTATGAGTTTTATAAATCTAAAATTATTCCGTAATCATAAACACTAAGCGTCGTTAGGGATGTCTCTTGCATGAGACTATAATCCCCCTTTTCAAATTGTTAACTGTTAAAAAATCCATGTAAGGCTCTCCAAGCCGATCTGGAAATAAAGAATATATATAAAATATATAAACAAATAATTAAAATACATGTATAATAAATAATCTATATAGACTAACAGTTTTCACAATAACACTTTTTCAGAGTAGAAAAGAATTTTAAAAATATATTTTACCAACGATACGTACAGAGACTTACGTCGAATTTTTTTTGGAGGGATTTAAATTATTTTTTAAGGGAAGTGATTTAATAAGAAGAAGGGAAATAATCACCTAAATGTCTATAATCGCCAAATTTGGCTCAAGTTTTAGGGATTAGCATGAAAATTGGATCAAAAACTATTGTTAAAATTACCAAAAAGATTACTCAAAATACAAATCATATGTTGGTGAGTATGAAAATTATATTTTTTCGGAAGGAAGGGGATCCCCTTCGCACCCTTCCTACGCCACTGGATAGGTAGGTTTGCAAAAGTCAATGGAATGGTATATGTATACAAAAAAAAAACAATAAAAATACACATGTCAGCAATAAATAAAATTTAATGTGGATCTATATAGACTAACATTTTTCACAGTAACACTTTATCAGACTAGTAGATTAAAATAGACCCTGTGTTTGTGATAAGACGTTGAGTTTGTTTCAAAAGGAAAATTTACCCTATTTGAACTGTTTTCTTTTTCTTTTTCCTTAAAAAAAGGAAGTCTTCCACAAAATGGAAACCCTGTAAAGGTATACCAAAATTAATAATTAATATTAATCTCTTACCTCTTAACTACTGCGTTAACGCAGTTCAATGTTTTAATAAAAAATGGCGTATTTTTACAATGAGAATATTTTGATCAAAATTTTTTTATTTATTTATTATCATATTAAAATGAATAAGTACTATAATATATTAAGAATAAATTAAGGGATATTAAGCGGAAAGAGGTTGGCAGTACAGCTGGAGTGGGGGGTTGAGTCTAAAGATCAGTTGTCGCTTTACTACCGCGTCGTTATGAGGCCTCCAGGAGAGGTAAGTAATATATCCTAAAATCTTTATTGTTTAATAGTATTGTCTTATTTATATTTATATTTATTACCGTTTTATAGGATTGAAAAATTTCAATTTGTGCATGTTATATGAAAAAAAAAATTGTTTTAAATAGTTACTTATTTTTTATTGAACAAATAACTTAACTATTTAGACATTAGTCATACAAATAATTAAATAATAATATAGCCTAAATTTAATTATCATTGTGGTTTATCAGTTTACGATAATATTTAAGTATGGACTCAAGAATAATCATTCAATGGCTCAAAAATGCTCTGTAAAACCTCGATATATCGAATCTCAATGGGACGAGAAATCTTGAAATTATCGAGAAATTCGATATATCGTGGTTCAATTTATCGATCTCTAACTGATTTCGATAAATTTTGGTCTACATTAAAATTATTGTATGCTCACTTCTATTAAAGAAGTTACATATTATTTAATTACAAAATGCTTTTACAGTATGAGAGTGATTTACGTTTTCCCATTGTCTAGAATAAAAATACACTCGAATCGTTTACAAACACAACCAAAGTCGAAAAAATTCTGAACTCGGACTAACTGATGACAATAATAAACATTAAACTGTAAACATAACTAATCTTAAAATGGGAGTTACAGGTTGTAACATGGACGCTAGTCATTGAAAGACCGAGCTGGGTTACAGGTTTTAACATGGACGATAGTCATTGAAAAACCCAGCTGAGTTTCGTCTAAATGCTATTGATTTTTTCATAACAACTTCCATAAATAGTAGTGGTTTTTCCAATATAAACTTCGATGTATAGAGATTCGAGCAAATTATGAAAATTCGTAATATTGAGGTCTTCTTGAACAATCCTGTATGCAGAAGTAAAAATACCATGGGAGTGACAGAGAGGTTTAACAACAGGTTTATTTTCAAAACATTTGTTAGAAATTAAAAAAATAAATAAATAAAATAAAATACTTTCGATGTCGCAAAAGATTTTGGAGAAATTTTATTTCAAAAATAACAAACTTCAAACTTTTACTTTTTACTACAAACTTTAAAGTATTTACTTATTTTATATAATTACTACTACTTTAGGAAGTTTACATTATTATTAAATTAAATCGTTTTTTTTTGTGAACAAACACACTTCCCAAAATATATTTTTATTATTTTTATAACATTAAAGTTTTTTTACCCACAAACAAACCAACGTTTCGAAATTTTCTTTCATCTTCTGGGTTTTCCTTTCTTTCTTTCTAAAATTCAACAATACAACTACAACACTATACATATTTTTCAATTAGTAATGTAACTCTAACAAAATATTTCAAAAACTAAATTATTCTAACTTAATTATGCAATTTTTTCTAATATAAAATAGTTGGCAGTCCTTCCCAATGTACTTCTGTTTTTTTTTCGTAAATAGATTATTTCGATAAAAAAAATAAAAAATCTGGTGCGGTGCGCGTATCACACAACTTTCCCTTACCGCCCTATAATAATTATCTTTTTAATATAATTCTAAAGAGTTCACATAAACAATACTTGAAATAAACTCAGCAGCATTCAATTCTTCCCCCACTTAAGTATAATAAAATAGTTTTTAAAACAATTTTAGTACAACAATTCTGTACACTACCTCTATATCTTAACTTTGTCAAGTTGGAAATATATTTTAAAAGTTGCTGGTTTAGTTTCTATGGAAACATTTTCTTTCCATTAAATAATGCGAAAGTAGAAATTATTAAGTTAATTTCCGTTTTTGTATTCTTAAATTACTTTGTTACAGAGCGTATTGTTTGCAACAGATTGGCGGATTGGTGGGAGGAGGTTCGGTCGCTTCTATCTTCTTTCGGATGCGCTTGGTTATCCATATATTTTATGCTCCTCATAAAATACACTGTATCTTTGCTAATACTTGCCCGCTTTTGATAATTTTTTTTATAGATACTTTAATAACCTTTCATATAATTCTGTACATAATTTACTATAAATTGCATATTTTTTAAGCCATGCGAAAATAAAATATTCTTTTCTTCATAACTTTTTTTCCTGCATTTTCTCGGTGATTTACTACATAAATGAAAAATTAAAGGCCTTTATGAAGAATAATTTAGGCAATTTTCATCAAAATCGTTAGAGCCGTTTTTGAGAAAAATGTAAAAAAGTGTAAAATCCATGATATAATAGCTATTTCCGGTTAGTCCGATGCTCTGTATCTTTGCTATTATTGGTCCGATTTTGATGATTCTTTTATTGTTTTTTAGATAATTTAATTATCTTTCATACAAGTGAATAGATAAATTACCGTAAAATGCATACTTTTTAAGCTATGCGCAAATAAAATATTCTTTTCATCATAACTCTTTTCCCTGCAATTCCTCGGTGATTTACTACATAAATGAAAAGTTAAAGGTCTTTATGAAGAATAATTTAGGCAAGTTTAATCAAAATCGTGAGAGTCGTTTTCGAGAAAATTGTAAAAATATGTGTAAAATCGATTATATAAAGTGGCACTTCCGGTTAGTCGATTTTGACGAAAATGTTGCTGTAAAATCACATGCATGTGCTAACCTTAAATATGTAATATTAGTATCGTCTAGCTTTCCGTTTTTGAGCTAGACTGATCACATGCACACAGACACACAGACCATTTTGCGAGACTCGGTCATTTGGACTCAGGGGACCTTAAAACATGTATTTCCGTTGAAAACTCGAATTCGAAAATTTTCACGATCGCAATACTTCCCCTTACTATATACTTCGTATATAGGTAAGGGAAAGTAAACATAGGAATTTAATGCATTTTTACATATGTTTATATTCAAAAATTTAAATTGCATAAAAAAAGCTAAATTTTCAGGTGTCTTTTCTTTTTTTTTTTACTGAAAAAGATGTAGTGGGTCTAATAAGTCTGGGATATTATAATCTAGTCGCTAGAAAATTTCTAAATGCAACACTGAATGACACGTTTATATGTCAATATTGTACATTATTATAAATTACATAAAATAAAAATATGTACGTATTTGTTTTATTTTTTTAAAGCAAAATTAAAACAAATCATTAAGAGAAAAAAATGCATAGGATTCGAATAGTAATAAAATTACAGAAAAATCTTCACTCTAAAATAGTGGTTCATTAAACATCAGACATTTCAAATTATTGATGTACTTTAATTGTAAAGCGCTGGTCATTCAATGCAACTGGTACCTAAGATTCAATTTTACGAATTTTATTAATATCATATTTTAAAGTAAGGATTCAAAATTGGTGAGTCGAAAAGGATACTTTACTTGAAGGTCATAATAAAGTTACATAAAAAATTATATTAAAATTAAATACAGAGATCATATGGTTTGGTAATAAAGGTTACAAATTTTTTTTTCTCCACTCTAATTAAACATTTTTATTACTTGTTTTAAGTGTTAAAACTATGAGTAAAATATTTGTTTTCCACCCCATTTGTGAGATGAACAAGTCTGCAGCAGGAGAATAATATATCAGTTTACTGCGTTTTTCCGCTTAAAATGTCGAAACTGTCGATTTCCAATGCTTTATCTAGTTATATTGACACTTATAATGTTGTCACGGAACACAAAGTAATCTCTTGGAAATTAGTTACCTACTAAAAGAAAACTACATATAATAATGGAATGAGACCTCCAGAAACAAGAGTAGGTGTGTGTCAATAGATGGATGTCGCGAAACCAAATGTCGTTTTTGAGATATTGCTATCTTCGGAAATTAGTAACCAAATTCAGGATTACTTTTGAGCCCCCGTTTTATAGTTAAATAGACGTACAATGAAGTCATGGGGTGTCCACATCAGATATTTTTGTTGCCTCTAGAGCGGGGTCTATCGGGCCTATTGGTAAATCCGGCCCTGTAGGTCTGTGTGAGAAGGGCAGTATCGATAAGGTTGGGAGGGGAAGAGGGGATCAGTCCTTAAATGAGGGGTGAGGGTGGGACCCCACTACCGAAGCAACATAGCAAGCAATTCAAGGAGAATTTGGTCGTGGGTTACGGTCAAGAAAGAAAACACACACGCTACCTTGGAAGAAGACCGGCACAACTCAAAAATATTTGATATTCAGATTTTTGTATGTTCATACTCAACAAAATATTTATTTTATTACAATGAAGAGAGCAATACTTTTTTTTTTTATCGTCTGATAAAATAAATACATAAATAAATAAATACATAAAATAAATATCTTGTTGAGTATGAATACACAAAAATCTGAAAATCGAATATTTTTAAGTTGTGCCGGTCTTCTTCCAAGGTAGCGTGTGTGTTTTCTTTCTTGATCGTAATCAAGATTTTTTCGGAATCAAGAATTGGAATTTTTAAATAATAATCTATCAGTCCATATATGTGGAGCACGTTCTCCAAATACTTAGTCAATTTATAATTTAAAGAATTTTTAAATAATAATAAAGAAAATTAGTTCTGAACGAAAACCGGTTTTGATAAATAATAATAGAGTATTTAAATATTTCATTGTGCAACTTTAAATAATTTATAAATAATAATTTATTGGCATCGAACCAGAGCAACTGCTTCCTCCTGCAGCCCCTCATATGAAAGCACATTGGACTTCGTATCCATGTTTTCTGCGCAGATTCTCTGAAAATCCGTTTAATTTTTATTTATTTTTTAAATAATTCCGAAATTATATACACAGATGCTCATTTGAAAGGTAATTAATTTGTCTACAGTATAATAGAAATATATCAGTCAGTGTATCTCAAAAACAATGCCTAGGAACCTGAATTTTTCAGGTTTTTAAGAATGCCCCTCTTAGTTGCAGATATACAACAAGGATGGATTTGAAAAAAACACTTATGCCCTAATTGGTTAAAAAAAATATTTTTTATTTTTTTAAACCATTTTTTGGCTAATATGCAGGCTAAGATAGAGACAGAAAATTATAACTTTACAAGGATCGACCAGAGTAAGCTGCGAGCAGGAAACTATGCTCATCTTAAAGACACTTTGTGCAAGAGGGTTGGCTATGTTTCGGACATTGAAAAGATGGTTGTGTTGCCATTCTGTTTTTCGGGTGTGTCCCGATGATATATACATAAGAGAACTCAAGATATAATGACATATGTTCGTCACTATCGTCGTCCTGATATGTCCATCACGTTTACATGTAAACGGAAATGGTCTGAAATTGGAGATGCCTTATAAGGCGGACAAAAGTCTCATGGCAGACACGATATAACAGCTCGAGTGTTTCATTTGAAAGTTAAAAAAATGATGCATGTTTTAACCAAAGGTTCTATTTTCGGTCCAAGTTGATGTTACATGTACGGGCTTGCCTCACGTTCACACAATGCGTGACACGAGCTAATATATGCATTACAGTCATCCTTAATAACATAAACATATATAATTAAAGAAGAAGCTGGAGGGGAGGGGTGCGGTCAAAGACAAAGACGCTAATAATTATGACTTACTTACATTTTGTTCCAACGTTTCGGCCTAAATTTTAGGCCATCATCAGCCTAAAAACAAAAAACAAAAATATCTGATGTGGACAACACATGACTTCCTTGTACGCCTATTAAACTATAAATCGGTGCCTCAAAAAATGATTCTGAATTTGGTTACTAGTTTCCGAAGATTGCAGTATCTCAAAAACGACACTCGGCGTCGCGACATCCATCTATTGACACACGCACAAACAAATGGGGAGGAAAACCAGTATTTTATACTCAATTTTAACACTTAAAACAAGTAATAAAAATGTTTAATTGGATTGGAAACCAAATTGCGTTTGTAACCTTTATTACCGAAACATATGATTTATGTATTTAATTTAAATATAATTTTTGATGTAAACTTATTATGACCTTCAAGTAAAGTACCCTTTTTGTCTCACCAATTTGAACCAAAACATAGTAAATACATTCACATCGATATAAAAGACCTATTTTCCAAATTTGAGATGTTTTACATTATATTTTAATATAATTTTTGGTGAAAATCTATTATGACCTTCAAGTAAAGTACCGCTTCCGATTTCCCAATTTAGACCAAAATCTAGTATGTTATTTAAATCAATAAGTTATAAATACTAAATTTGAGAAGTTTTGCATAGTATTTTAATATAATTTTTGATGGAAATCAATTATGACCTACAAATAAAGTACCACTTCCGGTGATCAAGCAGTGACCAGAAAGGGAGGTTCACAACTAGATTTTACAACAGTCCTAAATACAAAATTTCAACTTTCTACGGCTAACCGTTTTTGAGTTATGCGAGATACGAACGTACAGACGCCACGACAAAACTAGTCAAAATGGATTCAGGGATGGCCAAAATGGATATTTCCGTTTAAATCTGAAAACCGAAAATTTTCGCGATTACAATACTTCCTTTACTTCGTACAAGGAAGTAATAACAGCACTGAAAACGACAGAGGCAGTACCAGCAACAGTAAAACATAATAAAAACAGAAATGACAAGCTAGATAAAAATATATATATATATATATATATATATATATATATATATATATATATATATATATATATATATATATATATATGAAGTATAAAAAGAAAAATGTTAATATAATTTTAAAAATGAAAAATTAAAGTAAAGTGAAAAGAGTGAATGAATGGTTATGAATTACGAGTACATGCTAAGATTGTGAATATAAGATTATGAATTTCATATATGAAACTATAAACTACATTATACATGATATAATAAAATAAAATATTGTTTCATTTTATTGTTTCATGTACGAAATTCATAATCTTACTATGTACTCGTAATCCATAACCTTTCCTTCACACTTTACTTTTTCATTTTTTACAATTATATTGATATATTTTTCTTTTTATATTTCAGGTAATTTTATCTTGCTGGTCATTTATGTTTTTTATCATATTATTCTGTTCTTCCTTAATTTATATCTACGGTCAACCAAACTTATTCGCGAGCGAAGCCTCGGCTAACAGCTATTATTTTATATTATACCCTTAATTTCATCAATTTATAGAGGCAATATTAACACTTGTTGCTTACGATTAATTGATTACACAAACTTGCTGAGTCGCCTATGTCTAAACTTCTGGCATTACCCCCAGCCTGGCTACGCCTCTGCATTGGTCGCATGTGAGTTTTTCCCTCACGCTTCAATTTCATCTATTTCTATCGCATTTCCCTGGATTGGGCCAGGATAAAATAACACTAGCAATTAGGTAGCAATATAATATACACATAATTATTACTTTTAGGTAAAAAAATAAATAAAATAATTGAATGCAACTATTTATTACGTCTAAAACTCATCATTATAACAATAATTTTTATTTACAATTTTTTTCATTTTGATGAAACAGTTAATAGACTAATTTTTCATTTGAAAACAATAATTAAAAAAACTAAAAAAAAAAAAAAAAAAAAATAATCTGAACAAGTTTCTTAAAGTATTAAAGACAATGTTAAAGTAACGAATGTAAAATATAGCTATTTTCGAATCACTTAGTTTTATCAATTTATAATTTATTTAATTGCAAAATAAAATCGTATAGATAAAAATCTACGGCTCAGAGATGAAAAAGATTATTCGCAACGGCGAAAAGTAAAATTTATAGTGTACTTTTTTGATTTGCTGAATTAATTTGGTCGCGGAAAAATTAAGCATACCCCCTCCTCCCCCCTCCTCTCTAGCAAAAATCCTATTTTCGATTTTACCACCCTCTGCCACAATTCCTGGTTATCCGCTTCTAGGGAAATACGATACCGATTAAGTATCGATAACGGCGCACATTCAATCGCTTAAATCAAATATTTGATAGCATTAAGATATCAAAAGGAATATTGAATCAGTTACAGTATCGTAATTCTCTATCTGTTTGTTATACACATTATATCATGATTACTGATTTATACTTATGGTTGACTTAAATCCAATAAAATAAATCTTATTTTCGAAGACTAAAAAAAAAAGGAAAACAATTATTTCTTGGCATTTTGGCGCCCACTTTAAACGCCCAGGATGGCCGCCCCCTTCGCCCTTCCCTAGCTAAGCTACTGTTCGAAAGGGAGATATGTAAAAGAGATTTTAAGTATAAAAAGAAAAGGGAACATTTATAAATACTAAAATGTAAATTTTTGTTAACGAAAATCTCATACAGCGACAATTGCCGGGTAATTAAAAAGTATTCTGAAAGTATACTGGCTAAGTTGATTAAATCAAATTATAAGAATTTCAAGAATTTGGGGATAGTTGGAATTCGATACGTCTACCATCACCATCCGTGGTCGCTGCACGCTCTCCGATACAACTATTTATTCATTAGATAATTTGTCTTTGGGAAAAGCCCTTATACAAATAGAGTTGACCTCAACTCATCATAATAATAATTAATTTACAATTATACTAATTGTAAGATAGAAAACTACATTCAAAAACTTGTAAAGAGCATAAAATAATTTAAGATAAAAATTTAAAAGTAAATATTCAAAAATAATATTAAAAAAAATGCGATTCTGTCTGAATCTAGATTTAGAAAGAAAAAATAGATTAAATAAAAAGTAATTTTTTATACAGAGACATAATATGTACAATTATACTAGATAAAAAATAAAATTATACAAAAAATATCTTTTCTTTTTCTATTTTAAACTAGATTAATATAAATATACCCTCTTGCATGTACGCATTACAAACACGATCATATCAAATGATAAAGTTTAGTAATAGTGATAAGATAGAATAATAAAGAAAGAAAAAAATTATTTTTTATTATATAAGTGCAGTATTTGGGAGCGTGCTGTAATTATGTTTTAGTTTCATACAGCGCATAACTGATTCATATAATTCATGACTGATTCACGAATCTCCACATTTTGTTACTCTTGTTTCTTATTATCTTTTCCTACTTCTCCAATTTATTCTCCATGAAGTAATACGAAAAAAAAAATGTTTTTAATTTTAGTGAAGTAAGTAAACAAATACCTAACCGCTTGCACACGTATAAATACCTAACCGCGTAAACAAAATACCTAATACTTAGAAACCTGAGCTGACAAAACAATATGGCGGCCATTTAGTAGATCAACCCTACTAATAGCATATAATGAAGTATGCTATTAGTAACTGAGTCTGCTATTTGAATTGTTTTTTACTGCATGCTATTGACGAAATTCCACTAATAGCAAATGTTGCATGCTTAATGAGAAGGATCAGAGTACACCTCAATAGTCTATAATCTATGTTCATCTGACTAATAAATGGAATAGGTCTTCAAGCATTTTGTAATTGCATATTTTGAACTTCTTCAATTGTTTAATTATGTGAGATTGTTTATTAGTATAGGAAAAATAAGCCCAAAATCGATCAAATAAACAACATAATTTGTACATTGATGACACTTTGATCATAACTTCGTCTTGGTAGTAAGAATCAAAATCTACTGAGTCCTACCAAATTTCTGGGAGACAATCCAATCCTCCCCTGGGAGGTCGAAATGGGAGGGGGAAGTATGGAATATTCGCAAAATAAATTGAACAAATTTAATCGAGTAAGTTATCGTTTCTTCAAGTGTTTTTGTTGTAGAATCGAATGAAACTACCGCCATGGTGATATAGTCAATAATTCAAAAGTTATTACAGATTTTAGAAAAAAAGTAAAGAAAAATGTATAGGATGTTCCGTAAATCACGAGAAATGTTTAAAGAGGTAATTATAGACCTCGAAGAGCAACGTTCATATTGGCCCATTGTTGGACATAATACAGAAAATATCTGATGTGGACACCGCATGACTTCCTTTTACGCTTATTAAATTATAAATCGGTGGCTTAAAAAGCGATCCTGAATTTGGTTACTAGTTTCCGAAGATAGCAGTATCTCAAAAACGACACTCGGCGTCTCGGCATCCGTCTATTGACACACACACACACACACACACACAAGCTCTTATTTCTGGAGGTCTCATTCCGTTATTATAAATCGTTTTCTTTCAGTAGGTAACAAGCTCCCAAGAGATTTCTTAGTGTTCCGTGATCGATTTTTTTTCGTTCGATATTTGGATTCTACGTATCTTCAACGTCAAAACGCAAAGCTCAAATTTTGAGGAAGGGGTGGATAGATTTTTTTTTTTCTTGGTCTATTACTAAGGTCTATTATTGAAATAATAAACCAAAAACGTGGCTTACTTAAAAAAATATGAAACGTAAATCTCCTGTTTTTCAGTGTGGACCCGGACAATAGTGACGTCGTTTTTTGAAAAAGGCGTAAGCGCTATTTAGCCAACTTTACAGAAAACACATGAAACTATTTTTCTCCAAATAACAATATATATTTTTTTTTGTTTTATTCTTAATTTTATAGAACAGGAGTTTATTAACCTGGCAAAATCTTTATTTATACATCTTTATGTGGCTATAATTTCTATATATTTTTAACGCTTCTGACACTGGTTAAGGCCAACGTGACGACTGAGGGTGGTTAGCATTTGGTGCTTACATCATCCAAATTCAATATTTAGACCATTTCCAATTTTTTTTTCTCCATATATCTTTAGGGAGAATCGATAGAGGTGGTGTTCACGTCCCAAAATCAATTACAACCTAAATTTCGATTTTTTGACGCTTAAGCCTTTTTCAAAAAACTACGTCGATATGAACTTTTTTGTTGCTCTTAAAGGTCTATTATCATCTGCTTAAATATTTTCCGTGACTTACGGAACACCCTGCATATAGTTAAGTCGCAAAATGTCATTTTTCTGTATTTTTCCCCTAAAATAAGTGATAACTTTTTGACTTTATTGACATAGGAGTGGTCTCATTCGATTCAGGAAAAAAAAAAAAAAAAAAAAAAAACCCTATACGAAACGATACCTTATTTGACTTCATTTTCATATACATATATTCATTTCATATAGTATTTTCATATACTTAAATGGGGAATCTGTTTTTAAATTGGGCTGTATATCGGGATTGACTGTAAATATTTTATTGTTAGCTGGGTACTGCTAAGACCATTATATGATGGGCTGAGTGAGAATAGTGGCTTCTATTCGGAGCTGACTTGGATCTGAAGTTGGTACCTGCTAACAAAAAAAAAGGAACTTCCCTTATCTCCTACCAGCTGCTGCCCTTTGTTGAATTTTTTGTCAAGCCAACTCAGCCCTCAACCCAATCAAAATTATCATTTCAGCATCTTATTTTACTAGTATTGTTTAAAAAAAATAAACTGCAGTTGAACCTCTGTTTATCGAAAATCTCTATATATCGAATTTTTTTAAGAACCTTGAAGTTTTATTACAAAAAAAAAATTCTGTATATCGAATAAAATTTCTATATATCGAACAAAAAATTTCAATTTAAAAAAATATAAAATGTGATTGTCATCAAAAAGAGTCCTTAGTTTACGTAAATAAGAATGGGTAATAATTAAATAAGAAAAAAAATATTATTCCACTGGTTAGCAAAGCAATGGAAATTCAGGGAAGATCTTGTTTCAGAAGAAGCACAGGAGTACCTAAATTCTCTGAATCTCTTTCCTAGCATAGAATGAAATTTTCATTTTAAATTAATTTTAAATCTGCCTCTCTTGTTGTGAACGTTGCTTCTAAACATGACTTCGGTGATGAATTATACATAAATAGATATTAGAAGCTATCTTGTGCGAAAACAAAAATAAATTTTTGCATATTTTTAATACACGTTCTTATTAAATTATAAATGCACATCTTCAATCACAGATGTAATTTGTACAATTTTTCAAATAAGTGCTATTGATCGTTTAGTTTTTTTTAACCCTAAAAAATTGCCTTTGTTACTTCATTAACACCAAGAATTGTCTTTGGTACTTCTTTAACCCTTAAGAATAGCTGTAATTGTTTTTAGATTGATAAGAGTGAAAAATTGCAATCTTGTTATATATCGAAATTTCCATATATTGAATTTTTTTCAAGGAACCTTCATGTTCGATATATGGAGGTTCAACTGTAATTGGTTGTTATTATCAATCTATCATATCATTTTCTCCTGCGCCTATTCTGCGTTTTGTTTTGAGTGATCAGTTTGCAGTTTTGTATTCCGTAGATTCAAATATGATCATTTTATAATTTTGAATCCACCAATGATATCCAAAGTTTCAATTTCCAGTCCAGAAAATAAGCCAGCTGATTTGATTGTCATAAGAATTGTTTAAGGGATTTAAACATGACGTTTTATTTCGGATTAGTGAAATAACCTTTCAGTGTACCTCGGTTATCTTTTTATATGTATTATTTTTTTTATCAATAACCATTTTATATTGTAAAAATCTGGTGCGCGCATCACACAACTTTCTCTTACTTTGTTATTTGATATAAAATTTAATAGTTTCCATTTAGTTTTTAAGGAAATTTCTTTTCTTTTCCATCGAAGCATTTAGCTTCCATTAAATTATATAAAATTATAAATTATTATTTACAACAATCACTGAAGTTCATGAGTTTAATTTTAATTTTGTTTATTTGAAACAATCAATCTTCTCTCATTTTTAGTAATAATGATGAAAAATGGATAAATGAAAGAATTGTATATTTAACTAAAGGAGAAAAAAAATGAAAATATTTTCCCAGATTAAAAACGAATTCACGGAAATAAGAGTACTAATATATATGTGTAATATACCGTTGGAAAGCTAAAGATTTTAGAAAAAATAATATCCGACATATAGAGTCGCAGAAGGAAGTAGAGAGTGAGGAAAAACTCAGTAATTCTTGTAAATAATAATTTATATTTTTATATCATGTAATGGAAGCTAAACTTTTCCATGGAAACTAAATGCAATTTCCTTGAAAACTAAATGGAAACTTTTAAATTTTATTTCAAATAAGGAATTAAGTGAAAGTTTATTACAGTATAAAATGGTTATTGACAAAAAAAATACACATAAAGAAATACCCGAGGTACACTGAACGGTTATTTCCATCACTAATCCGAAATAAAACGCCAAGGTTAAATCTATTGACTGTGAACAATTCTTATTACAATAAAATCAGCTGATTTATTTTCTGGAAATGGAATTGAAACTTTTGATATCTTTGGTGGGTTAATATTTGAATCTACCGAATACAAATATCCAAACTGATCACCTGAACTACGTTTCTTTCAAGGAAAGAGCAAGATATGGAAAAACGTAGAGTAGGAGGTCAAGAATATAGAGAAATTTAAATTGATGTTAAATACTTAAAAATGATATGATAGATTGATAATTAACAATTAGTTTATTTAAAAAAAAATAAATACATAATATTAGTAAAATAAGACTCTAAAATGATAATTTTAGTGTGGGTTGAGTTGGCTTGACAAAAAATTCAACAAAGGGCTCCATCTGGTAAGAGGTAAGGAAAGAGCTGAAAAATGGCAGATACGACAAAAAGGTACTGAAAAAAGCCCAATCAAGAATTTGATTTGGAGGAAAAAGTTATATGCAGAAGGACTCCCCGTTATCGGACTCCGGCCGAAGAGATTGATAAACATCCAGAGCCCAAATCTTACATAATCCAAACTCCAGAAGGAGCTAGATATAAAATATATAATATATATTTATTAAGAAGCTCGACAGACCTAACCAACACCGCTCTACAATCTGCCTGAGGTCATCAGGAGTCAGTGTAAACGTTAAGAGACAATAAAAAACCAAGATCTGGACAATCAAGTTGGAGATTCCGAGAGGGATCAGAAACCGCCCAAGTCGCCATATAAAACTGCTGGTGGAAGAGTCAGTAGATCTCCAAAAACATTATGTGAATGTTGAAAAAATTATTGTTCTTCTAAAAAAAAAAAAAAAGGAGGATATCTGGCATCGCCTGGCGCATTTTTATATAATATGTTTATGATATGGTACGTGAATTGTAACATAAAGAGATGTTACTTTAATTTGTATTATTTGTTGCTTTGTTAGAAAAAAATGTGTTATTTATTATGTGATAATTATTTAACAGAAATCATACCTCCTTCGCAAGAATGATATGATGGGACATTCATCCAAGAGAGAGGACTCAACGTTTCTGATGTTAACTCTTGAGGTGAGAATTGAAGAGGACTCCTCGGGAGGGGGGAGGGTACCAGAACTCTAAACGAATTTGTCGATTACCGAGAAAAATTTTCACCCCTTTGGACCTCTGAATATTTTCAGTCAAAAGTTTTGGCAAAATATTTTGTCGGTAACCGGTTGTTTCGTTGTGAGTTCTAATAACTCTCCTCCCCTCCCCCAAAGAGTTTTAATAATTATTCTTACTAACCAAAGTGCTGCAGTTTATAGCAAAAAAGTTATAGGGCTTCAAAGTTGCGAGAAGTGTGAAGTTGGCTCTCTGTATCTTCAGTTGCTATTTTTTTTGGATTAAAAAATAGAACTATTTGGAATATAACTATTTATCGACAATTCACTTAACCACTACCATATCCAAATCCTTTAATTCTAAATTATCGTCTTTTTCATTTAAATTAAAAAAAATATTACTAAATCTAAAAATCCATGAAGCAGTTCAACATATTAATTTTGTTAACCAAAAAATATCATCTCTTACCAACCTCTTAAATGTTGATATTTGTGAAGAAAATATGAATAATCTCTCCACTTGCATTTCCACTATTTTTAACATAACATCCTCAAATGACAATGTATTTATAAAAAAATATGTAATAATCTTCTACTTATCCTTAATCCTGACAAAATTCATGATATCCTATCATTCTTTAAGTCATACCATGATATCCTATCATTCTTTAAGTCATACCATGATATCCTATCATTCTTTAAGTCATACCATGATATCCTATCATTCTTTAAGTCATACCATGATATCCTATCATTCTTTAAGTCATACCATTGTCATGAGCTCATATTCCCAACACCCTTACCACCAAAAAATTAACGTAGCCACAAACCTTATAAACCGATGTCTTTCCCTATCTGATTCCCATAACCATGAAACTGACATTAACCTCATCAAACAAATCTTCTTAGCTAAAAAATAGAACAATTTCTAAAAATTCTAAAGAACTATAGAACTCTTAGTGTTGCTATCAGAACATTAAATTTTTTTTTAAATTTTTCGTTTTGGCGGGCCAACTTCACAGAGGTAGGTATTCTTATTACATGACGTATGGAGGGTGGGAGGGTTTAATCTTCAGGAAATAAATGCAAAACATAATATATATTTATTTATTGCACTCCATTCCAGTAAAAAATATGGGGAAAATACTGCAGCAAACATTAGCTGCACAAACATAATTAAAACCAATTACAATACAGATAGTAATAAACCGTATTTATTTATGGTTATCACTCCACTATAATACAAAATAATATCTAAAATGATAACCTATAAAATATTGTTCAATCTCATTTATTTTAGACTTTTTCTTGGAACAGGATCAAAATTGGAAGGGGAAAGTTTTGGTGTAGACGATAGTTTTGGTACATCCTAGATTTTTGGGTCTCTGAACTTGAATCTGAAGTTTTCTGACAGATATTTTGTCGAAAACCTTAGTTTTCCATCAATCTCTTGGATACTTTTTTTATTCAAACAAGACCATCCTCTACCAAATTAAAGTAAACAAAATGTTTTACACCTTATGCCCATAAAATATTTCTCTGTTATCAAGGATTAAGCCGCTATAAAATGAGGCCAAATTCCCAAAAAGTGGCAAAAACGCGATATAAGAAAGCGACAACATTCATCGTACTCTCCGATGCAGGCTGTTAACAGCCAAACTTCTTAAAAGTATATCATGTTCTTACATGCTATAAGTGGCTGTGAAACGATTTTTTCCTCTTCGATCAATATAAATGGATGTTTGTGAGAGCATTTTCCAAAAACCTCCATCTTGTAGCAATTTTGAGTGTTTTCCAAAAATCACAGGTTGCTTTAGGGTGTGGGAACGGAAAAACTCCTTACTTCAATTTTTTTTGCATTGTGATTTAGGCAAGTAGTTTTGCAGTCCATCGGTTGGTGGATGAAGCTTTGTAACAATTGATTTTTAAACGTAAGATAATAAAGTAAGGGTAATAAAGTTTAGACATATTAAGACTTTTCACTCACTGAGTAATAATAACCATTGCTATCTCAATTGTAATGAAAAATGTAAGAGAAGGGTTCAGCAGTTCACACCCTCAAGTTTATTATAATCATTTGTCTTCATATTTTTCATCTTCACTTTGATTTTAAACACGTGCTTCGAAACACGGTACAAACACAGCGTACGTAGGTAAAATGTACTTTTCATTTATTTAATGTGTATTTCTTGAAGTATTTGCATGTATGGTCAAAAGTAGGGTAACTTGGATAGTTTTTATGAAAATCGGACATAAAGAGCCATTAATCACTTTTCCCCACTTTTTTATACTTCTTCAGCGCGCTCTACTGGCTGAACGGTTGATTGTAAAGACATTTTTTATGGACATGAAATGTAGAATTTTTTTTTACTTTAATTTCGTATGAGGCGCTCTTCTTGGAAAAACAAATAGATTCCGAAATATTGGCAAAAAAAAATTCAAGTATTTCACAACAAAAACAAGGTTCCGGTCAAAAAACAAAAAACTTGAGTGAACCAAAATTTACGGCTATAACAAAACGTTCCTCTATTTTCCACACGTTTTATTATAAAATAAAAATGTTCATAAAAAATAATAATTGGGGATTCACATTAAAGGGCAGTTGCGGTAAGTTTAGAGGGGAGGTGCGTCCTCGACTAAAGGGGGGAGGGGGTACGTCCTATCTTCTAATATGGAATTGGGGGGGGGGGCGTCATTAACTTGGGGTAGTCACCTCTGCTTAATCTACGATTTTTATTTTTTAAAAATACGCTTTCACACAATGATTTCACTCTTGTTAAAATGTTTTTGTAGTGAACTTGCTTCCACGTGTTTGAAGTTGTCATTACAACGGGTACATTACAATTTTGAAATATGTAAAAAAAAATTAGATTTTTTCTCTCTAAGACTTTCTTAGTGAGTCTAATCTCCAACAATTTTATAATGCATCGCGTTATTTCGACTCACGTTGGCTTCAAAACGGAGCGGCCAAACAAAAAAATCTTTAGAATCAAAGTTGTAGTTAATTTACTCTTGTTTAATTTAATGTGTAATGAATATTAAAAGTTATTGGAAATAATAGTTTCATGTAATGAGCAAAAAATAAAAACACTTACGTTGTTTGCATTTGTTTGATACTTCCAGAAACAAATTGAGGTAAAAAAAGTTGAAGTTCGTAATCAGGCCAAAACTTTCCGTCCAGATCCTCTTCTGGATACGTTCAGACAGAACAATGCTTTTAAGAATTCAAATAAAAATATCAACAAAATTCGCAGATTTACGCGTCTGCGTAATATTTCCTCACGTAAATAGAGGCTGAATTAATAGGTTAACAGACTGCGCTCAAAAGACGAACCATTTTAAAAAATAAATTTAAAAAATGCATTTAAAAAAAGTACAAAAACTACTTTTAAAAAAGCCCTTCAACTACCCACAAGTCTTCTTGTTCTTTCACCCCCTCCTTAGTGCCATCAGCGTGGAGGAACGGCCTCGGCCCATCTCGCCCACTGATCTCTGTCGCTGGCCCTTCTCATATCCACCATCGTGCTGCCTCTGGCTCACCCAAGTCTCTCCAGATAGTTATGATACATCATCCTGGGTCTGCCTCTAGGTCGCTTTTCCTCTGGCTTTGCTTTGTAAGAGCCAATTAGCCTTTTGGTTATCGCCCATCCTGTAAACATGGCCGAACCATTTCAGTTGGCGTTCTTCTATATAATTTCTTTTACTGGCCTTACATTCAGTTCCTCTCTTATTCTCTCATTTCTCCAGCAGTCTCTTCTTGTTTTGCCAAGTACTCTCCTATGGTACCTCATTTCTATGGCCGTTACTTTGCTCGCGTGTTTATCAAGGACAGTCCCGCTCTCCGCACCATATAGAAGGACAGGCAGAAACGCTGTTTTAAATAAAGCTGTTTTGGTTTCTTTCTTTATCTCCTGTTTGAGTAGAACACACCATTAGCCTTCTTGACTCTATATAGAACCTCTTGGTCTATTCTCCTATCTCTGCTGAAAATCGTGCCCAGGTTCTGGAAATTATTTACCTTCTCTAGCGGCTCATTATTGCATGAAATATAACAAGAGTAATATTTCCTGACGTAAATAGAGGCTGAATTAATAGGTTAACAGAGACAAGTTAAAACACTGCGATCGGCTGCGCTCAAAAGACGAACCATTTAAAAAAAAAAATGCAAAAACTACTTTTAAAAAAGCCCTTCAACTACTCACTAGTCATATATGTAAAATAGAGCTACCAGCAGGGCCATTGTATATTCCTACATAAAGTAGTAGAAATGAAGTAACTCAGAATTTTGACATCAAATTCAATACTTCAGAGTTATGAGTGGTGATAAGATAAGAGAATACAACTGTAAAAATTTTCCATTTTCTCTCGCAAATCTGGGAATGGGTACGCAAACTATTGTGGGATATATTTGAATCGGCATTTTGGGGGTTACGATTTAGGGGTTTTCCCACGTTTTGATTTATCATGTGGATTTTTTCGCTTGACGGGGCGGGAAGCGCATCCGTTCTTATAATAATAGACTTATTCAGTGATAACTTAAAATTACCTTCCTCTTCGGAGTTTTAGAAGAACTAGCGATTAAGACAGAGGTGGCTCCCCGATTTTGGAATTTATAAGTGTCATAATATTAACTACATAGTGAATTTTTACAACGTACCTTATATTTATTATTAGTGAACATATTAAATTACTAATAGGTTTGATTGATCCTAACCTAATATTTAATTTTAGTGTTGCCATCATGATTTATTGGACCTGATCCGGATTCAACATTAATATATTATTATTATACATTTTAACTTATTTATTTGATAAATAAATTTGGTACATTGTAAATTGTAATATATTCTATATTTTATTATAGTTTGCTATGTTTTTTAATAAACTAAATAAGAGCTTTTTCAGATATGCCTGAGTGTGGCTTGAGAACCCGAAACATCGGATATATAAATAAACAGTTGGTGAAATAATTTCTTTATGTAATCTATGTATATTTCTTTTCACCTTAAAGTCATCAAACATGTGTGTAATCATTAAATAAAGATTGTTAAAAATTATACTTACTGGTTGCATTTTTTCTTTTTCGTTTTTCTTCGACAAAGCCTTCATCAATGCTTTTCCATGCCGACTGTTTCTCTGATCTGTCCTTATAATCTTCATGACACATTCAAAATTACCGGATGAATTTTCACCTCTTCAATAAAAAGTTCTACGTCCACATTTTCATCAGACATAGCGTTGACAGACTTTTCAAACTTTGCGGCTACAAGTGTGCACTTCCCATAGCCAGCTAAGTATTTCCAGATATCGTGGTAGGAGAAGGGGAAGCCGCATCCCACAGGTACCTACGCCCATCGGGAGGGACGATGGCGTCAGATAGGTTTCAGCGTCCTGTGTGAATCCTCACAGCAGTTCCTATGTATTCCTTCCTATCCGATTGAAATGGACGCAGTGTCTCGATAACTTTTGCTGCAAGTGTGCACCGGGCCTTAGGCCATAGGAACTTCGAGTCTGCTGCGGCGCCGATTCAAATCCGGCTTGGGCGGGCTGAAATTTATTTTGTGGTGAACCCACGGAATGAATCTCGACTTTCCCACTCTGGTTAGAATAGGTTGGTAAACTTAAGGAATAACCCGTCCTGTTTGTCTTAATAGGAGTGGGAAAGGACGTTAAATACCAATACAAAAAAATAAAATAAAAAGCGGAAAACCATTATTTGGGAGGATGCAACAGATGAGTGCAACCGGCAGTGGGCATAGGTGTTCTTTTAACTGCTTCTAGCTACTATTTTATAGAAAAAAATAAACTAAATATAACTTATTAGCAGGTGCCTATGCACCTGTAGCACTCCACCTGTGCATGCATATGGTGGTGGTGACAAGCTCGAAAAGGTCTACTTTGAGGAAGTTCTATGCAGTCATGCCATGTTTAGAAGCAAAGTTGGTCTTCCCGGACTACTGGCTCTTCCTCATGGGGCTTGGGGGCTTTTGAGCCAAGCTTCATGGCCATGGGAAGGACATTGACCGCCTATGCCCCAGCTACAGTGTCCCGGAGACTGTTAAGCGCATCATTATGATCTGCACCATCTTTGAGACACTAAGAGGACTCGATGTCCTCACTGGGAACGATTTACCTTAAGGTGGATTTACACGATTCTAGTTGACTAGCACAGCTAGAATGCTGGAAGGTGATCTATTCCACTAGAGCACGGGTTAGCTGATTGTCTTGAGGTTAGTTGTCTGAGGTGTTTACACGACGGTAGTATCAGGTTAGTGCTGCTTGCGCACCCAAGACAGTGTACTGGCAACAGTCAAATAGGATCGTGCAAACGTACCTTTTGCTAGTCAACTTCCCTTTCTACAAAGATTTTTTGTATGGGTGGAAAACTGCTGTAGGACCAGCCTACTTCCTTGGAAGAAGAAGACCTGCTCCTAGAGGGTCATCATACAAAGGGGGCGTAAAAGCAGACAGAGGCCGAATTGAGAGCTGATGTTTGTTAATAGTGCACAACTGATTATTTTACAAGCAGCAGTGAAACGTTATACAGAGATGTTTAACATCCAACTGCTGCAAATACCTGTAATGCTTAAAAAGCAGAGTATGGTGTAAATAAACAGAAGTTGAATATTCAACAATCTAGATCTTTTGTCTTTTCATACATCTTCCAATAGTAGGTAAAAAAATGGTCCATTTTCGATATTTGATGTAATTTTTTTTTTCTAGGTTAAGCAGCAGGATTTTCAAGTTAGAAGGAGGAGATGGTTCTGGTCGCCGTTCCAAGTAAACTTTATAATTATTTAGCAGTAGAATTAGTTAATTGCTTCATCAGTTCTTAAGGCTCGTTTACACGGTGACAGTTTACTGTCACTAACGCAACATTTACTGTCCTGACAGCAACTTTCGCAGCCACTGCCAGGGTGTAAAGTCTATGACAGTTGGCATCATGACAGTATTAACTATTATGGCAGTATTGATGCACTATCAGGTTCGATGTGATAGATGACAGTAGTTGTGGCGATAGTGACTGCTACTGTCACGTTCCTGGTTACTGGAACAATTTTCTCTTGAGTTTTGCATTCTCCCCTCACCACGTGTACCTTGAGGTAGAAAAACTGGTACAGGGGTTGCTCCCCAGACACATTACCAATTTGGGGTTAAGGAATACAATTATACCAAAAGACTCTAAGGGTGCAATGCCTGTCCGGGCCTCACAATTGAGGCCAAACACATCTATTGGTATCATGCCAGATAGTAGATGCTTTCCCATACCCCATCCTTTCTCTAGATGGGAAGAAGGTTGAGAAGGTTGGCTGTTGAGGCCAGTGTTCGCCTTTATTCGTTCCCGTCTCACCTTCATCATGCTCACTGCTACTGTCACATTAACTGCCACATGTATATGCCTTGACAGTGAGCTGTCACAACTTATCTACTTTATTAATAGTAATGGTGATAGCATGGGAAAACCTTGATCTCACATATCTTGTGTTACGATTATTTCTGAACTTGAAATTGATTCTATCAAAAGTTGTGATATTATTCAATTTGTGGAGGAGGCATATATATAATGTATTTTTTTTAACATTTATTATGAATTTCTTTAATTTTGTTTTTAGATTTATTTTTATTAATTTAGTTTTTTTATAGATTAGTTTTTTTTTTGTTGTTTTTTTGTATAAATGAGTTATTATGTTATGAGTTATTTTGTTAAAATAATCATAATATCAGCTGTTCTTGTAGAATAGTGTTCAGTCAGCAGTTCTACTCCCGCCATTTATCCAACTGACTGTCAACATGTAAACAAGGAAACTGCTGCACTGTCATCACAGTACTACTAGGATACCTCTTGTAACCAATTATAATCAATTTTTGCCTTAATTTATTTTTTTTTACAATTCGAATGAAAACTTTTTATGTGAATAGCTCTGTGACTTAAAAATTGGTGGAAATCTATTTTAAATTTATTTAGAGGATTTCCACCACTTTTAAAGAAAAAAAGAAAGAAAAATAATGTAATAAACAATCTTTTGAGGTATTATAAAAAAAAAATATATATATTTAAAATATTCAATATAATTTACAATCTATACTTTTCTAATTTTTATTGTTTTAAGCACGGAATTATGAGTTATTTCAAGTGTTTTGGTTATTTCATTTCCTCCGATGGCAGTGTTGTTAAGATCAGTGTAGTTTATCTGATAGCTTTTATTTAGAAAAAAAAATAATAATTATGAAATAATATAAAGCAACTTAAAGCATCTAATGCGAGCTTAATACAATGAAAATATCTGTACCATTTATATATTTAATTTTTTTTTATCTTCAGAAAAACAGAGAAGCTGGAGACAATTTCAGGGTTTCCCTCTTGAGTGAGGATGAGAACGAATCTGATAGTGATGTCAACAGCGTAGAAAATGAGTAAGAAAATTTATTAAGATTATTACAAAATGAATCATCAGTTTAGAAGTGTAATAGATTATTTCAAAATAATGAAATAGATCAGATCAAAGTTTTTGGAGTTTAATGCTTAGTTTTCAGTTCCTCATAGTTTGATTATAATTTTCAACATATTCAAGTAAATCCTATAGGCTATTCTACACGGCGCACTCTTGTTTATAATATAGGAAATTAAGGCCAAAATTCAAAAAAGTGAATTGAGAAGAAAATATTAGAATATAAAAATACAAGAATAACTAGTTATGTAATCACAAAAGAGTTAACTTCTCTAAGATAGGGAAGGCATTAAATTATTATTAGTAAACACCACATATATCAGATATAGTCATTTAAACTTGAAATATACAGGCTAAAATAAGTTTGTGCTTTTATTGTGTTAGTGCATAACTGTGGTTTAAATACACCTATAACTTTGAACAAAAAGGGCCAATGTCCAAAACTTAAAAAGTTGAGTGAATGCATGAGTAAATCAAGGCAGGATATACAATAATTGTTAAAAGAGCCATTGTTCTCCCATAGGACTTAAATTAATTTTTACTTCAATAGGATATTAAATTAATTAATTTTTTCTGTTTTGGTTATTCATGCAATAAGGGTTCATTAATACAAAACATGGATCGAGGGTGAAGTACTTTATTATACTTGAGAATAGAACAAAGGTACATAACACAAACATCCCAATGGCTGCCCCAAGCTAGACTGCCGTCGGCTTCCCCGCGAAAACCCAGTGTTGCCATCTTCTCATAATAATAATAATAGAAGGTAGTCCACAACATAATTAATAATTAATTAATTAATGGAGAGAAGTAGTGTGTTGGGCTCCAGGGGCTACGTTGGAGCCATTTTGGGATAGGATATAATCTGGCCTATACCACTACAACTCGTAAAGGGTCTTGGGTTCAGTACTTGGTATGGACCATACTGTTTCTAAGCCAACAGTTGTGCAAGGAGTTGATTCTTCCGTGATCACGCTCAACCCTCAGGTTTTTTCCCCTATTAAGGATGCCCACTTTATAGAGGCTAGGTGAGCCACTATATATGGGTGAGCGATAGTTTATACCTGCATGAAAGCTTACGACATAAAACTAAATAGCATTTTAATGTTTATAGCTCTTATATTTTTTATATGTTTTATATAATGTTTATATTACTTATTTTTCAGGTCTTCTGGTGGGAGAAGAACTTTTAATTATGATACCAACACAACTTATGTGGTACCTGAAATCGGAATACTGGGATTAGTGAGTTTAATAACATTTTATTCAATACTTAATTCTAAAAGTTTTCTAAAGGCAATAAGGTTTTCAGGTTTTAGTTTATTCAGTAATAATATAATCAAGTTTGAATTTTTGTACTGTTTGTTGGCCGTCACTAATATTCTTCTACATCAAAATATTATTGACTTTGAAATTATATATTAAATTCTTATTGACTTTGTTGTTCATTTACAAAATATTTATTTATTGTAGCCTAATTGTTAGAAAAATGGTTAGACATAACTAATTTATGTTAATAGATATTTACTCATGATAAGCAGCCTTAAAATTTATATTAACTTTAAAATTCTCTATAGTATATATAAATTGGTGAAATAAATATTAAAATTTATCTGATTTTGTTAATTGCTAGCTGAATACATTCATTTGTTTTAAGAACAACAGTGGATAAAACGATTTATAAAAAACTTTTATAAGTAAACTAACTAGATATTTTATTTAGTAGTTGTTAAAACAGCCAACTACTGCTTGCCCACAGTTAGTTGGCATTCTGATGCGGCCTCTTTACTCTCTGTATTTATTTACAAAATATTTATAAATATATCCACATATTACAAGATAACAATACCATCTTGTAATATATGTATATGGGTCATTCTCTTAGAAAGGGCCAATTGCAGTTCTGAAATTTTGCAAATATTACCTTACAATTTTTCCTCAAAAAATCATTCAGGGCCCTATTTCATAATAAAATACATAAGTACAAGTATAAGTGGCAGAAGTACTAGTGGAAAGATTTGTTTTTAGAGGTTACAGGTTACTTATCGTCTTTAGATAATTATAATTTTATTCAATGCTTTTTTAAAATTTACTATTTTAAATGTTTTTGTATTTTAACATTTTACAGTTTTAGTCATAGACGTAGTAAGTCATAGGCTAACTTGTACTTGTACATTTGTACTTTATTATGAAACAAGGGATGTCTATAAATTAAATTACAAGATGTTATATAGTTGTTATATGTTGTTAAAGCATTGTTATAATGTTGAAACATGATAAAATTTAAATTAGTTATATTAAAAAAACAGTAAATTAAAAAGAAAATTAATAATATTATTATTATCTAATGACAATAAGTAACTTGTAAACTTGTACTTTATTATGAAATTGGGCTCTGAATACTCCTTTGCATATTAAAACATAAACATATTATAACCACAACTCAGCTGCATGCGCATTTCTTGAATGGAAAATTTTCGAACAAATATCCTCCATGAGGGAATGAATGTCGGCTTTAAAAAGTGCCTTAAATAAGTAATGGAACTTTTTATGGGTCTGTCATTGGCAGGTGGCTATCTTTGAATCTTTTGGATGTATTACCAAAAATGGTTTGAGCCGTTAGAAAGACAGCAGCATTATCTTATAAAGAACTATTTTAAAAAAAAAAAATTATGCAGCTCGATAATATTAGCGAGAAGCATTCTTTGTTTCATCTATTTTAGTTATGCAGTCTTTTTTTCCTATGTAGTACCTTGAATTGTTGTCCTCTTAAGAAAATATGGATTATGCCCTTTTGAACTCCCTCTATTATTGTACTTCTGAGGCAGCTCGCATTTAAGAGTTGAAGGAATGAAAAAAAATACAGTTTTTTAAATATAACTGAAGAACTACAGCTGTCTCGAAAAAAATTTTCTGCGAAAGAAAATTAAATATAAATTACTTGTTTAATTAGAGCGAGGGAATGAACCACAATAAAAATATGAAGCCGCCTCAAAACGAATGAAAATAGATGGCCTCTCTTGACCGCACTGAACATGTAACGGCATGCTGCATGCCTCTTCGTTAACTTGCAAGCATCGTTATGCCTCTTCATTATCTTATGACCGTCATTTGATGCTCATTTGATAATTTAAGTCCCTGCTAGAATTAAAATTACCACCTGGTGAGGGAATGAAACAAAACTCTGGTACATTCTTTTAATACGATGTCTGCCCGTTTAAGGTATCTTTAAAACTCTAAACTGAAGAATTTTAAAATCTTTTAACCATATCTTATCAGCCCTGATACCTAATACTGAAACGAAATAATTATCAATTATGCCTTAATAATTTTTTTTAATATTCAAAACATGATTTGAGACAGAGTGAGGGAATGAAACATTTGATATTAAAAATTTTTTTCTCTCTCTCTAAGCATTATAACGGCATAATTTTTTGTTGTTAATTATTACTCTATTAATCACAACTTTATTTATAAAAAAAAAAATCTGACATATTCCATTGCCAGAGAAGCTATAAAATCGAGGGGACAAGGATTCGCCCTTTCTAGGAGAATGACTCATATATTAATCAATATTTTGTAAAATAAAATGCGAGGGTAAAGAAAAAAAAGTTCTAAATTAGTGTCACATGAGTTTGCCCTCAGTATACATCTAACTTTGGTCAAGCTATAGTGAACTTGATATTCCTTCATCACTTAAGCACAACTCATTTTTTTTTTATTTGTCACTTACTCCACTCTAGTTTTTTATTATTATTATTTCATTATGAGAACAGTATGAAAAATATTGTAATTTTCTTTTTTTCAGTTCCGATTTAGATCATCTTTTGATTGTTTCCTCATGTTTGTTGCCACGATTTTCTCAATTAGCATGGGAGCAAGTCTTCCCGTGCTTGGGCTCATTTTTGGAGAGATGACTGATGTCTTCATCGATGTCACCAAAAGGGTATTTATAAAATTTCATAGATATCTAGGTCTTTAATTTTATCTTATGCATTAGTTATAGAAAAAAATAATTTGTTGAAAGTTTTTGGATTAGTTTAATTTTATATTACACCAAACCTTTACATTTTATTAAAACGAATAGAAGAAAGTTCAATTAAAAAAACCCATATATTAACAATGAAGAACTCACAGAAATAAAGAATAGCTAATCTTTAAGAAACATTAAGAAGCTTATTAGAATGTCAATTCTATTGGATCTCTGTATCAATCTTATCATTCACACCTAACTTGATCAATTTTTACTTTCCTTCTCACTTAAGCAATGAAAGTAAAAATTGAAATTTTGTAATTTTGTCAAAATTTCAATCTGCAGTTTTCAACTAATCTATTCGTTTCAGAGCTTCCCGAGTCCAAGAAATGTATTTTTTGCTAATTCTCTATAAAACAAAAATAAAAAGCTATCTAAATTGGAACAGTATTAGCAAAGATACAACATAATGGATTTTGTAGCCACACTTTGAAAGTATTCTGTGCAAATTTCTATATAAACCCATTTATTTTTTTTAGTTTTTCGAATAGCTCGAAAACTATAAATCTCCTGGAACATTCCAAGTTCTCATTTGAAAGATAATTAATTGGTCTACAAAGCTGAACTTAAAAATACAAAAAAATCCTTATTGGACCAATATTAGCGAAAGATATAGCAAATAATTTTTACTTCCTTGTATACAGTATAGGAAGTATTGTAATTGCGAAAATTTTCGGTTTTCAGATTTCAACAGAAATATCCATTTTGACCATCCCTGAATCTATTTTGACTAATTTTGTTGTGACATCTGTACGTATGTTCATTCGTTTTACTCAAAAACGGTTTGCCATATAAATCTCACATAGCTCAAAAACGGTTTGAGAGTGTCGTTTTTGAGATACTGCTATCTTCGGAAAATAGTAACCAAATTCATGATCAGTTTTTGAGCTACCGATTTATAGTTTAATAGGCTTACAGGTAAGTCATGCGGTATCCACATTAGATATTTTCTTCTAACTGTTTTTGTCTAAAACTGAAATGTGAAATGATTCAATTTATTTTTGGTTAGCTTAATTTAAATCATCTTTCCTTTTTTTTCTTGCCCAAAATATCAAATATAGGTTTTCTGTCTTTGACCTTCCTTCGCATTATGTAGACTGTTTTTCGCTTTAAGTGAAACAAATAATTTCTTGCTTGATAACATTAGAAAATTTAGGAACTTGTCCAGGTCAGTTTAATTTAAATTTCTTCATACTATTTTTGATGTCAGAGATATTGTCAACATTGATAAAAATTAACTGAGACATGAGTACACGAATAGAGAGAGAGAGGAGATACTGACAGATATTACAATATGTTTTGGGAATGTTAGCAGTTTCTTTTAAGTTAAGGTATATAATTTTGGTATCCTAATATTGATATATAAATATTATAATTCATATAATTATTTTAAAACTAAGATGGATTATTGACTCAATTTTATTTTAGTTTATAATAAATAAAGTTGTAATAAGGGATTGATAAATATACCATAAGTATACGATCATGCGGATGTCAACTGAAAGTTGTAATATTACTTGTTTCAGGGTTTTAAGAATGTTACAGTGCCAGAGGATTCATTAACGGTTGATGATTACAATTTCAGGTAAGATAAAGTACAATATAACATTCGGGGTACTCACAATCTTATTTAGCATGCTAAATTCAGGATTATGAGCGACCCAATGTAAGTATTATCGTCTCTTGCTGAATAGATGCAATGGCGCTCTCTGTGATAAGATGGTGCAACTTTGTTTTATTCTACTAACCTTTTTTTTTTTTTTTTTTTTTTTTATGAAATCTTTACTTTTTTTATAATTTGATAGATATTTTATTTATTCAAAAATAAAAAATAATTAAATTGAAACAAACCAAAGCAAGTAACTAAATAACCAATTGATACAATATATCACACAACATTTTGGTGGCTATTTAGCGGAATGATCTTGAATTGAGCACACAATCAGGTCTGTTAAACTGAGCTTGTTATTTGACTTGTTTTATATTATAGTATGCAATCGTTAAAACTCGACGAATAGCACAATTGAGCTTGCTAATTGAGTAATTTTGAATACCCTTATTGCTTTATAAACCATGTATATCATGTTGCTATTGATTTCAGTATGATTTTCTCCAAATTGACGTTGAAAATAAAAAGGAAATTTGCTTATTATAATTTTAATCAATATTGCTAAGTTAAATTTCACAGTTTTAAAATAATTTTAAACATTGAAATAATGTTATATTTTATTATTTTCAGTAACGAGGATGACAGGATAGCGCTAGAAGAGTTTCTCAGTTACATGATAACTTGCTCCTGCTATTATGCATTTATTGCTGTGTCTGCATTCGTTTCTAGCTTAATGCAGGTCAGTTCCTTAGTGTTAAGTTGGTTTTGTGTTCTGGGGTGGCTGACGGTGTTAAGGCATCACCTCAGTAATCTTGAGTCTGCTGCAGCACAGGCTCGAATCCGGCCTATGTGGGTTGAAATTTATTTCGTGGAAGACCCACGTAATGAATTTCTACCTTCCCATTATGGCTAAAATAGGCTGGCAACCTGTAGGAATAACCTGTCCGGTTTGCCTTATTTGCCATAGGAAAGGACCTTTAAACACCAATAAAAAAAATAAAAATAAGGTTTTGAGGTCTCTTATCTGACTCATATGGTTATTTCTGTGATTAATAATAAAAGATAGTTTTAGTTTAGAATACTGTTCTGGTGTAAAAAAAAACAAACATGATTTTTTCACTATTTCTACTGTGCTGGACTTGGATTAGAATGCAAGACATCATTATCTCATAAATAGTATTGTAAAATGCAATTTCCGCTTGTGGGAAAACTATGATTTCACCCACTTTGAATGTTTTTTCTTTGTTGAAATATAAACCCAGCAGATTTACTATTAAAATATAAATAATTTAACAAGTTAGAAAAATCTTGTGTGTACGCACTGATTATGTAAACAGTACTCAATGGTCAAAACACCTTTATATAACCTAAATATATTTTGTTTGAAATAATAAACCAAAAAAGTCAGTTTCCTGATTTTCCCTCTTGTGCAATATTCCCTAACCTTTTTCTTTCTGGAGACACATTTATAGGTAATCTGTCAGGTGGCTGTCACCATAATTTTTTTTTGTGTGTTTTTATTCAATGTAAATAGGGCCTTGGATTGTGTTAATAATGTTCAAATTTATGAGTATATTTTGTATTAAACATAGCATGAAACCTTTGGAAGTGGCACTGTAGGTTATATTTCTTCGGCAGTAAAACAGTTGGTGATTGCTGGTACAGGTTATGTTAGGCAGGCACATCCTGCTCTAGTGACTTCACTTAAAAGAGTACAGGTTTTCTATAAATTAGCAAAACTTATTTCTATCAACTTAATTATTACTTTTCATCCAGAATTGGTTGTAGTTTATAAAAAATATACTCAACAACATATTTAATTCAAACATGCCAGATTATTCAAGTAAATTTGTGTGCCCCCCACCAAAGTGCATCAATCCTCTGTCATACTATCAAGCTCTCAGCAGACAGTAGACAGTCCCAACAACATTGTCTTTGGAGAAGGGAGAGACTAGTAGCATAGCAACAGCTGACAGTTGCCGTTCAATTTGTATCCTGAAGATGTTGATAAACTTCTGTACTCGTTACTATCAAGATATCATTATTATTAAAAAAGAAAATTGTTCAATTCAGAATATAGAACAGTGATTTTTTTTTTTTTTGGTTTCGTGTTTTACATCGTACAAAAATTGTTGAAACCTTTATATTGTCAGTTCCTTGTCCTCCGTCAGTCCCTGGTGCTAATCAACTTAGAGGACTGGTCCGTCTTCAGAGGATTGGCATTTCAGACTTACGAGGCATCACAGCTTAATTAAGCAATTATATGTTATACAAAGTGTTAGTCCAATCAAAAGGTTTCCAGAAATGGGTCCAGGTGGACATTTTTGGAATGGTTTTGAAGATTGGCTTTTTATGTTTCTTGGAAATATTAAAAAAAAAAAAAATTGCCCTCCCAGACACCTCCTGGACCGCTCTAGGGAACTACCGAACCCTCTAGAATTTTTCTGGCTATGCCAATGTCTCCTCTGAATTAGAATTAAGAAAAAAAAATGCATAACGATTTCTGCTGGTTACTTTATATTGTAATATACACATCTTTTCAGATTTTATGTACGTAGTAAATAATTGTTTTTAGGTATCTTAAATTACTGCAATCATCAAAAATAATAATGCAAAGTGTGTTTGTCATCATAAATGAAACCAAAATAGACGCCTTCATTTAAAAACATGGCGGCTCCATTTTGGACTTCAGTAGAACCACTGCCATAATGATCGAGTGGATGAAGATGATCAAATTTTAGATACTTTGTTAATGAATCTAATATAAGAAAATAAAAAGAAGTTGAAGAGATTTTGATCAAATGAAAACTTCTGAAAATCATAAACGGTCCATTCGTATTGGAGAATCAAAATGGAAGTTCGCCATTTTTGAAACCTGTAGAGTGGTGTAACGGACAACAAAGGGAGAGTAGCTATTGTTGTGGGACCAGGGACCGGAGCAGACATCTTAAGAGCTCCCGTAGTACTTCATCCACATTTAAGATCCACATCATTTGGTAACACACTTTAATTATATCCCATAGACCACGGTCGTCGTTCTTCAAAGACTTTATTAGATCTTATATCGTTATTCAAAGGAGAAAGTGTATAATTTAAGATATATTGACGCTTCACGTTTTATTATGTTTTGTATTAGTAATAGTTTTGCGTGAATGTGTGCCTGGTTGTCTAGTAACCCACCCTGAGATAAGAGTCAAAGTTAAATAAAACAAATAAATATATAAAAAAGTGAAAATAAGTTAATTTATTTATTATCCCAAAAAACGTAACTTTACAATATATTAATAATGCCTATTGTTTACAAAAAATAAGTTTTGTTGCATTAAAAAAAAAAAAAATTGTAGAACATGTGATATTCTCAAGTTATGTGATATATACCCTAATCAAACTTAAATTTCTTTATGATGCCATTGTCGAATTTCTTCATTTTGTGTTTACAGCACAATAATTATTTCTTTTATAGACTTATTGCTGGGAGTATTCCTGTGAAAGGCAAATATATCGCCTCAGAAGAAAGTACCTCTCACAAGTGCTGAGGCAAGACGTCTCTTGGTTCGAACTTAACACTCAGGGCAATCTCAGCACAAAGCTGTCAGAGTGAGTCTTTTTCACAACTTAACGGTTTTGATTCTCTTCCATCTTATAATAGTGTTCTTTCTTATAAGTATGTTTTTCTGTTTTACTTTGATAACGATAATGATGTTCCAGCCATTCTATGTAATGTCTAATTTTGACAATTGACTCGCATGTGGGTTATTCTTCCAAAATAGGCGGATTTTCAAATAATTTTCTTATTACTTCAGACAGCACAGTAATTTCAGTTTTTATTTTTTTAATGGTTGTATTTGCATCTCAGATACTGTTGGTCAAAAAATCCCATCATAATTTTTTTTAGAACAGGAGATAAATTATAATATTTCAATTTTCAAAAGTGAGAGGGTGAGGGTGTTTGTGAGAGAGTGAGCGTAGTAGAGTGAAGGAGACAGGATGAGGGAATATTACATGTAAATAATAGCAATAAAATAAAAAACATATAGTTTTTTTTTAATTTCTTTAGTTTTAATAAGTTTTAGTTTAATTATTAAATAATTATTAAATTATTATTATTGGTATTAAATTATTACTAAGTATATGAGGTAAAACAATTTTAGCTAATCAATAAAGCAACTGAATTAGAGACATATTGAATGAAATACAATTTTTATAATAAATAAAAAGTGAGAGAGTGGAGTTTTTGTGCTTATTCATTATTACTGATTAGACCTTAACTTTAGAGCCTCCATATTTACACCAAACCAAATTCCATAAAACCCGAACAACTGCAATAGAAATTTATCAAATATTTAACTTACTTTCTCTATTCTATGGGCAGATGAAGGATTGAGGATCACCAAACACAAAGCATATTTTTTAATTTTAACATCTCACAGTCACACCATGTTAATGGAGGTATCTCTCTACATCGGTTACAATTTGGCCTGGAGGGAATTGGTAAGGCTTGCCAACTATTTTTTCAGGTGTAGAAGACTGTGAGTTTACTTGGCACCCATTTTTGAAAGCAGTGACGGAGTGAGGTTCATGGAAGGGATGAGAAATTAATTTAATTAATTGTCAACGTAAATATTATATTATGAATTTGATTTTTTTTCCCCCTGCAAATACTAAGCTTGTTTACACACCTAATTTATTTTTATAGCGATAGGTAAAGTTTTCTGGCTGCTGAACAAAGTCAATTTAGAAAATTCAAGCAATGAGACATGTGAGGGATTGAGGATTTCAATGTTTAGAACATGTTTGCATATGTAAAAATTATTATTAACATCAAAGCTAACTCTTGATGAAACAATCTAAGACAATGCTTTATTAAAATGAATGAAAAAATTTCTGTCAGATGGATTAAAAATTCTTCATAGGACTGTAATTTTTCCATTTTCGAAGAATGCTCCATATACAAATAATTTTTGTTAAATAGAAATTCATTCCTAATATCACCAATTAATTGATTATTTCTTTTGTCATAAGTGATATAGAAAGAATTAGAGAAGGAATGGGGAATAAGTTTGGGATCGTGATCCAGTACGTATCGACATTTGTGACTGGCATTGTGGTCGGCTTGTACGCTGATTTGCTACTAACACTCTGCTTGCTCATCGTTTTTCCATTCATCTATATAGCAGCCAGCTACAGTTCTCAGGTAAAAAAAAATCCTTGTTTTTTTTTTAAATTCATCAATTTTTTTATTATTATTATAGATACCTGATTAATTATACAATCATTATACTACTGATAACAATTGGCATTCAGATAAGAAAAGGCTTCTTCTTTATCCAATTCTTAAAATGCCTTAACACATTTCCCAAACCTCGGCAGATCAAATGCCAAGCCAAACGGCAAATTACTCATTAACTCATAAATTACTCACTATCATTTTAATTCTCCTCTCTTTTTGTCACATCATCCATAAAATTCTATTTTATATCATCTTATATTAGTCACTATTCCACAATATTTCACAGTTCATGGAATTAGACTTTGTTCTAATCTCTACTGTTATTATTGTATCCCCTCTTTCTAAGATATTGTTAAAAAAAAAAAAAAAAAATTGTACAAGATTTTTTTATATTTATAGAAATAAACTATTATTTTATTTTTTATTTGTTTATTTATTTTTTATTAAAAAATTATATAAAAAGAAGAAAATTTACTTCATGAAATATATCCAAAATTAAATTTATTTTAAAATAATTCTTACATAAATAACAAGAAATACTAATGGGAGAAGTTGATCGGGGGTGCGGTCAAAAAAATAGACTTAATAAGTGTGGTCTTATATAATTGTGCCTACGTTTCGGCCTAAATTTTAGGCCATCTTCAGGGCTAAAATGAAAACAAAATAACAACAATGAAAAAATAGAAAAGAGACAGTACCAGTAACAGTAAAAATGATAAATGATAAAAACAGAAAATACAAGTAAGATAAAAAGTATAAAGAATAAAAGGAAAGGATAACACTAAATTACATAATACAAAAGACAATTGAAAAAATAAAATAAAATAAAATAAATGAAATAACAATGTAAAAATTAAAAATTAAAAACAATGCGATATTTACACAGGGAATAGTGAAATATATGAAATCTATTAATTAAATCTATTAATTAATAGATTTCATATATTTCACTATTCCCTGTGTAAATATCGCATTGTTTTTAATTTTTAATTTTTACATTGTTATTTCATTTATTTTATTTTATTTTATTTTTTCAATTGTCTTTTGTATTATGTAATTTAGTGTTATCCTTTCCTTTTATTCTTTATACTTTTTATCTTACTTGTATTTTCTGTTTTTATCATTTATCATTTTTACTGTTACTGTTACTGTCTCTTTTCTATTTTTTCATTGTTGTTATTTTGTTTTCATTTTTTAGTTGTTATTTTGTTTTCATTTTAGCCCTGAAGATGGCCTAAAATTTAGGCCGAAACGTAGGCACAATTATATAAGACCACACTTATTAAGTCTATTTTTTTGACCGCACCCCCGATCAACTTCTCCCTTTAAATATAAATATACGGTCAACAATAACTCCCTCCATTAAGAAATACTAATATTTTTTTCCTTTTTTTTTTTCAGAACCCCTTGTTATCTGAAACAAATTAAATTACATATGCTTGAAGTATCTAACAAATGATTCAGTTACTTTAATCAAACTCAGACTTTAAATAATTTTACAGATGGCAGCATCATCAGCTCAGAGGGAGCTACTCAAGTATTCAGCCGCTTCAGAAATAGCAACGGAAGTGTTAGGCAGTATCAAGACCGTTGCGGCTTATGGTGCAGAAAGAAAAGAACATGAGAGGTATAGTTCCGCTCTCTTGTTTAACAGTCTTTTATGTTTTATTATTTCTGTTATTTAAATAAAATATTTACTAATTTGAATAAATTATAATTTATTTTAGATATAGCAAGGCTTTATATGAAGGAAGAAATCTGGCTATTGTCAAATATGTTTCTTATTCGCTAAGCATGTTTCTTGTAAATTCTGTTACTTATATCGGTTATGGCATTGGTTTTTGGGTAGCATGCTATTTCATTACATGGGGTTACTCGACACCCGGCGATGTTTTTACTGTGAGTTGTTGTTCATTATATTTTATTAATAATGACTAGATAGTACTATCCAATGATACTGATAATTTTTATTTATATCTCAGGTGTTCTTCAGTGTGATGATGGGTGCTTTTACTTTAGGCAACGTAATTCCATACCATAACATTGTCATGACTGCTGTAGGAGCTGCAAGAACCGTATTTAAAATAATAGATAGAATTCCAACTATAGACCCTTACTCGAATGCTGGATCAACAATTCAGGATTTTAAAGGTCATATTAAATTTCAAGATGTTACATTCAGGTATCCTTGTCGGAGTGAAGCAAAGGTAATAAAATGATTTTTTTAAATTTTGTCCTTTTAGAATAATCCTGAAAAAGGATGTTTAATTCACTCATTTTACTTGTTTCATGCTTATATACTAATAAAAATATCTCTTGAAGAATAACAATGATTTATTGTTAATAAAGAGCTAATAATTGTTATATTTAAAACAATTGTAAAAATTGTAAAAACTGAAATTAGTTTAATTTCAGGCTTTGTCAAATTTAAGTTTGGAAATCTTACCTGGAAGTAAAGTTGCCATCGTTGGGCACAGCGGTGCTGGAAAAAGTAGTATTGTAAATCTGCTAATGAGGTTTTATGATACTAGTTCAGGACAGGTAATTAATTTTAATCATGTTATCATTCCATGAAAATTTAAATTTCATTAATTTAGTTAAAACTGGAAAAAAAAAAGCTGGGACCTACCCGATTGAATTTTAATATGTCTATTAAACATTCCACTAATATATAACAAATGTTGGCATTTTTTTTGGATAAGGTTTTGTTTCTAGATTTTGTTTGACGATAAAAATATCAAGGATCTTAAATTAAACTGGCTCCGAAGTAACATTGGTTTGGTCTCTCAAGAACCTGTACTGTTTGGCGTTTCAATACGCGATAATATCAGTCATGGAAGTGAAAATGTCTCTTTGGAAGAAGTCATGGTTGCTGCTAAGCTAGCCAATGCGCATTCATTCATCTCAGAACTTACAGAGGTTAGTTTTAAATATTTTATAATACAATTGTACCTTCAGAAATAAAATTATTTATTGATAGTCTAAATTTTTATGCATTGCAGGTTCCTTTCCACCTATTTTTATGAATTTTTCTAAAAAGATTTTTTGACTCAACTATTTATCAAAATTAATAAAAATAGCTAACGAATGAATTAAACCAAAAGATTTCTGTTAAAATGATACCAGAAAATTTCAAAACAAAGCCTTAGGTCTCTCAAATAGCAGTAAATAACTAAACAGTCAAAGTTTTGCCAATTCAGGTATCATCAGGATAATAAAAGGTAAGATCACATAAATTCAGATCAGCTATAGCTCATCTCACATCAACAATATAAAAAAAGACAAACCAAATTGAGGTAGTGCCACACTCAAAAGTAGGAATATGAATATATATATATATATATATATATATTTCATTCCGATAGTTTTTGAATATATCGAATTAGTAGTTTGATGTATTGAAAAATAGTATAGATATTTCGATATATTGGACCTCAATATTTTCAATCTTTTAAAGAGATGCACACATATTTCTGTGCCGATATAATTAAGATATTTGTTTTTATAATATCGATATTTCTGGAGTGATATAATTAAGATATTGTTTTTATAATATCAATATATATATATATATATATATATATATATATATATATATATATATATATATATATATATATATATATATGTGTGTACATATATGTATATGTATTAATATTTATTTATGTATATATATTAAATATATATATACATATATATATATTTTAATTTGATAAAAGAATTTACGATATTTTGAAATATCGATATTTCTCTGCTGATATAATTTAGATATTGTTTTCATTAAGTTCATTTCCAACAAGATTTAAATATCAAGAAACAGGTTATCTCCTATTCTTCCTCCAATTCGTTTAGAATTTCATTTTTTATTTTAATAAAATATTTTGCTTTCGATATCCCATTCCTAGAATACAGCCACTATAGGTAGTAACACGACACATCAAATCACAAGTTTTTATGGTTCTTTGTTTGTCGAACCCACCGTTCTTGTAGAATATTATTATTTGACATTTTTTTTTTTTTTTTGGTAAACATCGGTGATCAATACTCAAATTTTAATATCGAAAAAAAAAAAAATCTATATTTCGACATCCCTATTCTATGGCAGCTCAATATGTACTGATGCAAAAGAGAGATAACATCAACACAGCTGATCAGGAATATCAGAATAACTGAAAATTCACGACAGCAACCAATAGTTGAATTTAATGGATTATTTAAATTAATAATTTATTTAGCACTAGGATCGTCCAGTGGTTGAAATTAGACCAAAAAAAAATTATTTCAATTATGAATTATATATAATATTATTTCAGTTTTTAACCGATTTCAAAAAAGGATGTTATCAGTTAGACTTTATGTTGTATATATGTTCACACATAACTTCCCCATTCTTGAACCAATTTCAATGATTATTTTTTTAATCAAAAGGGTACATAAATAAGCTGATCTTTGGTTAATTTATATCATATTGATACACAAGAACCACAGTAAAGAAACAAATAAAATCTTAAAAAAAAAAAAAAGACTTCAAAACGGTACATAAAAACCACTAAAAGTAATAAATAAAAACTTTTATGGAAAAAAAAAAAGACTTCAAAACTATGTACAAGAAACACTAAAAATAAAAATAAATAATTTTTCTTACAAAAGTATATTATTAAGTAGTGTATGTAACTACTCCAAGTTAACCTAAACATTACAATAATTTAATATTTTTTGATGTTGGTACCAAGCTGCTCCACAACTCTTTCATTTCAAACATTAAGTTGTTACAAGTTCTTCTCTTCAAAGTTCTTAAGTTTATTTGAAAATGACAAAAGTGTTTGTATATATGTAATGTATGCTTCTTCTTCTTCTTCAATTGGCGCAACATCCCATTACTGGGTCCTCGTCTCCTCAAGCAGCTTCTGCCAGTTCAACCGATCAAGTGCAGCTGCTCTCCAATTCCGTACTCCGAGCAGGGTCCTTGCATCTTATTCAACACCATCCAAACATCGCAGCTTAGGGTGGCCTCTCGGCCTTGTTCCGTGTAGGCGCTCACTAAGCAGTTTATTTGGGATCTCATCAGTCCCCATCCTTGCTACATGGCCTGCCCAGCGCAGCCTACCAATCCTCAAAATTTGTCTGACACCAGGCTCACCAATCGATGAGTATACTTCCCTGTTTGTGCGTCTTCTCCAAGCTAAACCATCCTTTACTGGGACGTAGATGCGTCTGAGCATCTTTCTCTCAAATGTTTGGAGATCCCTTTCATCAGACTTTGTAAGTGCCCAAGTTTCTGAGGCATGGGTTAGCACTGGTCGAATTAGCATCTTATATAATCTTGTTTTTGTGGAGTTTGATAACAAGCTACTTCCTAAGTGCTGATGCAGTCCAAAATAACACCTATTGGCCGATGCTATTCGCCTCTTTATTTCTGTCGAGACGTCATTGATGGAATTGACCTGAGATCCGAGGTATACAAACTCATCAACTTGTTCAAAAGGGTAATTGCCAATTTGGACAAAACTTTCGTTAATACCTCTTTGTTTACCAGCAGTAATATATGCATATTACACTAAGTTTTAGGTCAAATCATTTTAATGAAAGAATGATTTAAATTCAATGCTAAAAAAAATTATCATTTTCAAATCAATGTGCTACTATGGATACAGAATGATTAAATAAATAATATTAGCAATAGTATTGTTAAGAAACAATAGAGTCAATTTAGCCAAAAATGTATAAAACAAATATTAATTTTCTACATAAGAGTATTTTACAAGAATTTTCGTTTGCCAATAGTCACGTGTTTATATGTTGAGACTTATCTCACTTAAAACAGTTAAGGGAAGAACTTAAAACATCTTAATATTTGAAACGAAAGAATTGTGGAGTGACTTGACACCGACATAAAAAAATAATAACTTATTGTACTGTTTAGGTCAATTTGGAGAAGCTATATATGCTACTTAAAGTATACTTTTGTAAGAAAAATTATTTCTTCCTTTTTAGTGTTTCTTGTGTACAGTGTTGAAGTCTTTTTTTTTTTTTTTTTTTTTTTTTTTTTTCTAGTGTGATTTATTAATTACAATTAAATTGAAAAGAAAAAATATTATTTTGTTTGAATTTTAAATGAAATTGAAAAATATGGAAATTATTTTTTAAAAAATTTGATTATCCACAACAGCCATAAAATCTTCTGAATAGCTATAAAAACGTTCATCGCGATTTATTTTTGGTAAATACTCTATCACTCTATCTAGTAAATGTTTATACAGACCATGGCCTGATTTCAAACAGAAAAGCAAGAAATTTAAGTTTTATGTTAATTTAGTTAAGTTGCGTTTTTGGTTGAATAGGAAGCGATCACTCAAAAACTATTCAAAGGAATTAAGTTTAGATAGCACCATCGTAAAGTAGACAAAATTCCCTTTAAGAAATATAGTTTGGCTTAGTTAAATTCATTTAAGAGTGCTTTTGGGTTGATCAATAGTGAAGAGTCTGATTACTTGAACACAAGTGAAGTTTTATTCAAAAAAACTTTTCGCTATTAGTTCCCCCTAAAGCCCTCTTACAGTAGATTTAGTTAACACAAACTATATTTTTTAAATTGAATTTATTCTATTTTACGATGGTACAATTGGAACCAAATTACCTTGAATAGTTTTTGAGTGACTATTCAACAAATAACATGACTTACTTTATAAACACAAAACTTAAATTTTCTGCTTTTCTGTGTGGATGTGGACCATGGTCCATATGAACTTTTTTGTTGCTTCTGAGGTGTTGCTATCATCTCTTTAAATATTTCATATCACTTACAGGACACTCTATATATAATTCAGCTGCAAAATGTGATTTTTCTCTGTTTTTTTAACCTAAAATCAATAATAAGTTCTAAACTACTGACTGTATTGTAATGGAAGTGAAGTCATTCAATTCCGAAACAAAAAAACTATCAGAAATGATACCTTACTCGAATTAATTTGAGCTAATTATTTTGGAAATATCCCGTCCGACATTTTGTCCCTCTAGAGAGGACTGATTTCGATTCTTACTACCAAGACACAGTTATGACCAAAGTTTCATGAATTTACCAATGCTGTTTATTTGGGCTTAGTTTTTCAGTACATTTTTAGATGGCCTTTTTAAATCAATCTGTTGCTGGTGCAAATTTTTAGTTATGATGCTTCAAACAGCTGGTATTGCTTAGCAGTTGTTTGAATATATTCTTTCTCAGGTGTGTTTATGCAACTACTTTTTTCCTTTAGTATGTATCGAATTGTCTTGGAATGATGTATTATATCTATTTGGTTTGTCTTTTATTTTATTTTTTTTTTTTTTTTTTTTATAAGCTGTTGATATAAGATGTGAAATTTCTGGTCTGCATTTATTTAATATTTTTTTCAATTCTGATGCTGCCCGAATTGACGAAACATTGACTGGTTACTGGTTATTTATTTATTATTTATTTATTTATTTACTGGTTATTTACTGGTATTTGGATGACTCCAGGTTTTGCTTTGAATCTTCCAAAAAATATCATAAATTTTGGAACCTTATCGTCTATCATTCACTTATATTTAATTATTGATTTTTTATTTTATAGATAAGTATTATATAAGATCCATGGTAGTAAAACTTTTCTGTCTTGAAGGGGTATAACACACTTGTTGGTGAGAGAGGTGGAAAGTTATCAGGAGGTCAGAAGCAGCGAATAGCCATAGCTCGTGCTGTTGTCAGGCAACCGAAGATCTTGATATTGGATGAAGCGACCTCTGCATTGGATTATCGCAGCGAGAAAGCAGTTCAGAAAGCTATACAGAATGTCATGAAGGGAAGAACTACCATCATTATTGCCCACAGACTCTCAACAATAAATTATGCTGACAAAATATATGTTTTGGAGGTTTGTAATTATCGGCATGTCTTATTTATTTTTTCCCTATTTAAAAATAAGATTTGAATGAAAATAAGCTCTATTGTAAAATTAAATTAATGAAAATAAAATGAGACCAACCTAATTGTTTTCTGCAATGTGGGTATTGCCAGTTTTGACCATCTGAGGAAAATATCTTGGGGCCATGGTACTGAGCTAATTTTTGTTGTATATCTTCAGTTAAATTTTAATAACAATTATCTTAAATATTTTGAAGGAATGCTTTAAATTTAAAATAAATTATAAAATAATTCACTACCCTGATTGCACATAAGTATGACCCAAACTTACTCTATTTGGTAAACATTGTGTTGCATACAGTAAAATGAAAATTACTTGAAGGAAATGGTTGGTTTTTCCTGCCGTCTAATAAAACAAAATTAGGGATTGATAAATTATTTGCCACTTCTATAAATTTGTTTTATTGAAAACTAGTTTCGAATGTTATACATTCATCCTCAGTTCTAAAAACACACAAAAAAAATTCAAAAATAAGCAATAAAAAATATAGTTTGGTATTATTATACAGATTAAATTAGATGTAATATAAATCAGTATTATAAAACATTTATGAATTATGAATTTAATTAAGACAAGAAATCAAATACATGTTGGTACTCACCAAGGTTTAAATGGATTATATCAAACAGAAAAGTTTTTATTGGTTTCTTCTCGCATTGAACTAACAATGAACAAAAGGTAGGCAGGATGTTTATAGGTAAACGGTTTAAGGGTCAGGGTTTTTCCAGTAATGCCGGTGAGTAATTGGTTTTTTTGTTATAGATGGGAATAAATTTAAGATTGGACTATTGGAGATATTTATTTGGTCATTTAAGCAAAAATCTGGATTGGATTTGAAGAATTTTATTATTTCAAGTGCTTCATATATGTTTAATTTGAGGCTGTTTTCAACGTGATGTATTAATTTAACTCATGAGTCTTTGATGAATTTATGATTTTTTTCTTTTAAATGAATTGCAAAGTTGGAATTCTCTGTCTTATTATTATATGCAAGTATATGTTCCTTCAATCTCTGATTTAGTGATCTTCCAGTTTTTCCTGTGTATTTGGCTGCACAATCATTACAATTTAGTTTATATACTCCGCTTTTTTGGAAAGGGTCTATTTTGTCTAGAAGAGAAATATGAGGATAGGGGTTTTTTCTATTTTAAATGCAGTGTTTAATCCTAGTTTTTTCAATTCATTTCTGACTTTGGTGGATATAGGGCCGTAATATGGAATCAAAACATAATGTTTCAGGATAGACCTATCTTTGGGGGTTGTTGAATAGATATCATTAATTTTCTTTTATTGTATTTGTTTTTTAAAATATGATTGATAGTGGTTTTATTGTACCCGTTATTTTTTGCTCTGAAATATATTATTTCAATTTCTTTATTATAGTTCTTTTTATTTAATGGTACTTTCAAAATACGGTAAATCATGCTATTAAAGGCTGCAAGTTTATGTGCTATCGGTCTCCTAGCACCATTGTTTATAACTACATCCGTGTGGGTGGGTTTCCGGTAAATTCCAAATTCATGATCTTTATTTTTTACTGAGATTTCTAAATCTAAAAAGTTTATGGTTTTGTTTTTGGTTTGTTAGTCTAATAACATCGCACTTTGGGCCAGTTCAAATGAAAATAAATTATTGTTATTGCCATCTAAAAGCTATTATGTATTTCAGGATGGTCATATGGTGGAATCTGGAAACCATAAAGATTTAATGTCCTTGAAGAATCATTATTACAACTTGGTGACAGCACAGACACAAGAAAAGGACTTGCCCAATTTAGACTCTGAAGCTTTGTAAGATATCTTAACTAACTTTTATTCAACTCGAAAGGATTTATCCTTGGAATCTATAAAATTGATATAAAAAAAACGCATTGCACAACTTTCACTTACCACCTTATAGTAATTGTCGTGAAATGTATTATAATAATATTAAAAATTGTTAAGTTAAAAAAAGAGTTGAACTGATTATATTGTTGAGAACAGGATATTGGAGTTGCTAGATGAGGGGAGGCGTTGTGGGAAATCCTGGAAATCCATCCGCTTCTGGACACATTCAGCATCTAGGGTCAAGAGCTAAACTACTAGTCCAATACGTTGTATCTTTGCTAATACTGGTCCAATCTAGATAATTTATTTTGTGTAAATAAAATGCACACTTTTTGAGTTATGCGCAATTAAAATTTTCTTTTCATCATAACTTTTTTTCCTACTTTTTCTCGGTGGTGTCCTATCTATATTGACAGTTAAAGGGCTTTAAGGAAAAGACTTCAGGCAAGTTTCATCAAAATTGTTAGAGCCTTTTCGAGAAAGTAGTAAAAATTGATGATATAAAGTGGCACTTCTGGTAAGTTGATTTTAGCAAAAAAGTTACTGTAACATTCCAGGCATATACCTATGTTAAACACACAATTTGAATTTTGTAAAACTTTTTATTTTTGAGCTATGTGGTTCACCTATACACACAGATCATTTTGCGAGACTTGATCATTTGGACTCAGGGGGCCTTAAAACATGTATTTTTGTTGAAAATTCGGATTCAAAATTGTTCACGATCGCAATGCTACCCATTGCTATACATTTCATTTATAGGTAAGTAAAAGTTAAAGCTATTAAAACTATTAATTTCCCTTACCTATATACGAAGTGTATAGTAAGGGGAAGTATTGCGATCGTGAAAATTTTCGAATTTGAGTTTTCAACGGAAATAGATGTTTTAAGGTCTCCTGAGTCCAAATGACCAAGTCTCGCAAAATGGTCTGTGTGTATGTGATCACTCTAGCTCAAAAACGGAAAGCTGTACGATACTGAAATTACATATTTAAGGTTAGCACATGCATGTGATGTTACAGCAACATTTTCGTCAAAATCGACTAACCGGAAGTGCCACTTTATATAATCGATTTTACACATTTTTACAATTTTCTCGAAAACGGCTCTAACAATTTTGATTAAACTTGCCTAAATTATTCTTCATAAAGACCTTTAACTTTTCATTTATGTAGTAAATCACCGAGGAATTGCAGGGAAAAGAGTTATGATGAAAAGAATATTTTATTTGCGCATAGCTTAAAAAGTATGCATTTTACGGTAATTTATCTATGCACTTGTATGAAAGATAATTAAATTATCTAAAAAAAAATAAAAGAATCATCAAAATCAGACCAGTATTAGCAAAGATACAGCGTATCAGACAAACCGGAATTAGCTATTATATCATGGATTTTGGACTTTTTTACATTTTTCTAAAAAACGGCTCTAACGATTTTGATGAAACTTGCCAAAATTATTCTTCATAAAGGCCTTTTACTTTTCAATTATGTAGTAAATCACCGAGAAAATGCAGCAAAAAAGTTATGAAGAAAAGAATATTTTATTTTCGCATGGCTTAAAAAGTATGCAATTTATAGTAAATTATGTACAGAATTATATGAAAGATAATTAAACTATCTAAAAAACAATAAAAGAATCATCAAAATCGGACCTGTATTAGCAAAGATACAGCGCTTCGGACTAACCGAAAATACCTATTATATTATGGATATTACACTTTTTTACAATTTTCTCGAAAACGGCTCTAACGATTTTGATGAAACTTGCCTAAATTATTCTCCATAAAGGTCTTTAACTTTTCATTTATGAAGTAAATCACCGAGGAATTGCAGGGAAAAGAGTTATGATGAAAAGAATATTTTATTTGCGCATAGCTTAAAAAGTAAGCATTTTACGGTAATTTATCTATGGACTTTTATGAAAGGTAATTAAATCATCTATAAAAGAATCATCAAAATCGGACCAATAATAGCAAAGATACAGTGCATCGGACTAACCGGAAATGATAATTATATTATGGATATTACACATTTTAACAATTTTCTCGAAAACGGCTCTAACGATTTTGATGAAACTTGCCTAAATTATTCTCCATAAAGGTCTTTAACTTTTCATTTATGTAGTAAAACACCGAGAAATTGCAGGAAAGAGAGTTATGATGAAAAGAATATTTTATTTGCGCATAGCTTAAAAAGTATGCAATTTATAGTTAATTATGTACAGAATTGTACGGAAGGTAATTAAATTATCTAAAAATAAATAAAAGAATCATCAAAATCGGACCAGTATTAGCAATGATACAACGCATCGGACTAACCGGAATTAGCTATTATATCATGGATTTTGGACTTTTTTACATTTTTCTAAAAAACGGCTCTAACGATTTTGATGAAACTTGCCAAAATTATTCTTCATAAAGGCCTTTTACTTTTCAATTATGTAGTAAATCACCGAGAAAATGCAGGAAAAAAGTTATGAAGAAAAGAATATTTTATTTTCGCATGGCTTAAAAAGTATGCAATTTATAGTTAATTATGTACAGAATTGTACAGAAGGTAATTAAATTATCTAAAAATAAATAAAAGAATCATCAAAATCGGACCAGTATTAGCAATGATACAACGCATCGGACTAACCGGAATTAGCTATTATATCATGGATTTTGGACTTTTTTACATTTTTCTAAAAAACGGCTCTAACGATTTTGATGAAACTTGCCAAAATTATTCTTCATAAAGGCCTTTTACTTTTCAATTATGTAGTAAATCACCGAGAAAATGCAGGAAAAAAGTTATGAATAAAAGAATATTTTATTTTCGCATGGCTTAAAAAGTATGCAATTTATAGTAAATTATGTACAGAATTATATGAAAGATAATTAAACTATCTAAAAAACAATAAAAGAATCATCAAAATCGGACCTGTATTAGCAAAGATACAGCGCTTCGGACTAACCGAAAATACCTATTATATTATGGATATTACACTTTTTTACAATTTTCTCGAAAACGGCTCTAACGATTTTGATGAAACTTGCCTAAATTATTCTCCATAAAGGTCTTTAACTTTTCATTTATGAAGTAAATCACCGAGGAATTGCAGGGAAAAGAGTTATGATGAAAAGAATATTTTATTTGCGCATAGCTTAAAAAGTAAGCATTTTACGGTAATTTATCTATAGACTTTTATGAAAGGTAATTAAATCATCTATAAAAGAATCATCAAAATCGGACCAATAATAGCAAAGATACAGTGCATCGGACTAACCGGAAATGATAATTATATTATGGATATTACACATTTTAACAATTTTCTCGAAAACGGCTCTAACGATTTTGATGAAACTTGCCTAAATTATTCTCCATAAAGGTCTTTAACTTTTCATTTATGTAGTAAATCACCGAGAAAATGCAGGAAAAAAGTTATGAAGAAAAGAATATTTTATTTTCGCATGGCTTAAAAAGTATGCAATTTATAGTTAATTATGTACAGAATTGTACGGAAGGTAATTAAATTATCTAAAAATAAATAAAAGAATCATCAAAATCGGACCAGTATTAGCAATGATACAACGCATCGGACTAACCGGAATTAGCTATTATATCATGGATTTTGGACTTTTTTACATTTTTCTAAAAAACGGCTCTAACGATTTTGATGAAACTTGCTATTCTTCATAAAGGCCTTTTACTTTTCAATTATGTAGTAAATCACCGAGAAAATGCAGGAAAAAAGTTATGAAGAAAAGAATATTTTATTTTCGCATGGCTTAAAAAGTATTCAATTTATAGTAAATTATGTACAGAATTATATGAAAGATAATTAAACTATCTAAAAAACAATAAAAGAATCATCAAAATCGGACCTGTATTAGCAAAGATACAGCGCTTCGGACTAACCGAAAATACCTATTATATTATGGATATTACACTTTTTTACAATTTTCTCGAAAACGGCTCTAACGATTTTGATGAAACTTGCCTAAATTATTCTCCATAAAGGTCTTTAACTTTTCATTTATGAAGTAAATCACCGAGGAATTGCAGGGAAAAGAGTTATGATGAAAAGAATATTTTATTTGCGCATAGCTTAAAAAGTAAGCATTTTACGGTAATTTATCTATAGACTTTTATGAAAGGTAATTAAATCATCTATAAAAGAATCATCAAAATCGGACCAATAATAGCAAAGATACAGTGCATCGGACTAACCGGAAATGATAATTATATTATGGATATTACACATTTTAACAATTTTCTCGAAAACGGCTCTAACGATTTTGATGAAACTTGCCTAAATTATTCTCCATAAAGGTCTTTAACTTTTCATTTATGTAGTAAAACACCGAGAAATTGCAGGAAAGAGAGTTATGATGAAAAGAATATTTTATTTGCGCATAGCTTAAAAAGTATGCAATTTATAGTTAATTATGTACAGAATTGTACGGAAGGTAATTAAATTATCTAAAAATAAATAAAAGAATCATCAAAATCGGACCAGTATTAGCAATGATACAACGCATCGGACTAACCGGAATTAGCTATTATATCATGGATTTTGGACTTTTTTACATTTTTCTAAAAAACGGCTCTAACGATTTTGATGAAACTTGCCAAAATTATTCTTCATAAAGGCCTTTTACTTTTCAATTATGTAGTAAATCACCGAGAAAATGCAGGAAAAAAGTTATGAAGAAAAGAATATTTTATTTTCGCATGGCTTAAAAAGTATGCAATTTATAGTTAATTATGTACAGAATTGTACGGAAGGTAATTAAATTATCTAAAAATAAATAAAAGAATCATCAAAATCGGACCAGTATTAGCAATGATACAACGCATCGGACTAACCGGAATTAGCTATTATATCATGGATTTTGGACTTTTTTACATTTTTCTAAAAAACGGCTCTAACGATTTTGATGAAACTTGCCAAAATTATTCTTCATAAAGGCCTTTTACTTTTCAATTATGTAGTAAATCACCGAGAAAATGCAGCAAAAAAGTTATGAAGAAAAGAATATTTTATTTTCGCATGGCTTAAAAAGTATGCAATTTATAGTAAATTATGTACAGAATTATATGAAAGATAATTAAACTATCTAAAAAACAATAAAAGAATCATCAAAATCGGACCTGTATTAGCAAAGATACAGCGCTTCGGACTAACCGAAAATACCTATTATATTATGGATATTACACTTTTTTACAATTTTCTCGAAAACGGCTCTAACGATTTTGATGAAACTTGCCTAAATTATTCTCCATAAAGGTCTTTAACTTTTCATTTATGAAGTAAATCACCAAGGAATTGCAGGGAAAAGAGTTATGATGAAAAGAATATTTTATTTGCGCATTGCTTAAAAAGCGTGCAATTTATGGTAAATCATGTATGCACTTGTATGAAAGATAATTAAATTATCTAAAAAACAATAAAAGAATCATCAAAATCGGACCAGTATTAGCAACGATACAGCGCATCGGACTAACCGGAAGTGCCACTTTATATAATCGATTTTACACATTTTTACAATTTTCTCGAAAACGGCTCTAACGATTTTGATGAAACTTGCCAAAATTATTCTTCATAAAGGCCTTTTACTTTTCAATTATGTAGTAAAACACCGAGAAATTGCAGGAAAGAGAGTTATGATGAAAAGAATATTTTATTTGCGCATAGCTTAAAAAGTATGCAATTTATAGTTAATTATGTACAGAATTGTACGGAAGGTAATTAAATTATCTAAAAATAAATAAAAGAATCATCAAAATCGGACCAGTATTAGCAATGATACAACGCATCGGACTAACCGGAATTAGCTATTATATCATGGATTTTGGACTTTTTTACATTTTTCTAAAAAACGGCTCTAACGATTTTGATGAAACTTGCCAAAATTATTCTTCATAAAGGCCTTTTACTTTTCAATTATGTAGTAAATCACCGAGAAAATGCAGGAAAAAAGTTATGAAGAAAAGAATATTTTATTTTCGCATGGCTTAAAAAGTATGCAATTTATAGTTAATTATGTACAGAATTGTACAGAAGGTAATTAAATTATCTAAAAATAAATAAAAGAATCATCAAAATCGGACCAGTATTAGCAATGATACAACGCATCGGACTAACCGGAATTAGCTATTATATCATGGATTTTGGACTTTTTTACATTTTTCTAAAAAACGGCTCTAACGATTTTGATGAAACTTGCCAAAATTATTCTTCATAAAGGCCTTTTACTTTTCAATTATGTAGTAAATCACCGAGAAAATGCAGGAAAAAAGTTATGAATAAAAGAATATTTTATTTTCGCATGGCTTAAAAAGTATGCAATTTATAGTAAATTATGTACAGAATTATATGAAAGATAATTAAACTATCTAAAAAACAATAAAAGAATCATCAAAATCGGACCTGTATTAGCAAAGATACAGCGCTTCGGACTAACCGAAAATACCTATTATATTATGGATATTACACTTTTTTACAATTTTCTCGAAAACGGCTCTAACGATTTTGATGAAACTTGCCTAAATTATTCTCCATAAAGGTCTTTAACTTTTCATTTATGAAGTAAATCACCGAGGAATTGCAGGGAAAAGAGTTATGATGAAAAGAATATTTTATTTGCGCATAGCTTAAAAAGTAAGCATTTTACGGTAATTTATCTATAGACTTTTATGAAAGGTAATTAAATCATCTATAAAAGAATCATCAAAATCGGACCAATAATAGCAAAGATACAGTGCATCGGACTAACCGGAAATGATAATTATATTATGGATATTACACATTTTAACAATTTTCTCGAAAACGGCTCTAACGATTTTGATGAAACTTGCCTAAATTATTCTCCATAAAGGTCTTTAACTTTTCATTTATGTAGTAAATCACCGAGAAAATGCAGGAAAAAAGTTATGAAGAAAAGAATATTTTATTTTCGCATGGCTTAAAAAGTATGCAATTTATAGTTAATTATGTACAGAATTGTACGGAAGGTAATTAAATTATCTAAAAATAAATAAAAGAATCATCAAAATCGGACCAGTATTAGCAATGATACAACGCATCGGACTAACCGGAATTAGCTATTATATCATGGATTTTGGACTTTTTTACATTTTTCTAAAAAACGGCTCTAACGATTTTGATGAAACTTGCCTAAATTATTCTTCATAAAGGCCTTTTACTTTTCAATTATGTAGTAAATCACCGAGAAAATGCAGGAAAAAAGTTATGAAGAAAAGAATATTTTATTTTCGCATGGCTTAAAAAATATTCAATTTATAGTAAATTATGTACAGAATTATATGAAAGATAATTAAACTATCTAAAAAACAATAAAAGAATCATCAAAATCGGACCTGTATTAGCAAAGATACAGCGCTTCGGACTAACCGAAAATACCTATTATATTATGGATATTACACTTTTTTACAATTTTCTCGAAAACGGCTCTAACGATTTTGATGAAACTTGCCTAAATTATTCTCCATAAAGGTCTTTAACTTTTCATTTATGAAGTAAATCACCGAGGAATTGCAGGGAAAAGAGTTATGATGAAAAGAATATTTTATTTGCGCATAGCTTAAAAAGTAAGCATTTTACGGTAATTTATCTATAGACTTTTATGAAAGGTAATTAAATCATCTATAAAAGAATCATCAAAATCGGACCAATAATAGCAAAGATACAGTGCATCGGACTAACCGGAAATGATAATTATATTATGGATATTACACATTTTAACAATTTTCTCGAAAACGGCTCTAACGATTTTGATGAAACTTGCCTAAATTATTCTCCATAAAGGTCTTTAACTTTTCATTTATGTAGTAAATCACCGAGAAATTGCAGGAAAGAGAGTTATGATGAAAAGAATATTTTATTTGCGCATAGCTTAAAAAGTATGCAATTTATAGTTAATTATGTACAGAATTGTACGGAAGGTAATTAAATTATCTAAAAATAAATAAAAGAATCATCAAAATCGGACCAGTATTAGCAATGATACAACGCATCGGACTAACCGGAATTAGCTATTATATCATGGATTTTGGACTTTTTTACATTTTTCTAAAAAACGGCTCTAACGATTTTGATGAAACTTGCCAAAATTATTCTTCATAAAGGCCTTTTACTTTTCAATTATGTAGTAAATCACCGAGAAAATGCAGGAAAAAAGTTATGAAGAAAAGAATATTTTATTTTCGCATGGCTTAAAAAGTATGCAATTTATAGTTAATTATGTACAGAATTGTACAGAAGGTAATTAAATTATCTAAAAAATAAATAAAAGAATCATCAAAATCGGACCAGTATTAGCAATGATACAACGCATCGGACTAACCGGAATTAGCTATTATATCATGGATTTTGGACTTTTTACAATTTTCTAAAAAACGGCTCTAACGATTTTGATGAAACTTGCCAAAATTATTCTTCATAAAGGCCTTTTACTTTTCAATTATGTAGTAAATCACCGAGAAAATGCAGGAAAAAAGTTATGAATAAAAGAATATTTTATTTTCGCATGGCTTAAAAGTATGCAATTTATAGTAAATTATGTACAGAATTATATGAAAGATAATTAAACTATCTAAAAAACAATAAAAGAATCATCAAAAATCGGACCTGTATTAGCAAAGATACAGCGCTTCGGACTAACCGAAAATACCTATTATATTATGGATATTACACTTTTTACAATTTTCTCGAAAACGGCTCTAACGCTTTTGATGAAACTTGCCTAAATTATTCTCCATAAAGGTCTTTAACTTTCATTTATGAAGTAAATCACCGAGGAATTGCAGGGAAAAGAGTTATGATGAAAAGAATATTTTATTTGCGCATTAGCTTAAAAAGTAAGCATTTTACGGTAATTTATCTATAGACTTTATGAAAGGTAATTAAATCATCTATAAAAGAATCATCAAAATCGGACCAATAATAGCAAAGATACAGTGCATCGGACTAACCGGAAATGATAATTATATTATGGATATTACACATTTTAACAATTTTCTCGAAAACGGCTCTAACGATTTTGATGAAACTTGCCAAAATTATTCTTCATAAAGGCCTTTTACTTTTCAATTATGTAGTAAATCACCGAGAAAATGCAGGAAAAAAGTTATGAAGAAAAGAATATTTTATTTTCGCATGGCTTAAAAAGTATGCAATTTATAGTAAATTATGTACAGAATTATATGAAAGATAATTAAACTATCTAAAAAACAATAAAAGAATCATCAAAATCGGACCTGTATTAGCAAAGATACAGCGCTTCGGACTAACCGAAAATACCTATTATATTATGGATATTACACTTTTTTACAATTTTCTCGAAAACGGCTCTAACGATTTTGATGAAACTTGCCTAAATTATTCTCCATAAAGGTCTTTAACTTTTCATTTATGAAGTAAATCATCGAGGAATTGCAGGGAAAAAAGTTATGATGAAAAGAATATTTTATTTACGCATAACTTCAAAAGCGTGCAATTTATGGTAAATCATGTATGCACTTGTATGAAAGATAATTAAAATATCTAAAAAACAATAAAAGAATCATCAAAATCGGACCTGTATTAGCAAAGATACAGCGCATCGGACTAACCAAAAATACCTATTATATTATGGATATTACACATTTTTACAATTTTCTTGAAAACGGCTCTAGCGATTTTGATGAAACTTGCCAAAATTATTCTCCATAAAGGTCTTTAACTTTTCATTTATGAAGTAAATCACCGAGGAATTGCAGAGAAAAGAGTTATGATGAAAAGAATATTTTATTTTCGCATGGCTTAAAAAGTATGCAATTTATAGTAAATTATGTACAGAATTATATGAAAGGTTATTAAATTATCTAAAAAAAGAAATCATCAAAATCGGAGAAGTATTAGCAACGATACAGTGTATTTTATGAGGAGCATAAAATAGATGGATAACCTAGCGCATCCGAAAGGAGATAGATGCCACCGAATCTCCTCCCACCAATCCGCCAATCTGTTGTAAACAATACGCTCTGTAATAAAGTAATTTAAGAATACAAAAACGGAAATTAACTTAATAATTTCTACTTTCACATTATTTAATGGAAAGAAAATGTTTCCATAGAAACTTAACCAGCAACTTTTAAAATATATTTGCAAGTTGACAAAGTTAAAATATATAGATAGTGTACAGAATTGTTGTACTAAAATTGTTTTAAATACTATTTTATTGTACTTAAGTGGGAGAAGAATTGAATGCTGCTGAGTTTATTTCAAGTATTGTTTATGTGAACCCTTTAGAATTATATTAAAAAGATAATTATTATAGGGTGGTAAGGGAAAGTTGTGTGATGTGCGCACCACACCAGATTTTTTTTAAAAATTAATCTAAGCCAATCAATGAGGAGGTTGAAGACTGAAAAGATGGGATGGCCAGAATTGACTCCAGGGCTTTGTTTGGACTAGTTCAGAGGTAAAGATACTAAAAGTCCTGGGATCTAGGAGTACAGGCAAAGAGAAGAGGGAGGAGAAGATGGTTATGTTTTTCGTTTATATCTCGAAAATGGTTGGTGGTAGCTTAAAAAATTTAATGTAAACAATTGAAGATCATTAAATTTCCTATAAGAATGTTTCCATTGAATTTTTTCGTATCTGTTATAATTTAAGAAATATTCGTTCTTCAAATAAACAAATTTGAAAAAATTACCAGGTATATGACACAAAACTGTTTATATCCCAGAACTTTTAGTATATTTACCTCTTAACTAGTCCAAATAAAGCCCTGAGGTCAATTACATCAATATATAATTTATTAATAAATATACCTTAATAACTCTTTAATTAATAAAATTTATGATAAAATATTAAAATATTATAAATGAATACAATTTTGCACATTGTTATGAGATATAACATATAAAATTTAACATTAATAACTAAAATTTACCTAATTAGGGACTGTTAGGCCCTCTGATCATCCCGTCATTTCTTTCTACAACCCCCTTTTGAGCTTTCATGGAATGGACTAATTTTGAAATAAAAATTTCATGATAATTTAACTTGTTTTCTAATTTTCTTAGTAGCACCTATAAAAAGAGAAAAACAAAATTATAATAAATAATTAGTTGTTAAAATAAGAAAAAAAAGAAGTAAAAAAAAAAAGTGAAAAGCATTTGAAACAAGTCTAATTATTAAAACATTTTAAAGATAAGGAAGTTTAAAATCTTTTTTTCAATTAAAATAATATTACTAAAAATAAAATAGAGAGAGAAAGAGAACCACAATAAAAAGAAATAAAAATAGATTAACTTTTCTAAAAAAAAAACTAATATAAGTAAACATATTTCTGTTCACCAACCACCATCCCATAATCGACTCCATACCCCAAGGCCAGGGGTAATATTTCTCCCACCTACCTCTAATCCTACCTAAAATTTACCTTTTTGTTAAGAACTAATTAACTTTTTAGAAATTCGATTTAATTATATTGGAATTGGTAAATGTGGAAACGTTACTAAGATGGTAAATAGAGATTGCACAATCCTCTGATGTTTTAACAATCTGTTTCATCTCAAGGCTTTTTTTCTCGATGCTGTCGTATTTACTTCAGGATGTGTTTAGTCTCCATGATTAAACAAAATAGATTAAACCTAATAAAATAACATTAACTTTTCCAACAGCTTGTTGTTACTTTCTTACATGGCGCTTCAAGCGGCTGTTCTGAGAAATAGAGATTTATACTATTATAAAACTCAATCCACACTTAAAAAGTAAAATTGGATTGGATTTTGTACGTTTTGGGGAGTTAAAGATGTACCATCTTAAAGAGGATGATTAACAGAGTTGAAAAATGACAAAAAAATGAATTTATCCCCTTTTGCATCTTCAAGTCTCAATCAGTAGATGCTTGACTGTGATAGTTACAAAAATGAATTTAAATGCATCTAAATATGATAATTTAAAAAAAAGAAGTGTTTGTTAATGAATTGTGGCATTTTGTCTGTTTTGATTATAAAATTATATTCTGTTTGATGTACAACTGGAAGATTCCATAAACCCTCATCGACTCTTTTTCTTGATTATTTATTTTTGTAGCTCAAGTATTAGGTATTAATAATATTTAGTGTTAAGGTAGAGAAGAATCCAGTAGGTACAGTCAAACCTCTATATATCGAACATGATGAAGGTTCCTTGAAAAAAATTTTGAGGTATTAAAATATGACAATTTTTCACCGTTTTCAGGCTAAAAACAATTACAGCTGTTTTTTAGAGTTAAAGAAGTACCAAAGGAAATTTTTTGGGTTAATGAAGTAACAAAAGCAATTTTTTAGGGTAAAATAAAAACAAAACTGAACGATCAATAGGACTTATTTGAAAAATTGTACAAATTACATCTATGATTGCAGATTTTTTACAATTTTTTACAGATTTTTTTTTTGCATTTATAATTTAATAAGTACATGTATTAAAAATATTCAAACATACATAAAAATGAGTTTATTTTTGTTTTTACGCAAGATAGCTTCTAATGTCTATTTGTGTATAATTCATCACCGAAGCCATGTTTAGGAGCACTGTTCACAAAGAGAGAGGCAAAGTTAAACTGAATTTTAAATGAAAATTTCACTCTATGTTAGGAAAGAGATTCAGAGAATTTATGTTCTCCTGTATTCTTCTGAAACAAGATCTTCCTTGAATTTGCAAACAGTGAAACATTTTTTTTTCTTATTTAATTATTACTTATTCTTATGTACGTATACTAAGGGCTCCTTTTGATGTCAATCACAGTTTATATTTTTTTAAATTGGAATTTTTTGTTTGTATTATAGAAATTTTATTCGATATACAGAATATTTTTTCTAATAAAAATTCAAGCTTCCTAAAAAAAGTTCTATAAATAGAAATTTTAGATATATGGAAGTTCGACTGTATACATAATTCAGTTATTACAAATTTTATATATATATATATATATATATATATATATATATATTTCATTTTTCCAGGACGTCATCCGATGATGATAGCAGCTCGGATGGTGGAGATGATGATATACAAGAACCTTCTTCAGAAATACAAACTGGACAAGATTATGTATTTGTAAGCATGGCTAAATTAATTTTATAGTTTTATATTTTATAGTTTTATATTAGTTTTATAGTTTTATATTTTACAAACAACATTGGTCTTTGTTTTGTATCTGATAATAATCATTCATTTTAATTAATTTATGAAAAAAAATCTAAATATGTGTTTAACCATTTATCGTATAAATAAAATTACAAATGCGAATTGTTATCTGCCTGTCATTCTTTTTTTGTCTTCTTTTCATGGAAAAACGGCTGAACTGTTTATAATGAAACTTTTTTCCATTGTTATATAGAACTGTGAAAAGGTTTTAAGCAAGATCAACTTGTCATCTGCCACTTTAAATCAAATTGGTAGATGACCAAAAACCAACATATTTTGTCTGCTTTTCTGAGAAAAACGGCTAAAACAATTTGAACAAACTTCATATTATTGTTATTTAGCAACATTAAACTGTTATCCGTGATCTTGAGAAAAAATGGTGCCCATACTAAAATTTGATTTTTTTTTTGTTTATTAAAAAATCAGATCAATAGATCCTCTATCAATTGTCTTATTTTTTTCGTTAAATATTTATAACCTTCTTAAATTGGCCACATCCAGTCATCGAATAAACATAGAGTATGTTGTAGAGACTATCTATGATACACGTGGCCTTCTTTTTTGTTTATATTTTGGAGGCTTAAAAACAAGTAATTTTAGTTTAACTTAACATTTCGTGCAAAAGTCAGTGGGTCCGGATGCTTCTGCTGTATGTAGTCTCCTCTATGATCGGAGGTTCCAACAGTTTGTTTCTCAAAGCCCCAGGGGAACGGATACACAATCTATCAGGAAGCTCTCTGGTAAAACCACTCTTAAAAACATTTTGCTCACTGCTTTTTTAAGCATAACATAGTATGCTCTAATTAATACATTATTTGAATTGCTTCATGCTAAAAAGTGTTTTGTCTAACTATTTTCATATTGACAAAACTTCTTTTAGTATGAAGCGATTCATTTATTAGTTCTTAAAAACAACAAAAAAAAACAATACTCTACCTACCAGATCATATTAAAAAGTGAAGAACGATGATATAGATGATAAATGACTTGTTGTGTTTTTTGAGTAGCATTAAAACTCGAATGGATAGCAGAACCGTACTTGGTGTTAACATTCTGATATGCAGGATGGGTAACGAGCTAATATTTAAAAAAAATAAAATATCTATAACTCTGGTTAGAAAGTTTCCCGAGATGTATCATTCCAAAATTGTTAGTAAAAATTTAATCTTATTTTTTTTCCGGATTTTTTATGGTTTAAATATTCTTGTTTTATTAATAATAACCCTACTATTTTTCACTGAATTCAGCTTTGTAGTTTAAAGAGGAAAACAATGTTTTGAGATATTTGTAGCAAAACATATTTGCAAAAAAAAACATGTTTTTTTGTTATTTTAATTAAAAAAATCTGCTAGCATGATTATTCGTATTCCATATAAATTTCATGATTGTTCCTTGTCAAATTTAAACCTGAGAAATAATATGAGCTGAGAGTTGAGTGATGATACTTTGTGCGTTCTTAAGGCTCGTTCATATAGTGACAGTTTTCTGTCGTAGTCGTACTAACATGACAGTGTGGCTGTGTCGTTGTCTAACCGCTGACAGTAAACCTGGTGACAGTGAGCTGAAAAAATGGCAGATATAGAACTGCTGACTGAGTACTGCAATACTACTCTAAGAGAACAGCTGATGCCATAAAATAAAATAAATCTAGAAACTTAATTTTTCAACAACTAATTAAATGTTAACTAATTTAATAAAAATAAAAATAATAACATAAAAATAAATCTAAATTAAAAATTAAAGAAATTTATAATAAACGATAAACAAATTAAATTATTTTTTTTTTTTATTCCTCCTTCAAGAATTGAATAATGTCAAAATGTTGGATGGAATCAATTTCAAGTTGCAACTGCGATCACCATAACGGTTGTTAAAGTAGATAAGGTACAACAGCTCACTGTTAAGGCATATTCACGTGGCAATAGCTGTAAACTATCACATCAAACCTTGTAGTGTGACGGTAACGCCATGACAGTGCAGTCTTGACATCAACTGGCATACAGGTTACACCTGTTGTAGTTGTTACATTTAACTATGACCATGTAAACGGGCCTTTGAGAATTTTAAATTGACATTTACACAAACCCAAAGTTTCATTGAAAGCAGATTGTAATTTTAGAGAACAAAGGGTCTTTAGAATTAAGGCTTAACGACAAAATCTTTTTTTTTTTTCCTTTAGCTTAAATAGTAAAAAAAGTAAAATTGACTGTACAACTTGTTTTATAATTTTCAGAAAGAACAGAAGTCCGTGGCATGGAGACTATTAGCGTTGCAAAAACAGGAATCTCATTTAATCCTGTTCGGCCTCATCATGTGTTCATTTGCTGGCTCAGTACAACCACTGTTTGCTTTCTTGTATGGAGAAATTTTCAGTGTAAGGCAAAATTGATTATTTTTTAATTTTTTTATATATACTTTTTATTATCTTTTCTTTTATTACTTTTTCCCAGACATTTTCATTGGAAGGTGATGAAATGGCTGCTAAAAGAGATTTCTGGGCAGGGATATTTATCCTCTTCGGATTGGGTTCTGGATTATCTTATGGGCTTTGGGTAATAAGGAGCAGTATTTCAGTTCACAATTATAAATAGTTATTTAGAATTAAACAAAAAAAAAGTCAATTAATTTATATTTTATAGTCCTTCACAATGGCTACAGCAGCTGAATTCCTCATAGCAAGAGTAAGGGATATGACAATGATTAATGTTATACGACAAGAAATATCATGGTTCGACTTTAGAAATTGTTCTCCTGGTATAATAATCACTAGGCTGGCTAGGGATGCTCCAATAGTAAAACATGTAAGTTTATACAATTTGTAGCAATACATCTACATATGTGTGTGTGTGTGTGTAGCTAAAAAAAGAAGTTGAAATTGAAATTATGTATTTAAGATAGGTCGATGCCTGCGAATGTCATAGCAACTTTTTCGCCAAAATTGAATCACCGGATGTGCTACTTTTATATTGATTTTACATATTTTAACAATTTTCTCAAAATGGCTTAAACAATTTTGATCAAACTTGTTATGCCAATGTAATGTTTTTTATTATCAGCTAGGTCTTATCCTCATTAAAATAAACTGACTGGCCTTAATTGCCAAATTTTCAAAATTACTTCCTCTAAAGTACCTTTAATTTTGTTTATTATAATATTTAATCTTCTCTCATTGTTTGTAATAATGAAAAATGGATAAATATAAACTATGAAAGAATCCGAAAATTAACTGAAGGAGAAAAAGGAAAAATATTTTGTAAGATTAAAAACAAATAAGAGTAATAATATGGATTTATAATACAATGTTGGAAAGCTAGAGATTTTAGAAAAATTAATATCTAACATATAAAGCCGTAGAAGGTAGTGGAGAGTGATGAAAGATACATAAGTTTAAGTGATTGGAAACTGTTAAAATTTCAGTTAGAATTTATTGTTCTATTGCCAGATATATTAAAAGTTTAACATTCAAAACTAATGTTCAGGTTGCTGGTATAAGAATTGGACAGATACTTTCATCAATTGCAGGCTTCGCAACAGCTTCGGCCATAGCTTACATTTACGGCTGGCGATTGGCTCTATGGTTACTTATAGTAATACCATTTGTCCTGTGCGGAAGCTATTATCAAGTTTCCATTACTAGAAGAAATATCTTTAGGGATCTAACTCAGTTGGACAAGGCTGGTAAGGTAAGAAGCGATTTTAATTGTTTTTACATTCTATTTCTGCATTTTCTAATGCAATAATTTTATATTAATCTTCATATGAAATTAAATTGAAAATAATGTTATTGGTTATTGGTTTTAAATGGGTAATGATGAACTCAAGGATACAAATAGAATTTATTGACTAAAAATCATAATATAAGTTATAAAATTAAACATTAATTTATTGTTAAATAGAAAAATTATATTCAACATATAAAAAAAGAAAAAGAAAGGTATTGATTTAATTTGTGAGAAATGCAAACCTTATTACCTTAACTGTACATGTGAAATATTAAACTAATTTATCGTTATTTACAAAAATAAAAATAAAATATTAGAATAATATTTCATTGATGTCTTCTTTCTAGCTGCCTCTCATAGATTTATCTTCTTGATAGTTTTCAAATTCCATTGTCTTGTCCCAGTGCTGAAAAATTTCTGGAATTGTAGTACTTGAACTTAACTTTTGACTTTACACTTGATGCATTTATACTCCACGACATTTCAGTCTAAACTGGCCTTTTTTATGGCATCATTAGTGTTTATTTCTTATTTTTTCATTCTATAGTTGTTCTTAGTAAGTATAACTGATGCTATATATTTGATAATTGCAAGGTGAGAGATGCCTAACATTCTTAACTGTCAGTGAGCTACTCATTGATATTAGTAGCGATGGAAAAGGAAATGTTAAATGGAATATGAGAATCACAGCTGCTAGAAAGCTTTACTGATTCATGGATTAAGTTCATAATTAAGCCCTATGCGAAGCTGTAACATAGTTGTGTGAAATTAACTATTCATCTATTCCTTTAATTTAGACCTTAAAAAAAAAAGAAGGAATTGATTTCAGCTGATTCAGAATTTAATTTACAGGTTGCCTCTGAATGTGTCCAAAACCTGAAGACGGTGCAAGCTTTGGGCAGAGAAAAAGACTTTGTTGAGGAATATATGGACTTATTGTGGGAGCCTTACAGGTATATATATTATTTAATATTATGATATTGGTTTTTGATTATGATGATGATTTTTTATTAGTTCATATATCACAAGACTTCTTACCCCATCATCAGATTACATTTTTTCTTGAATACATCATAATTCATTAACAATATTAGATCAACAGTTAATTTACAACCTTTTTCTCTAAAACAATATTAAAATTTATTTTTATTTCATTGAAATTATCTTGACTTATCAAATGTTTGCTCCTGATTTGTCCTTCTATACTTTCACCATTTTTCAAATTAAAAACAAAACAAGTTATTAAATTTGATTACACATAAGAGCCTCTGTACTTCTTTCTCTTCCTTATCACACTGAGCTATTTCAGATTATATATTTGCCCTTTGATATTGTTTATTGAAGTTTATTTTACTAATTAAACATCATAGGAAGTTATAAGTTCTCTAATAATTGATAAAAACAACTTATAAATACAAAGTTAAACAATATAAACTTCAAGCTTACAAATTTAAAGCTAGCTTTCAGTTTTTAATTTTGTTATTTATATCCTTGAATAGAGACCCTTTTTTTAAATCAACTATCACGATTTGCTCTAGATTAACTGCCTTTTCCTTTATTTTATTTTTGACCGCAGTTTCAGTCCAGCATTAATCCATTGTCAATAATTCCTACAATTTATTTTAAAATCCATGTTTAAATACTGATGCTTTACCTTGTTTTAGGGAGAGTAAAAAGAATTCATTCCGTTATGGCGTTGTATTTGCACTTTCACATTCAATGGTTTATGTAATGTATGCAGTTGCTTTCTATTTTGGTTCAGATCTTATTGGAGATGGCGTAATGGCTCCAAGCGATGTCTACAGGTACAATAACCTCATTCCAACAATCTTTTCAAATCTTCAGATCTTATTACACCTGAAATTACAAAATCCCTCTTTATTTGTAGAGTATTTTTTGCATTGTCATTTACTGCTGTGGCGGTTGGACAGAGCGCAGCTTACTTAGTTGATTTTGCAAAAGGCATTGCATCTTCCACGATGGTCTTGGACTTGATGGACAAACCGTCCAAAGCAAACCCTCTGATGACGGATTGCGGCGAGCGGCCAGTAATTAATCTTTATAAATTATATTAACACAAATGTTTGTCATGGAAAATTTAATTTTATTTTGTAGTTACACTTTATTTATAGTTGTTTGTTACTGTAACTGGAACTGGAGGAAACTAATCCGGCAAATGACCCTTTTGGTTCTTTTTATTATTTCCTAACGTCTTCCTAAAGGTTGCTAGAGGCCACTCTTACTAACCAGAGTGGGTTATTCCATGGGACCTCCACATTCCGTCGAAACCCACAGCACTCCTCAACGTGCACGGCCATCAGGGTCTCGTTAATGTATGTTTGTACCACAAGTGATGGCTTAAATATTTAAAAAGGAAATTCTTAAGTATAGGTTGCGAGGCTTAGTATAACCACCTGAAATTGCTATTCTTATTTATACGCAAGAATTATTTTTCCTTCATTTTATTATCAGAAAATATAATTTGTACCTAATTGCCTAGGTATATAATTTTTTTTTTTAGATCTGTATAATAAGTAAAAATATTTTTTGTCGTGTATCTACATAGAACTAGGAAAGTGAGAATTTTTTGATAACTCTTTAACGTTATTTTACAAGAATTATTAATTGAAAAGATTATAATAAATATAAAACAAATAAATTATACAGCAAGTATAAAAATATTGAGAACAAAATTGCAATTTAACAGAATAATACATAGAAATGATGAATCAAATTATTTAAAAATAAAAATTAAATTTAATAACAAATAAAAACACCACCGACTATGGAAATACCTTTTATATTTTACAACCTATTTAAGCGCATTGGTGGTTTGTTAGTGAAGTTAAAACCCATGAAATACTGAAACTTGGAGTTGTTGTCGGGTGCCTTCCACAACCAAACGAAAATTAACGCTCTTCTTTATTCGATACATTAATTTACTTTCTGTATATTCACATGCACAGATGCATGGAACTTTCTGTATTTTGACATACACAGTTCAATGGGATAGAATGGCCTTACAAGGAGCCTTAGTGTATAATGGACTTACAAGGAGCCATAGTGTATAATGGACTTACAAGGAGCCATACTGTATAATGGACTTACAAGGAGCCATAGTGTATAATGGACTTACAAGGAGCCATAGTGTATAATGGACTTACAAGGAGCCATAGTGGATAATGGACTTACAAGGAGCCATAGTGTATAATGGACTTACAAGGAGCCATAGTGTATAGTGGACTTACAAGGAGCCATAGTGTATAATGGACTTACAAGGAGCCATAGTGTACAATGGACTTACAAAGAGCCATAGTGTATAATGGAAGGCACACGGCGACTACACCAAGGTTCATTATTCATGGGTGTCAACTTCACTAGCAACAAGTACATTCCGTCCCTTTGGACGAATAGGTTTGTAACGTATAAAAGTTATTTCCATAGTCGTTTTTTTTTTTTTTTTTAATTTATAAAATTAAAATAATATTTTTAGTTTTTAAAGTATTGGCTATTTATAATTTATTACAATATGATCATGAACTTACAAATGATACAATGAGAAATATCAACAAAAAGCCGAAAATACTTAAAATATAATGAAATATTTTTTCTGTGTTTTGGACTCACAATGTTTCAAAACATTCACGGGAATTCACTGAGTAATTTGAGCCATCAAACTTTAAAATTGGTTGAACCATTCTCTCAAAACATCATTAGATACCCTCAAACGGACGGATTTAACACATTTAATACATTTCTGTAATATTTTGAGCTCGATTTTTTTAAAAAACATTCACAGGATCACAACGATTATATAAACTTGAAAATCGGTTGAGCCGTTCGCTTAAAAAATATTTACATACCTACCAACTGTCAAGCTAAACACATTATCCTACTGGTGGCTTCACCGTAGCCAGGTAATTAAGTAAAGAATATATTGAGAAAAAATAGTTAATTCAATGAATTGTATATTATGTTCAAAAAGATTGATTAATCTAGTGAAACGCAATATGCAAGGGTGATTTACTCTAATGAAGGTCCTCATGTGATGTATACTCAAGCAATAAATAATTCGTCTCGTGTTATTTATTAATTCCAAATTTTTTTTTTTTTTTTTTACTTCTTTAATTTAGATGGTTTTCCAATATTTTTATATACCTTTTCCATTCTTCTGCTGTAAATAATATTGTAGGCAGTCTTGTCTTGAGCCGAATTTTTTACTTTACTTACCTGATGCACATTTCCATCTGTGGCTATGACTTACTAATGACAGTGTATATACGACTTAATACTACCAAATAAATTGAGAGATTCTGTTATCATGTGGAGGTGTATGGAATGGAGGGATTATTAAGATAGATGCTATGACTAAACCATAGACAAAGTATTATCAAGCTGTTCCACCTGGTACCAAAGGGGCTGGTGAGAGAGTGTACATTTTGCATATTAACTCAACTACTGGGGTACTTTAGTTTTGTTTTAATTAATTAATATAATTTTACAAATATTTAAAAACAAATAACTACATGATCGTAGAACAAATAATTGAAACTTTTTTTTGTATATGCTGATATTAAATTATATTGTATTCGAGATTTTAGAATTTGATGAAATTTATGCATTGGCGCAATAATGTTTTGCAGAGAATAAGAGGAGAAGTAACATTCAGGAACATCAAGTTTTCCTACCCAACAAGAAACGAAATTGTAGTGCTTGACAATTTTAATTTGAATATCAAGGCTGGCGAAACTATAGCCCTTGTCGGTGAATCAGGTTGTGGTAAATCCACTGTCATCTCACTTCTAGAACGTTTCTATTTCCCAGAGGAGGGTGAGATAGTGAGTATAAATTCTTATTATTTTTCTAAGACTTATAAATTCATTTTTAGCTGTATTTTTTTTGGAGGGAGAGGGGGTAGATAGTAGTTATTGACTTCTAGTAGTAACTGGTGACTGAAGTACCAGCAATGTTTGGACTTTACACAGAATAAAATGGCTACATTTTTGTGTATAACGATAATTTTTAAAAATTTTATGTTGACAATAATTTTCTTTTTATTGTGATCAAAGATTTATCGTGCAAATTTTTACCAAGCTGCAAATATATTTAATAACTTGTTTATTATGACTGAAGTAAAGCTATTGCTGATTGATTCTAATTGATATTGCACATTATATAAAAACATATTTTTTCTTCCTGCTTATAACATTAGTATTAATAAACCATCACAGTATAATTTTACTAAATTTTGTTGTGAAACATGTGTAATAGGACTGTAACTTAAGAAAGTGTCATGGTTAAATCTCAATTTAGAGTATATCAACATTTGAAAAATTTAAATCACCATCTAATTTGATCAAATTTGGAAGCCAAAAAGTGTCCAGGTAACCCAAAAAAGTTTGGAACCTAACTGTGAATCTTATTGGATGCAGATGCCTATATGCTTCAGAAAAAAACTTGTAAAAAGATTAAATGTTGCTCAGAAAACAATATCCTATCATTTACAAGCAATGGGTGAACATATTGTTATTCACCAAGATTTATTTGATCTCTTGTCTTAAGTAAATTCAAAATTCATAAATGTTTTATAATTCTAATTTCTATTAAATTTAATTTAATATGTATAAGTATATACATTTTGATAACTTATATTTAATATGTATAATTCCAAAATGTATTTTAAACTGATTTTTGAATGCTTGTGGATTTTTAGAACTGAAGAAACGTATAGCATTTGAAACTATTTTTCAATAAAAAAAATTTATAGAAGTGGCAAATCATTTATCAATCTCTAATTTTTATTTTTATATAGATACTATTTAAAAATATTTTTTAAATAACATTAAATATTTTATTTATAATTATGTATTTTAATGACTTATTTGAATTAGTCAGAACTTTTTTAGGTTTTACACATATGTTTGTTGAATTTACAGTTTATCGATGGTAAAGATATAAGCACGCTCAACCTGAAGTATTTGAGGAAACAAATAGGTCTTGTCACGCAGGAGCCTGTCTTGTTCAATTGTACAATTGAGGAGAACATCATGTTTGGTTGCGAGCCAGAAGAGATCGATCATAAGGATGTGGTCGAGGCGGCCAAGATGGCTGGTGCTCACTACTTCATCTGTGAACTCCCAAGGGTAAACTTATTGCAATCAATTAAAAATGTTATTGTTGTCTGCTGTTGAGTAATTTATTTTTTAAAGTAAGTCAATTGTTTTAATTATAGCTATTTAATTTGATTTCTTTGATTGAGGAAGAAAAGAATTTAGATAAATTGTAGTTGCTATCTTATTTAAGAATCTTCTAGGAAGTGGAGGATGTCTTAGGAAAACAGTTCCGCAGATGTGAAAAGAAAATTATAATAATGAAAATTGCTTCACCCTTGATAACTGTTGGACAAAATTAGAAAATTAGTTCTGCACTAGTAACATTTTATAATTGTTGGTCCCTTAAAAAAATATATAGTATTTTTGTAATTCTTACTTCTTAATTAATAAAGGCTATAATCATTGATTTAAACTTATGATAAACCTTTAGATTCTTTAGGTGTTGTATTTTATCAAAAAATTGTTTTAACTTTAAAAGTTAATGTTTTAAGGTTAAGGGTACTGCGATTGTTTTAGAGTAAAAAAATGCAATTTTTAAATAATTTTTTTTCCTGAAACTAGAGTATTTTCTGAAAATATTAAGACCAGTCCTTAAGTCCCTAAATATATATTAAATATTAACTTTCTGATTACTAGAAATGATTCAAATTTTATTTTTAAACTTTATGGGTTAGACTTTGTAAATCGCTGTGTATATAATATGACCTATTAGTTTAGTCAATGTAAATTTATTATTTCTAAAATATTATGATAAATATGCCACAAGTTAAAAGAAAGTGTCAATGGATAACAATTTTGTAATTAAAAAAAGAGGTTAACGAACTAATTTTATTCATAAGAGTTTTAAAAGAACCGGCTACATAACTAGAGCTCCCCCCTTTCTTCTTAAAAGTAAAGTTTTTTTTTTGTTATTTCTCTGGGAATATTAGTCCTATCCATTTGCTCTTTTTTTTAATTTTAAATGCAAATTTTTAAATTTGTTTTTAACGATTTTATCTAATATCATAATGTAAAACATTTTGATATTTATCGTAATTAACAAACAAAATTGGCTAAATGATCGGCTGATAATGTAAACATATTTTCAGTAAATTTCAGACTCTGCCATTGTTTATGAAAGTGAACAATTATTAATTTTTTTGAGCTACGATTTCAGAGTATAGTAGCAATAAAAAAAACAAAAAAGGTAATGAGTTTGATCCTCAAAATTATTTGCAGTACGCTTAAGTCAATGGGCCAATACTCGGTATAATAAATGAACAGTTTAGAAACAAATGCCTTTTAACTATTTTGACAAATGTCTTACAAATGGGATTTATTCAATTTGTAGATTTGTATTTTCATATTAATCTTAAGATATCTATGTTATGTTATTAGTTCATGCATATATGCATTATTTTTATTAAAGTACTATTTATATATTGATGTAGGGATATGATACTATATGCGGCGATAAGGCTCTAAACTCTCCGGAGGTCAGAAACAAAGGATAGCTATAGCGAGAGCACTGGTTAGGAAACCGAAAATTCTACTTTTGGATGAAGCCACTTCAGCATTGGATTCTGAAAATGAAAGGGTATAGAGTTTTTATATTATTTATTCTATTATAATATAATAAAAAAATAAAACTTCCTAAATATAATTATTTATTGATGATTTGACTTATTTTATACAATAATAATTGAAATCAAATAATAAAAAATAGGGCTTACAATTAAATTTAACAGAGACCTGTAATGATAATTCTTTGAAGATTTGCTTCTCTGGTATATTTTTGTGTTCAGGACTCCGAATGAAAATTTACAAACTGAAGACTTTGAAACTTAAAAATAAACTACTGCAATGTGTTTATCAGTTGGAAAATTCGGGAAGTCAGAGAAAATTTTGTGAAAGTTGGGAATATCATCATTTGTTCTAAACTTTAATATCTTGCTTCAATTTTTATAAAGTGTAGGATTGCTAATTTAGGCAGTTAAAAGAATAAAAGGGAGGAGATTTCTTGTAAGAGATTTCAGCCGAACAGAAACATATATATATATTATTTAGGCCTTTCAGTGCAAGAAGCTTTCTTCCCAGCCCGCCAGCAATTTTTTATTTTTATATATTTCGGTTTTATTTGTTATAAATTTTATTACTGATGCATTGATTTTGGTTTATTTATTTTCAATAATGAACCTTTGTAATCGACCGAGAAAAAAAAAATAATAAAATCAACCCCAAAATCCTAAAAATTTGAGACTTCACCTTTCAAGATACATAGAATATACATGCAAAAAAATCCAATGCAAAAAAGAGATAGAATTTGAAAACTTGGTTTCGTTATCTATATTTGCAAGCTAATTAAATTCTCTACAAAATAAAAAAAAATAATCATCTAATTTGGACCAGACTAGGTATTATGAAAGTCCTTGTGCATTAATATAGCTTTATTTCAGATTAGATATTTTAAACATTATTGAATACTACTCTTTAAAGTAAAGTCCATTGCTTTATCCTACTTTCACCCATCTTTCTGCCAGTAATTGGATTTGATGTTGGTACCACTCCTTTGGTTTTGAGGCAAAGAACTCTTCACATCCAATTTTTACTTCCTTGTAATTCTCAAAGATCTGACTTTTTAAAAAATGAGCTATCAATCTGATGATGCAATATCTGTGATTTGACACAGGATGAGGCAAAACGGTTACCCAATAGACATGAAAAATCTAGCGGCGGTGAGAAAGTAAAAACATGGGTACAATAATTGAATAATACCTATAATACAATAATTGAATAATACCTCGTATCTTTGCTAATAATGATCGGATTGAAATAATGTATGTTTTTTTTTTACTTTTTTTTTTTTTTGAGAATTCAATTTTCTTTCCAACAATGAAACACATAATTTACCATACAATGCATACTTTTCGAGGGATGCGCAAATAAAATATTATTTTCGTCATAAATTTTTCCTGCTTTTTCTCGGTGATGTACCTTTTATTTTAATAGTTAGAAAGCCATAAATATAAAACTTTAAGCAAGTTTCATCCCGTTTACAGTTCCGACAAGTTTTTCTTGATCAAACGAAAACGATGTGCAGGAGCATTGTCATGCTGCAAAATGGCTTGGTTCCTATTGACCTAAGCGGGGTACTTTGCACTCAAAACTGCATAAACTCTGTCTAGCTGTTCACAGTAAAGGTTTGAGTCCCTACTACTGCCGATAAATCATGAGTAGTTGCATGTGGGTCCAGGTTCACACATTCAAGAAGAACGCCATCATCAACGGCCGATGGGCGACCTGATCTGGGTTGTGCGGTAGCATTTCGATGGATTTCTTCAGTGGCTGCCTTTGCACTTAAACCTTTTTTCCAGTAATATCTCAAAAGACCACGAATCATGATTTTTTCTTCTGACATGTAACGTAATTGTAGTGCCAATTGTACCATATGAAATGTAAATGACCCCATAATGCCAACTTAAGCCACGAAGAATTAAAGGATTAGTCAAAGTCATTCTTATAGGATAATTATGAGAGTTGGAATTAAGGGTTGTATTCATGAACAAGAACTTTTATAACAACCTAGTATTAGCAAAGATATAGCGCATTGAATTTTACACACATATTTTATATAGTGCTCTTAAGTACATGCTCCTTTAGAAACCGGTTCGCCTTTTTTTAGTTTTTTTTAGAACTCAATAACTGTACATCTCCCAGAACAATCTAGAAGCTCATTTGAAAGATAATTTAATTGTCTACAAAGCTAAACATAAAAAAAAAAAAATATTTAATTGGACTAATATTAGTGAAGATATAGCAAACAATTTTTATTTTGGACTTTCATTCAAAGCTATAAGGAAAGTAGTGTTAGTGGACACACCAGATATTTCTGCCATCCATCTATTACCTTCATGTCTATGGTCCTGGTCGTGACGGTTTATCAAAGTTTTACAGTAAAACATCGAAATATATCAGTAGCAGATGGGAACCTTTCTTTATTGCTGATATGCATCAGGCGAGATTGCCATGCATTTATTTGTAGTTCGATAGTATTACCCAATAAATTAATAAGCCCGTAAAATTCTTATAATTTACCATTTATTCAGATAAAACTGAATTAAATGAATCATGTAACTTTTTAATGATAAATCGAAAGACCTTTATCTCGTGTAGGGGTGTTGTTTTTTCAATATTCTTGTTCCTCTTTTATTTCAGATTGTTCAAGAAGCCCTTGATAACGCTCGTGAGGGAAGAACTTGCATTATTATTGCTCACAGGCTTTCTACAATAGAAAATGCTGACAGGATTGCGGTGCTTCATGGAGGAAAAATTGCAGAATCAGGAACACACACAGATTTGTTAGCAAAGGGAGGACATTACTTTAAACTATACAACGGGCAAGAGTAATGATTTTTTAAATTTTAAAATTCTTTCTGCATGATTAAAAATTATTTGTTAGTTATTTTAATTCAATTATTTTAATATCAATGCTCATATACTCCTATGAAGTTTACTTAGCATTTAGTTTAATTAATTATAATAAAAATAAAAGTATAATCGACTTATGTATTATTATATACCTCGTAATAAAGACTGAACAATATAAGATACTACATCAGGGAAATGTTCCATAACATAACCAAAGAATAATTTTTGTAATGCTATAGAATTATTTTATGTGATGTCCTCTTAAATTTGAATCCTAGTACAGCAACAGAATTGTAATGCATTTAAAGATATTTATGTATTTGATTATACAAATAAGTTTTAAAATTAATTTTATACTGCTTGCATTTATCTATATTAATAAGTTTTTAATGTTATTTTTTTAATAAATGTTTGTATTGTAATAAATTATCAATATTGAACGTGTGAAACAATAAATAAAAATAAACTTTTTAAACATACATCGTTGTAAAAATGTTCTTTTTTATCCCCGCCAAAACTAAATTATAATTTGTAGTTTTATTTTATTTATTTTTTTTTAAAGTAGATTTGGCTACATTAATGGCATGATCCATCTATTTTTACTTTATCACTGATACATTTTAAGGTTTATCTGTTTAATTCTTTTTTTGATCTTACTCATTTTTATATCTATCAACCATGGTGATGGGTTTCAACTTTCTACCTTAAAATTAATATTTATTTTAAACCTCTCTAGCCATCTTGAATGATGTAATCAAAATTGCAGGATTAACATAGATTTAGAAAATCAGCTCGTTGGATGCAAACCTACAAAATCTTATCCCGTTATATTTTTTAATATATTGTTTATTGCTTTAAAAGAAATAGTTTAACCATGGTTTCATTAGGTTAGTGACAAGATACTCCTCTTTGATACTCATATACTGGACTATGTTTAAGTTATACCTAAAATATAACTTTTTGCATTTTCTTCTTTAACTTCAATGCAGCATGTTGAGGTTAAAATATAAATTTGATCTAGCATTCACTGATGCCAGTACTTCTGGAAAAATTAATATGGTTGTCTTATTGTAAATATTACTGTTTTTGTATGCTCCAGTTTTTCATTGAAGTATAAACTTGAAGTCTCAACTTACTTTTAATTTTATATATATATATATATATATATATATATATATATATATATATATATATATATATATATATATATTGTAAAGTTACGTTTTTTCGGAAAATATATAAATTAAACTTATTTTCACTTTTTTATATATATATTTGTTTTATATAACTTTGACTCTATTCTCAGGGCAGGGTTACTAGACAATCAGACAAAGACACATTGAACTATTACTAATACACAACATAATAAAACGTGGAGCGTCAATATATCTTAAATTTAACACTTTCTTCTTTGAATAACGATATAAGATCTAATAAAGTCTTTGAAGAACGACGGCCGTGGTCTATGGGATATAATTTAAGTGTGTTACCAAATGATGTGGATCTTAAATGTGGATGAAGTACTACGGGAGCTCTTAAGATGTCTGCTCCGGTCCCTGGTTCCACAACAATAGCTACTCCTTTGTTGTCCGTTACACCACTCTACAGGTTTCAAAATGGCGAATTGCCATTTATATGCCATTTATATACATATATGCCATTTATGACTGCAGTAACTTAAGATACCTAAAAACAATTATTTACTACGTACATAAAATCTGAAAAAATGTGTATATTACATTTCTCCCTCCTTCTAGGTAAAAAAAAAATAATAATGATATTTTGCACGCAAATATTATTATTTATTTTTTTTTTTCATCTTAAATTATACAAGTGAATACTGAAACATTCATACTTCATTCATTCAATTAAACATTAATTCCCAATTGCCTCTGAGTTATTATTAATTACAATTTTTGATTTCCTTAAATACTAAATTCAAGTTTAATTTTATTCTTCATTTTCTTCTTAATTATTGATTTACATAATTTTTCTGACTTATCTCCAAACAGAATACAATTAAACTATATACAAACATTTTTTCAAAACTATACATAAATTATATAAAAGAACAAATTGAGAGAGGACAGTTACATTTTCAATAAATACAAACTAATTTTTGTTGAGACCCCAATAAGATGTGGTTCTATTTATCAAAAAACAGGATATTGTGACTAAATGAGAAACATTGTTATGCTTGTCGATTAGGCTTTATTTAACCAAAGCCAAAGAAAATAGGAATGAGCAAGAGAAGATTGTCCATCAGAAAATGAGTAAAACAACAATTTAATTAACCAAAAATAATCACTGTCATTGTTAATAATTAAATTTTATTTAAGTATTCTAGTTGAATTTGTACTACAACTCTTGCGAGCAAGGCCTTATAATTTTTCAAGCAACCAAAAATTTTAGCTCTGCGCTGAGCACCAATTATTTTATATTTCTATATTAACAAATAGCATCAATAGCTGGTTAACCTATCACTAAACATGTAATGATTATTAAGATAATAGAAAATATGGATTCTCATATATGGTAGATCTTAAATGAGAATTTTGAATTATTATTGCAACAAATACACCATAAGAAAAAACAAACAATCAATAAGGGTTGAAAGTAATAATTATTTTCAATTTAGATCAAAAACTAAAAATTTATTTAAGAGGTAAATATTCCTAGGTTAACTACAATTCATAAATAATCGATGATATGAATATTGGTTACGAAAAATCAACACCTAATAAATGAGATATTTTTCTTGATAATTTAATAAACTCTTAAAATGTAATTCTTAAATATTTTTCTATCAATTAACTAAACATTTCTTATTAAAATCAAAATGACCTTTACTTAATTATCAATATTGAAAAGGGTGTTTTTTTTTTTTGTTTTTGTTGTTAAATTAGTTTCAACTGGATCATCTTTAATTATTGTCAGTCCCGGTTCACAACTTCCTGGCATCACTGAATTATTTATTTTACTCCCATTTTTTAAATTTAGTTCTTCATCACTTATAAAATTAAAAGTTTTAAATTCTTTATTTAAATTATCAACTTTTTTATCGAGTTCAGGACTTCTTTCTTCAAATTTTTTATCGAATTCTTTTAGATCATTTTTAAGTTCCTGAAATCTTTCCTCGGCTTTTTTATCGGATTCACGACTTCTTTCCTCGGCTTTTTTATCGGATTCACGACTTCTTTCCTCGGATTCACGACTTCTTTCCTCGAATTTTTTATTCATGTCATTCATCATCGACATTAAATGTTTAAACATGCTGTTAGTGTCTAGATTTTCACTATTTATATCAATTACCGAGTCTGAATCATTCTCGTCTCCTAGGCATTGGACAACCGTCTCTTCCTGAATCTTATCCATAATTTTCCACTTTTAAACAAAAATTTAACACTTTAAAAATTTCTGTGAGCTGCGTCCTGATTGTCGTGACCTAATTTTTAACTTTTAACGAATAAGACCACGCGTTATTGGACGACAAATATGTAAAGTTACGTTTTTTTGGAAAATAAATAAATTAAACTTATTTTCACTTTTTTATATATATATATTTGTTTTATATAACTTTGACTCTATTCTCAGGGCAGGGTTACTAGATAATCAGACACAGACACACGGAACTATTACTAATACACAACATAATAAAATGTGGAGCGTCAATATATCTTAAATTTAACACTTTCTTCTTTGAATAACGATATAAGATCTAATAAAGTCTTTGAAGAACGACGACCGTGGTCTATGGTATATAATTTAAGTGTGTTACCAAATGATGTGGATCTTAAATGTGGATGAAGTACTACGGGAGCTCTTAAGATGTCTGCTCCGGTCCCTGGTCCCACAACAATAGCTACTCCTTTGTAGTCCGTTACACCACTCTACAGGTTTCAAAATGGCGAACTGCCATTTTGATTATGCAATACAAATGGACCATTTATTATTTTCAGAGGTTTTCGTTTGATCAAAATCTCTTCAACTTCTTTTTATTTTCTTATATTAGACTTATTGTCGAAGTATTGAAAAATTGATCATCTTCACCCACTCGATCATTATGGCAGTGGTTCTGTTGAAGTCCAAAATAGAGCCGCCATGTTTTTAAATGAAGGCGTCTATTTTGGTTCCATTTATGATGACTAACACACTTTGGATTATAATTTATGATGACTGCAGTAACTTAAGATACCTAAAAACAATTATTTACTACGTACTTAAAATCTGAAAAAATGTGTATTTACATTATATATATATATATAATTAAAATACACATATACATATATATTATAACTTCTAATTACAGTGACTTGTTATAACAAAGTTAAAATCTCAATGAAATATCGTACTTAATCTCCATTTCCTATTAATCACTTATTACTATAGTGTTTGTTCACTATTCTATTATCATGTTTTTTGAAAAATATATTGTTTTGTTCATGTATAATTCCCTGAACTAACCTTTGGTTTTGTAACCGACTTATTTCTACTTCTTGATGTTCCTAAAGATGATCCCTCAATTGCGAGGGACCTACGGCCATCACAATAATTATAACGTCGGTGGTTTCATTTCCACTTGACCAATATTATAATGAGCATCTACTGTATATATGTTATATATTCTGTTTTAATGATAAAATTAATTAAAAATTACTCAGTTTCGTTTTCATACTATACCTTCAGCTTCATATTTCTTTCTTTTCTTTATATATTCAAATATTCTTTTAATTGAAAAGCAATTTAGTCTGTTGTTTCTAAATGTTATTTTAAATAGTTTTGTTATTTTCGTCAACTAACACACTTTCCTTAAATTATCTCTATTATTTTTCCACATTAGTATTTTTTTACCCACACAAAAACCAAAGTTTCGAAATTCTCTTTCATCTTCTGGGTTTTCCTTTCTTTTTTTCTAAAATTCAACAATACAGCATCAACACTTTACATATTTTTCAATTATTAATGTAATTAAATACAATATTTTAAAAACAAAATTATTTTACTTTAATTATGCTATTTTTTCTGATATAAAACAATTAAATAAATAACATTATTTCGTATGTTGTGTCCACCATTAAAATTTTTTTAAAAAGGTTATTGCAATAGAGAGTGCAATAATGTTTAATAATGAAATCTAATGTAAAGTAATGAAATCTTCCGTAAATTAGTAGTAATTTTATTATATAAACTAAATATTATATTTATGCACCTTTGTTTTAATCATTCTTTTAATTTTTATTTTATTTATCTTTTTATTTTTAAGAAGAGCAAAAATAAGGAGACAAAAATTATTGTTGTAATATCAGATGATTCCAACATAAGTCCCTCAAGTATTATAGTCCAAATTACAAGGAATAATTAAAGAGGAAGAGATGTAGATATTGAAAAGAAAAATTATACATAGTATAGAAACAGTTGTTCAGTAACAAAAAGCGAAACATCAAAAAAATTTCAAATATTTTAAAAAAGCTGTCATTTGACCACTCTGGTACATTTATTGTGAACTCGAACAATAAATATATAAAATTTACTATATAAATTATTTGACAGTAATCAATCGTAATTGTGATTATAGTTTCCTGAACTGTCACTTACTAGATAACTTGTTCCAGGATAAAATAATGAAACCAGTAAATTTAAAAGTTTATTAAACAATGTACTTCGTAATATTATTGTTATTAATAATAAATTAATACAAAATAAATATTTATAAATAATGTACAAATACAATCTAATCACAAGAATGAGTAGTCAGTTGTCATTTGATTCCTGAGCATTTTAGGAACTTGGAGCTTTATCCAAACCCTGTCTGTCAGTTTGTATTCAGCTTTGGTCGTAGTTAATTGTAAGTATGTTAATAAATTACTGTAAACAAAACTAATATAATACAATAAATAACAAAAATTACAATAAATAAAATCAGTCGCAGTGGATTGGGCTGTCCTGTCCATCATCTTACGACTGCTTCGGTGCCTGCGCAGCATAGGCCATCTCCTGGGCAGAAAGGTCCAGACTCCTTCCGTACCCTCCGTGTTCGTAGCCACCGTCGCCGTACTCGTGGCTAGTGGAGTACTGGTGGGAGTGGGAGACGATGGGCTGCTTCACGATCTCGTAGGTTGTCTTCTCTCCGCCGCCGCTGAAGAGCTTCTTCAGAGCGATGACTCCTGCGAGGACGAGGGCCATCTTGGATACGATGAGGGCTTTGCCTGCCAGGAGGGCCAATCCCTTCATCGCCATCGCCAGCAAGCTGCCCTTCAGCATCAAGGCCATCAAGATGGCTGGCAGCATCTTCTTGTTCTTCCTTCCTCGTCCTGTAGTCAGAAAAATACGATTATTCAACATAACATATTATTACATCATTAAATTATTGACTAATCTATTGCAGGCTAGTAACTGACTCTATCTGGTAGAGAAAAGTTAAATAAAAAAATCCTAACTGCAGCTTTGTGCCAGATTCACTACTAACAATACACATAGGGTGGATAGGCCACACATACATAAATTTCATAAAAATATTCAAACCAGTCCTTATACATGGGCGAATCAAAAAAAAAAAAAAAAAAAAAAAAATCAGTCAAAATTCCTATTTACCAAGTTGTTAGAGTGGAAGTAATGATAATCGATTGATGCTCCAGGATGATAATTCGAAGTTTTCGAGTTTGTTTGCCCTACTTACTAAGGCGGATATTCGAAAACCATAGCACACTTTCAAAAGCCTTTAGTAAAAAGGCAAAACAGTAAAAAAAATAAATAAATAAAATGGTACAACTTTACAATGCGGTCGCATTATCAATGTATGCCCCGAACTTACCTGAAGGTCGCCGCACTAGCGCTCTCTAGCGCCATTTTTGTTGACTAACTGCTTTGTTTTCTATTCTAAAATTCGTATTCATTGGGATTATTAAAATTATTACAGTTTTTATTAGATATTATTTAAAACTATTAGTGCTGTCGACTTTCGGTAGTCTAGAGAAGTTATATCTAAAGCAGTAATCATTCAAATTATGGCAAGGGCTCGACCTCAACTGAAAAGGATCTTTTGGGGGTTTGTTAACTAACCTCTTGAGCGAGCGTAGTGAGCGGAAGTCGACAGCTCTGATAATTTAAAATAATATGCAATTAAAGCACTAATAATTTTAATAATTCCAATAAATACGAATGTTAAAATTGAATAAAAAGCAGTTAATTAGCACAAATGGCGCTAGAGAGTGCTAGCCCGGCGACCATCGAGTATGTTCGGTAGCAGCCAGTGATAATGGGATCGGATATTAAAATTGTGCCAAATAAAATAAAAAATAATAATATTTTAAAAGAAGGATTACAGTGCGGTAATGAGAGTCAAAAACATGCTCTCCTGACAATTGCTCTTCCACATTGAAAGCTGAACTTTGACTATAATTGACATCTTTTTTTTTGAGTATCACCCTTATCTTCAAAATCATCGCAATTTCTACAATATATTTCATTTTATTCCAGCGCTATATTAAATAAAATCGGAGAAAGAAAATTAACTAGTTTTAAACTCGAACGAACCTCAAACTTCTCTAAATAATAATTACCGATTCGAACTTTATTGAATGTTTCTTAAATGCGCACGTACAAATTTATTACCTATAAGAAAAACAAAATAAGGCGATGTTGGGTAATACGTATGCTTGGTCAGTGAGAAACTGGCTCGTTAAATTCAAACCCTTAAATTCAAACTGGTAAGAGCTGCTCTTTACGGAGCATGAAGTCTAAACACTGATGCATCAGAAAGTTTGCTAAAGTGAAGTATAATGAGTTGTAAAATATTAATTCCAATCTTTTTAGTCGTATTTTATATATGTATATATATATATATATATATATATATATATATATATATATATATATATATATATTTTTTTCTTTCTTTTTTCCCCCGCTACATTTGAGCACTTCCAGCGGCTCTGTTTGGGTAAAACGACCTGAAATTCGGTACGTAGGAATTTCTTCCAGGCAGAACGATACCATTAAAGAATGGGTAAATTCCAATCAAACTTTCGGTATGTTTACCTAACTCCAAGTTAGGGGCCTCAAAACCTGTTGCTATTGAACTGAAATTAAATTACCTATAAAACAAAAGAAGTTTCATCGAAATCGGACCAGTATTAGCAAAGATATGGCTATTTCAGCTCCAGCGGCCCCCGTTGGGTCAAATGAGCTGAAATTCGGTATGAAGGGCTTTCTTCTGTATGGAATGCCAGCGGAGCGGCAGAACAATATAAAAAAAGTATGGTTAAATTTCTGTATGTTAGGGAACTGCCTTTGTGGGTCTCAACTGTTATCATACTCCCCCGTTTTTGGAATATTTTTATTTTAGTGACAATACGACTTCAGTGACGGAGTTCTGCTGCTCAGGAATTTTTTTTTTTCGTGAGCGGATCCTGTTTTTCAAAATACTTTGTGATTTAAATTTCTCATTGACAGTTTTCTATTTTCTATTTTTTAATACGCTTGTCCGCAGTCACCCAGCATAATATGATAGTAAGAGCAAGTACAGATCTCTGTTGTGTGACAATTGTGCGTGGTGTAAACTTACTATTTTACCCATGCTTTTTTGAGGCAACTACGGACTAGAAGATTAAAACAAAATTTTTTTTTTCAATAAATTTATTCAATTATATTCCACATCCCACTGAATGAAGATTATAAAATGTGAATCCCTGACAAGCTTTAACTTTAACAATATAATAATCCTCTGGAAACCGAACTATTTTGCCACAAAACATGCTTGAATAATGATTCTTCCAGAAACCCTGAACGCACTAAGTACTATTCAATTAAGTTATTATAATCAAAATGGGTATGGTTGTAACGCATGCTTGAAGGTAATATTTAATTTTTTTTTAAAAAGAGGAAAAATTTGGCTTCAAATATAAAAATTTTACAGTTCTGTAAAGTTGAACATCGTATAATTTAGTGCACACTACTTTGTCCTGTTAAATATTTATATGATTTTGACTGTTAAAAGCGAAATGATCTACAAATGATACAAACGATGTGCAGTTTCTCTTTTTTGTTCCTCAAAATTCTTCTTGAGAACACAATGGTATAATTAAATAATGACAAGATAAGACGATATGAAGCTTACGAGGACTTCTTCCCATCATTTCTTTCCCAAGAGGATAGGCACGCATGAGCACCACTGAGGACTGGAAATGCGTCCATTCTCAGGACGGCTCCAGTTTCCAGCGATTGTCACTGATCTCTTGCGGCTCTATTCTCATGGTCATTGTGGAAGACGTGACCGTTCAAGAACTGAGGTGCAAGAATCGATTCCTCAGAGCTCGACCTAATCATCGATAAGATCGAGTTGAATAGAAATCCTTGACCAATATTGCCATGATGTTACTTTCTATTAAGAACACAACGCGACGTTGAAGAAGCTCTGTACAGAAAACTTTCTTCATGCAGGAGGTAATTGTTGATGTTTTTTATGTAGTGACCTCTCGCGGCCTTTCTGGGCAATGAATAGCTATTATATTCTTTAAAAGTCCTTTAAAAAAAATCTCATTTATCACGCCATCGAGAACGACCCCATCAATTTTTTAGTTATTTGCATTATTCTTGGAGAAAGTCAAAACTGATAAAACTTTTTTTTTGTTATTTTTTACATTTTGCTTTCACTGTCCTCACCACGTTTTCCTAATTTCAAATAAATGTAAAATTTGTTTTCCTGACGTGCATTGAAGTGTTGCAAAAAATTTAAATCCAATGCTATTGAATAATTATTAAAATATTCACAAAATGCTTCGTATTAAATTGAAATGTTCATTCTCCAGCTTCGTATTCTGGCTTATTATATTGAATAATAAATGTTTGCTATTGAAAAAAAAAAAAAGTTTATCCTTTCCCCTTAAAATTTGAGGTTTTACATTTAAATCCAAAAATCGAAAAAAAAAATAACCGTCTTCGGCATTTCTCCGAGACCACTGGGTCGATTTTTTTTAATATTTGGGACCAAAGTCGCAGGTAACTCAAGGATGATCCTCAGAACTCAACATTACCATCCACAATTTTATCTCAAAATGGCGGCCGATTAAAGGTTTCATACATCCGTAGCTCATAATCGAACTATTTTCTTCAAATGTTTACCCCTTTCTTTATTCATTATATGAATCAAATAAATTATTCACTGCTGAACCCTCTTTAAAAGCATTTACAACCTAATAATATGCCTTAATAACAATCGATACTGTCAAATAGATATAAAGTTAAACAGAACAAAATACAAAGCAATAATTTGAAAGAATCGCTAAACTCATAAAGGAGGCAATTCGCAATGATCAAGATCGTGCTTAGTTAAACTTAAATAAATTATATTTATATTGAAAGAATTCGTTAAAATAAGTGTTTTTTCAAATTTATTTTATTTATAATATGGAAAAACATTTAATTTAAATTTTAAAAACGAATATTTACGTAAAAATATGTTGCAGGTATGCTACATATACCTAGGCATCTTTTATAAGCTTTTATTTCTGTATGAGAATTCATAAATTATTTAGCTTATTATCTTAAATATCAAGATATTGCTCGAAGGTAAATTACTAATACTTCGTAAACAAATAATTAATTTACAGAGCTCCAAAATAACTGTGCGCTTTTATTTTGAAAAGTTCTTGTCATGAATTAAAATTTTTCTTAGGAACTTTTTTCAAACAGTTTATGCAAGAACATTTGTGCAAAAACTTTAATTATAAGTTCTTACAAGAACTTTTTGGTCAGAAGTTATATTGTAAAAGTTCTATGAGAAAAAAATATCGTAAAAATTTTTAAAATAGAAGTTCTTTTAGAACTATATGAATAAATTTCTCGTTATAGCTCTTTAGTGAGATTATAATAAAAGTTCTTAAAGGTTTTCTTCTCTAAAAATGTTATATCTGTAAACAAACATTCTGTAGGTGATTTAAAAAACTTAAAGCAATTTCTCTATTGAAATTAAAAGTTAAATAAAAGGGTAATAGTTTTTCTATTTGTTCTTTTATTTCGAATTTTATTTATTATCCATGTTCTTTGTTAAAAGATTTTTTTAATTTTTTCAACGATACTGCTGTCTTCCGAGGTTTCCCCCACTTTCCGAAGATCACTCTCAAGATTTGTCCAATAAGCATGTGAAAACTTATATTTAAAATGTTTCAGTAAGAACTTCTATTAACAGAACTTTTATAAAAAAAATTTTGGCAAGAACTTATATTAACAGAACTTTTAATGATATAAGATCTGAAGGAACTGTTTATCAGAAGGTTCTTTTGTGTAGAACTTTTATTTAAAGCTTATATTTAAAATGTTCTTTAATTATAAGCACTTTCATTGCAAAAGTTCTTGTAAAAAAATTAAACAGAAACATTTTGAAAAAGTTCAATAACTGTTTCGAGCTCTGGCAATTTATGATACGGATAAAGAACCAGTTGTAAATTTATCAAATTAATTACTGCAATTATGATGAAGTAAATTTTGAAATTATTTTCTATAAACAAAGAGGTCGTTGATCTTGAGAAGAAAGTGAAAGGCGAGGCTGGCATTGAACCCTCCTCGATGTTGACAACCTGTCCGTTCCTTCCTCTCTGTCTATATTTATCGCCAACGAGTCATTCATGATCTACCAAGGGTCTCAGCTTCTTTTTACCCAACGCCAATTAACTTTTCGAAACCTCTTTGGTGAATTGAATCGGGTTTTAGTTCGTTTAAAATAAGAAAGTCTTATTATTAGCAGCATATACATTAATAATTTAATGTTTTAATGAGTAGAAATTGAATGTTAAATTAAAATTTAGCATGAATAAAAAAAAGTTCGAATAAAGAAGTTGTGGTTACAGTTGTCACTAACCCATATCCTCATCGAGTATGAAATATGACCGACTTTTCATCTCGTTTGATATTATTATTATTCATAATCATAATTATGGAAATCCTGGGCCATCGGCCACAAGATCAAGCGATGAACCTGCGAACTTATAATAAGATGATTTTAAATCAGTTGAAATTGAAACTTGGAGCTGGAGCGATTAAGAGAACCTCATACGATGGCGGTGCTGGAACTAATGCATCATTTTACAGTTCCATAACATCTCTAGTTCATTTAGCGACAGTTAGAGCGAGCCGTGTAAGGTTAGACAGAACATAAATCGAGTACATGTTTGACTCATAGCCAAAGCCAATGGAAGTATGCTTTTTCTAGCTTTCTTGAAATTAGAGATGGCTATGAACTATGACATCAACCCTTTTCTAAATATTGTATGCACTTGTTGACAAGTACTACTGGAAATACTAAATGGAATTACTATACTAAATATCTGATGTGGACAACACCTGACTTCCTTGTACGCCTATTAAACTAAAAGAGGGGGCTCAGAAAGTGATCCTGAATTTGGTTACTAGTTTCTGAATATTGAAGTAATACGACACTCGGTGTCGCGACATCCATCTTTAACATACACATACACAAGATCTTGTTTCTGGAGGCATCATTCCGTTATTATATGTCGTTTTCTTTCAGTAGGTAACAAGTTCCCAAGAGATTTCTTCGTGTTCCGTTAAAACATTAGAACTGTCAATATGACTAGATAAAGCATTGGAAGTCGACTTCCTTTACTTCGTACAAGGAAGTAAAAGTAAAATCGTATACTACTTGTAATTTCTAGCCAATACTACTTCCTGAAAATTAAAAGAATACTTACCTTCCTCATCGACTCCTTCCCAAATGGCCTCCCTGACGAACTCTGGTAGGCGGAACTGCACGGAGTGGGACTCCAGGAAGGCTGCCACCCTGTCCCAGAGGAGGTCGTCCACCTTCCTCGGTTCGATCTCGTTGGGCAGAGGGTCCAAGTCATTCTTGAGGCTCCTTTCTGATTCAGGTCGTCTCACCAGGGCAATACCTGCAACGAGGTAACCGTAAATGTGAAGGTAAAGACAGGTAAATACTCTCCTGGAAGATTTAGCCAGGATTAAAGTAATAAAATCATCAAATAATTAATGACAGCAAAAATATAATAAAAAAGATCTGGTGCGGTGCGCGCATCTTACAACTTTCACTTTCCTCCCTACTTAAAATCAATTTTGAAAGTTTCTATGGAAACATTTAGTTTGGATTAAATAATATAAAAGAAGAAATTAACTATAACAATCACTTAAATTAATGCGTTTTTTGTGACCCTTCATTAACTTCTGCGACTTTATGTATGTTAGATATAAATTTTTCTAAAATCTATAGCTTTCCAACGGTATATTATATTTTATATAACTATATGTTATATTTTAGGTAACGGTATATTACATTTATATTACTACTCTTAGATCCGGAAATTTGTTTTAGAGAAAATTATCAAATTCTTTCATAGTTTATATTTCATTTTCTATTACTACTAACAATGAGAGACGGTTAATTATTTCGAATAAACAAAATTAAAGGTACTTTAGAGGAAGCAATTTTGAAAATTCGGTATTTAAGCTATATCAGATTATTTCAGACAGAATAAGACCTAACTGATTTTAAAGACTATTCAATTATACATCGATATAATGAAATATTATACTATGTAAAATTAATTATTTATAGTGGCACTTCCCTTAAGTAGATTTTGGCGAAAAAGTTGCTGTAACATCACAGGAATACGTAATTTCAGTTTCTTTTCTTTTTTGAGTTAGACACCACACACACGCACCAATTCTAACACAGAGATCATTTTGCAAGACATGGTTATTTGGTCTCAGTGGATCTTAAATTCGAAATTTCTCACGATTGCAATACCTTTCCCTTACTATATATTTAATTACCTCAATTTTAATATATAGGTAATTGAAAGTAAAAAATATAAAAATTGTAAGTTATATATATATATATATATATATATATATATATATATATATATATATATATATATATATATATATATATGTGTGTATATATATATATATCACTATTTTTGTAACGTATTTTATACAAACAATATCATAATTTTTTTAATTACTGAATTTACTGATCAATAAATTTTATTAGTATTACAGCACAGTCTAAAAACTTTGCAGTCCATCGTTCCACTTCATCTGTTTTCCACACTCACGGTAAGGTTTGATTGGATTTTGACATGGCGTGATGGAGTTTAGGACCGATGGAATTCCAGCCACTACGGATCACTCCAAAAATTCCACAAAGGATTTCACACTCCTGGTCGTTCCACGTTCCATTCGGCGTGGAGTGATCGTCAGGTTAGACTCTTTACAAAGAACATCCTTTACTACACTATCATTGTTTTAAATAAATCATGTTACGATACATTTTATATTATTATTATATATATTAAAATATATTAAGTATTTTTATGTTAAGATTGTAACGAAAAGTCATAAATCATATCAGTGGTCGTTATCATATCAGTCATTAGTAGATCACGTCTCGACGAAAAGATAATAGGAGGGGGGCCATTCCAGGCTAGAGTACAGTTCCGGCAAAGAAAGTGCGACTTCCGTTCTATACCGCTGTCACTTCCGCCGATAACCTAATGCCTCCGATATCGTATCCTACAATTGTCAAAACGACCTTCCCTTGGGAAATTCTATTTTTTTAAAACTATATTATCTAAAAAGTGCAAACTTTTTATTGAAACTTAAGCCGATGATTTCAAAAAGTAATATAAAAAATCAGAATGGATAGAAAAGTACTTTCCAACTTGAGAAGATATCTTCTTCAATGGTCCGGCAGATTTTTCCACAGGATCGAAGTAAGAACTTCTTTTGGTGGAAATTGCTTGCTTTCCTTGCAATACGCCTTTTCAGATAATGCCAGTCATCGTTAAAGTAGTTTTCCCCCTTTCATGCACCTGCTATTCAGATATTTGTGCAGTTCTGAATTTTTATTTAACAAAAAGTTTTGAGACAAAAAAAATCTATTCTCTATTGAATGCCAATATAAAAAAAAAAATGATTGCATTATCTGATTCCTGAAGCATTTTGTACCAAAATCGAAAATTTAAAATACTTTTACTAATTTTTATCCGTAAAAAAAATTGTATAAACCTATTTGAATGTTGTTATATAAATAATATACCTAGGCATAGAAAATATTATGTATAGAGAGAGCACTTTACATCCGCGGTCGGGGTAGATTTCTTTAAAGTAGGTTCCTTGGATGGAACCCCGAAACGAAATCCTGGATGAGAAATCACAAATTAAAGTTTCTCCAATAATAAATTATGTTTAAAAAATATATTATGATTTTAGTATATTAAATAATAAATCACATTACATTTTTTTTTTAATTAGTCCTATTGTCCCTCCTATACTAAAGAGATTGCTCAAATTCAAGCTACCAAAAAAAATGTCCAGCTGTTTTACATCCGCCATTTTCGTTTATTATTTTCAATAACGAGACTTTGCTCAATTCTAAAAGTTTTATTCAATATACAGAATATATTTTTCCTAATAAAAATTAAAGGTTCCTAAAAAAAGTTCGATACATAGAGATTTTCTATTTATGAAAGTTGATATTCAGAGGTTCGACTGAATTTTGTTTTTTCCGTAATTATTTCAAGACTTAATTCATTACCTGATTTTATCAATGTAATGCTGCGACAGATAAATGAGCTTCCCGGTCAACCTTTCTTATTATATTTTGTTTTGTTCATATTTATTTCAAGAGTTAATTCTTTACTAACAATTAAATTTTTCTACATAAAAAACTATATTATTCCTTATTTTCCCTTTAAGGCTAACAGAGGATTTTCCAGGAGAGCACCATATCCTCCAGCAGACTGGAAAGTGTTATAAATTGCAGATATAGCCCATGGTCCACGCTAGGGCGAGCAGTGCACGCTCCAGAGATGATGGATGACCTTTCTTGCACACAGTTGGTAAGTGGGTTCTTTCGCGTCCACTTTCTAGCTGTGTCTCATGTCCATTTGGGTTCACTCCAGTATCAGGAAAATGGGAACGATTCTTTAAAGTCTCGTATTTTATCGTCTCAAAATAAAAAAATTCTGGTATTTAATCAAACAGCTGAATATGAATGTGCTTGTGTGAATGAAGACCCAAACCTAAATATAGACTACCTAATACAAACATTTATTTCTGAAATAAGATACACTTAAATTGGAATAAAACATTATTAAAATGTTCTTAAAATCTTAAAGTCAGATTTCTTCCTTTCAATATTAATATTTATTAAAATTGCTTTCACATATAAACAATTAACTAATTCCATCTAATGTTACATGTGACAATGGTAGGAAAAGGTGCTTGTTACACTCTTGTGTTAAGTTTTTTATGAGATAAATTTTGACATATTAACAATATAAAATAATATTATAGATAAATGGACTAATAGAGTAAAAAAAAAAATACAAATAATAGATTATCCTGAAGAAGAGGAAATTCCCCGAAACGTAAATTATTTGGAGTTAATACAATTTTTCTCCGAATAATTCGCTATTTTCTCCGAATAATCTTTAAAAAAATTTCAATCTAAATATGATCTTAACTCATTTTTTGTGATTTTTGAGTTGTAACATTAATCCCTTCTAATGTATCTGTTAGAATGCCAGAACTGTAAGGAATGTCATGTCTATATGTAATGTAGAGTAGTGGAGCGGGCACTGAACGTTGGTGTATTCCTGCTGATTTTATCTAATTATTGAGTAATTAATGGAGAATTAATCCTTAAGGCAATGTCCTTCTGTGGTTTAAATTATCCGCTGTTTGATAGCCCATCTCCCCACCAGTCTCCAAAACTGTGGCAAGCGGTTATGGTATCCCAAGTTAGCAATAAGAAATAATATAAGGAGTTTTACGACCGAAAGTAAGCCCCGTCACTAGTATAAATTTTGCATAATATAAAAATTATCAATACCAAAATAGCTTAAAATGTATCAAAAATACAGAAGAAGAAAAATTGATTTAGGTTTAAAATAAAATAGCGAAAAAAAATTGGGAATGCCCCATTTGTAATAATGAATGTAGCTAAATTTAAAGTGGAAATATTAACATACAAAGAAATGAAAATAACTGTTATTTTTTAGTTGTAACTACTGATTGAAATAAATTTTTTCTATCAATGATCGGCAAGTATCGTATGGTATTTTTCTCTATTTGTAGAGCACACGTCTTCAGAACTGATTTATTTAATGAAACAATGATTTATGAAATAAGCTTCGACTTGGCCAAAGAGATATCAGACTACAGAGTAATATAAACGGAAGACTTACCATCGATGATGGGGATGGAGTCTGCATGGATAGCCCTGTCGACCAACTTGACAGCCCTGGCCTTGAGGCAGGCGAATGGTTCTTCTTTGGACTCGCACTGTCTGTACACGGAGTAGAGAACTCGGAATCCCGAAGACATCGCTTCTTCTCCAGCCCAGCAGGAGGCCAAGGCCACCAGGAGCACTGCCGTCGTTCTGTGTAACAGAAGGATAACATGACTTAGAAGAATGTCTGAAGTAATTAGGATCATTTATATGAGCTGGAATCTCCTCAATATTATGTCAGGAGACCGGATCGTCATGTTTTTGAACAGTTTATTCAGTTGCGTTTAGCGCCTTTGGAACCGATTATCTATGTGATTTATGATCAATAGGATGGTATATAATATTAAAATTTAACATTGCGAAAAATAGCATTGCTTGTTTTGTTTTTTTAGGCCAAATTGCTTGATAATTACAGTAAAAATGCAACTTTTCTTAATTTTTGATATTGTCAAATCATTTCGCAAACATGCCAGAATATTTCAGTAACTCTCTGAACAAAAAATTTCGAAGTTTCTTTTCGCAGATGATTTTTGAATTAAAAATTAGGCAATACATTAGGAATATAAATATAATAGCCAGTATACAGATTATCCTGCGCCAGTAACTTTTCTGCACCTTTTTTAAAATCTATTTTGCGCTATAATTTACTTCAATATACAATCAATCAAAATTTCTTTTTTTCATATTTACGTAGCTTCAATTTTAGAAGGCAATTTGTGCTCAATAACGAATACACACATAATGAGAGAAAATACAAGGATTCATTGATTTTGTTTTGACTTGTCTTATTTCGTGCTAAATTCGCTGTTTGACCCACTGTGCGGCAGTTTCAAATTTAAATTATGTGAGACTTTATAGGAATATTGTATCAAATAGCAATATATCCCTACCACAATCGTTTTTGATTTAATCATTAATACGCGAAGTAAAAGTGAACTTTTAAACACTAGCGATGGACATAAATCATTTTCATCAAAAGTTGACTTACACACTTTTTCACAATTCTTACAATTAATAAATTTATTACACAATTATGTAATACATAAGTAGGTATGCATGTAAATATTTATTATTTTTAACTTAATTTTAATATTATTTTGTAGGTTTAGTTTCTCTTTCATCTAGATTTAGTTTAACAATAATTTATTTTATTTTTTCTCAGGATGCTTCACATTCGACGTAATTTTAATTCAGAGGCTATAACTCTAACACAAGATTAAATAAGGTTTCCGTGTATCAATATTTTAAAGTAAAAACAAAAATGATGATTTTTGCATGTTTAAGTGTTATACACAAACAATTTTACACATTTTTGGGTTCTTACTATACGACTTTCAATTTTTTACTGCACAAATAACCGGACTCTAATTAGCCATACATGCTATGTCCTTGGAATAAAAAATTTAAAAAAAATTTCTGATTCATACAAAAAAAATGATCGCTTTATCAGAAGTCGGTGCATGGCCAATTTAAACTTCTTCTTTTTTCGAGCTCGGTGCTCAGGATAATAATAATAATAACATACTAAACAAATCTAACCCAATAAATCCTGAAATCTACGTTTCGGCCAATCCATCGAATATTTGCTCGTCTATTCAGCGCTAATTATCATTTTAGGGATTCATTCATCACTAAACCCGACGACTTTAAACACGCCCATTTCAACTGTTGTATTTCAGGAGTTGTATTTCTAATATGCCAATTATATTAACAGGATTCTCCGTAATGCCACGCTGTGTAGCCTCCCAAATTTCACGTTCAAGGACGCTAGGAAGTATAATAGATAAGTAAAATCTAACTCTCAGATTGTGGAATGTAAGCATTAACTAAGTAATTTACCACTTGAAAAATAACAAGTATTAATTTTGCCTTGAATTGCGTTTTTACTTCCCTAAAGGAAGTATTGTAATCGCGAAAATTTTCGGTTTTCAGATTTCAACGGAAATATCCATTTTGACCATCCCTCAATCCATTTTGACTAGTTTCTTCATGACGTCTGTGTACGTTCGTACGTGCGCATCTCGCATAACTCAAAAACGGTTAGCCGTAGAAAGGTGAAATTTTGTATTTAGGATTATTCTAAAATCTAGTTGAAAACCTCCCTTTTTGATCAATGCATTATCATCAGAAGTGGTACTTTACTTGAAGGTCATAATTGATTTCCATCAAAAATTATATTAAAATATAATGCAAATATTTTCAAATTTAGTATTTATGATTCATATATTGATTTCAATCACATAATAGATTTTGGTCTAAATTGGGAAACCGAAAGTGGTACTTTACTTGAAGGATATAATAAACACATAAAAAATTATATTAAAATTAAATACAGAGATCATATTGTTCGGTGATAAAGGTTACAATCGCGATTTTTTTTCCACTCTAATTAATCATTTTTATTATTTGTTTTAAATGTCGAAATTGAGTGTAAAATAATTGTTTTCCTCCCCAACTCTGCAGCAGGAGAATAAGATATAGGTTAGGTTGGCTCATCCGCTTAAAATATCGAAACCGCCGTTTTTCCAATACTTTATCTAGTGACATTGACAGTTCTATTGTTGTCACGGAACAAGAAGAAATCTCTTGGGAACTTGTTACCAAAGAAAGAAAGAAAACGACATATAATAACGGAATGAGACCTCCAGAAGCAAGAGCTTGTGTTTATGTCAATAGATGGATGTTGCTACACCGAGTTTCGTTTTTGAGATTCTGCAATCTTCGGAAACTAGTAACCAAATCCAGGATCACTTTTTGAGTCACCTATTTATAGTTTAATGGACGTAAATACCGCCTCTATCCATTCCCGCTCACGATATATCTGAAAAAAATTGGAAATGGACTAAAAATCTACTATCTGTCGTGCTACCATTGCTTTAGAACCCTTAAAAATATATTGTAATTATAAAAGTGTTGCCATCTTAATAAACTCCAACAGTACACGATTAAGAATTATCTATTTTTTAAATATATAGATATTTGGTGAAAAATGTTTCGTGTGTTTCTTGTAAAGTTTGCTAAATGGCGTTTACGACTTTTTCAAAAAACGACGTCACTAGACGTCAACGACGTTACTACGAAGAGTCAAACTTCTTTTCGGTAAGTATTACTTTTCTGATGACATATTCTATTTCTAAATTAAATAAAAAAGGAAAATCTGAATCGTCTTATTTTTAACCTGAACGAACTTCGTAATTCATGGAGTATTAGTAATTTTCTATTAGTAATTTTTTTTAATCCAGAATAACGCAATATATTATTCAGAAATTCTAAATGAGTACATAAGATAACAATAAATACTAATTAAAGCTATTGGCAGCAGAATCGATTCCCACAAGCAATGACCGAAGATGTAATTATCACACCCGCCACCGGCCCACTGATCCCAATCCGCTCAATGGAGCCTCCAGGCTATAGAGGTGTACCTTCCAATAACGGTAGGATTCATATCGCTCTCTCCACCTGATTTCAATGCCCTTTCTAGATATCGACTCTTAACAATTAACAATTTATTATGTTTTTAACGCTATTTAGGTTGGAAAACAACAGATTATTATATAAGTGTTTATTATATTTTTCGCTTTGAGAAGTATTGCATTCAATTATGAATTATAACTTAAAAAAGAGAGAATACGACCCAGACCTTGCAACACCGTTCTCCTGCCAAGTCAGCTGACCAAATCACCCATCTTAACCCATCTCTCCCATCATCCTGTGATGCGCATTTCCTTAGCCGTCAAAAAGCCTTATTACGTTTCGTTCTTTTCGAAGACTAACGATGTTCTAAACACGCAATCGAAGTTGTATCAATACGATCAAGTCATCGCATTCACCCGATGCGTTTCCAAGACTCTCAGGGGGTCGTTAGCAGTGAAAGCTGCCGGATAAAGAAGGCAGTGAAATGTTCTAATCAGAATCTCCTTGACAGTATCTTCCACCGGCCGTCCCTACTCTTATGGGTGTCAGGAATTTCGCGGAGGTAGCCAGCGGCCATTATCATAGAAGTTGTTTACCCTGAGCAAGGAGGTCGCACGTGAGGACTGACCGGGTGACAAAGACTCCTCGAGAGTGGTCGACATGAAAGGAAGCCATTGTTGTTCCTATACTCATTTCCCTTTCTGTCAGTCACCACTGCCTTCTTAAACCCACAGCCCGGTAGATATCTTCTTGTCGACATGTGATTCAGTAAGATTGGCGATATTTAAATTATATACTGAGTAAGCAAGAAATAGCCAAGTGGCAAGTCGGCCGTTTTAAGATTCCACGATGCGTGACCAGGGCACTTCGGAGAATTGATCTGTGTTGTCTTGAAAACATATTAGAATCATCTCACTTTTTAGAAATATTCTAGATTGTTATAAGAATTTTTTAAAATGGATATGACCTAGGTATATTGTCCATTGGAAAATATGATTATAAGAACCGAATTTTTAGACAGAAGGATGTTCCAGAGCATTCAACTTAATCGGGAACTTGCTCTGAGTTTCAATTATTTTTTTCATTTTGAATTTTTTAAATTCTTTCTCAGCGAATGCCATTTTGGATTTTCGATAAACCTATTTTATTTTTAAAATACGTCATCCTTAACTTTCAATTAAGATCAGAAAGATATTTTTAAATAGAAATTAATTTTGGTAGAGTTTCTGATTTTCCAATGAACGTCATATTTGTATATATGACTGTGCATATGTGACTGTGCATATATGATTGTGCATATGTGAAAGAGACTCAAAAAAATTGCTTACGTTAGAACAAACATTACAAATTTTACATAGAAGCCCCCAAGGAGTTTCCTCTGACAAATGATGTAGAACACCTATTTTGTCTACTGATTTGGCCAGAGACCTTCCCACAACTACTATATTTATTGAATGGGCAAAATGAGCGGACTGTGGAGGTGGTTGGTGTAACGTCGCCTGGAAATATGCAGCCAAAAACTTGCTGAAATGGATGCCTTCGAACTTCTACCGCACCCACCTTATAGCCTTCATCTTGCGCCTTCAGACTTTTATTTTTTCCGAGAAATGATTTACTTTCTTAAGAGGAAAACTTTTCAAACATTAGCTTCCTTTATCTTCTTGGTCTTTCCTTTTTCTTTTCCCACTGAAGTGCACATCCAATATTTCCTCTTTAGCATTTTACCCTTTCCATGTCCTAACCATCTCAGCCTACTTGCATTGACATAGTTTCTTTTTAACATACCCAGTTCGGTACACTCAAGCTTCAAATTTCTGTTCCTTTGGTGCTTACTGCTTAATTTCTCCGCTGAACTTGGTCTGTATCTTATGTAAAGAATTCTGCACATTTTCCTTTCCCGAAACACTACAAATGCTCATTTGAAAGATAATCCAATTATCTGAACTGTAAACCAAAGCAATACGGAAAGTCCTGTGAATAAAGAGACCAGATATTTTTGAAATATCACTATTTGGAAATAATTTGTGTATAATTAATTTGCAGCATTTTTTTTTTTTACTCAACCAAAGAGTTTATGTGAAAATTTAATTCAAAATTAAATAAATGGAGGCGCAGTGTTATAAAGCCAATTATTGGAACATTTAAATAATTGCAACTAAAAATCAATAATTTTATAACTAGCTATTGTATTGTAGAGCATTGAGAAGTAGCTGGTGCAATGATATATCTAAGCTGTGTGGCATTGACTATCATGAAGGCAGCGACTATATCGAGTGCACTGGGGCCTGGCTGGGGCCCAGCCCACATCACGTCCGTGACTTTTTCGATTTATCTCCCGCGCCCGCCAATTGGCTCCCAGGGTAAACAATGGACGGCGAGGAGAATCGGTTTTTCCCACTTCTCCAAGTCCTGCTTGTCTCTAATTTATTTTATTATGTTATTTTAATTTTATATCAAAATTAGCAAGATACCCACTGTGTGTGAAAATTTTATTTAATTTGTTCCTAAAACTTATTTTGGTATGATTGCTGTCATGCACTAGAGTATGTCATTAAAAAGGCACCGAAAGGGGTTTAGAACTGGGTGGTAAAATATCCGTGCATGGGTTTGCAGATGATTTGGTATTGTCAAGTGAGGACGCGGAAACTATAAAAATGAATACAGACAGAAACGTTGATAAAAGCCAGTTAAGAATTTGGCCTTGAAATAAATACGGATAAGACGAATTATATGGTTAGCAGCAGTTATAGGAGGATATAGAAGGGTATAGGTTTGAACATGTTGAAACATTTAAGTATTTGCAGTCTATGATAAACAGAAAAAACAAAATTCAAGAGGAAATATGGGCGCGTTTAAAGATGGGAAATGCTTATTATTTTTCGGTATCAACATTACTTCGCGTAATTTTCGTCAAGAAACTTAAAAGTTATAATTTACAAAACTATTATCTTGCCTACAGTTCTGTACGAGTGTGAAACGTGGCCGCTAATCTTGAAGGACGGACAACGTCTTAAGATCTTCGAGAATATTTGTTCCGAAAAAGGATGAGTCAACTGGAGAATATAGGAGGTTACACAACGCGGAATTGCGGAGCATACACTCTGTTGATATAATCGAAGTGATATCACCACGAATGGGAAAGGGCTTGTTAAGTTGTTAGATTCAGTAACAAACAAATTCATAAAAAGTTAATAAACGCTTAGTAGCCAACGGGTAAACGTCCCAGGGATAGACCGAAACGTAGGTGGAGCGAGGATTGTAGACAGCGATTGGTGGTGTCGGCATCGAATCTTCGGGAGAGTGCATTTTTCCAACCTTACTTATGGTCCTTTAATAGTGACTAATAGTAACAATTGTAAATAAAAAATATAAACAAATATATAAATATAAAAAATATAGCTAAGTTGTTAAAGCGTAGGTTTGAACTTGCTAACTGAGCCAACAATTCGATGCCTTAATCGATTCTCAAAGCTCATGCCAATTTTACATTTTTAAACCAAATCCGTCATCACTTAAATTTTTTTTATATTCTAGACGCAAAGCTCTACCAGAATTTTGTTTACTCCCTAGTATAATTTTATCCACTATTAAGAAATATATTATACTTTATAAGATTGACCGACAGGACCGATACTTATTTACTCTTATATGTATTTACGTAATTTTATTTATGTATTGTATGTACTCATATATATATTTACTCATGTCCCAACAACTTGAGGGAGAACCTACTTTTAATTCGCATGCGCAAAAAAATACACTTTTGTTATTGAAATAAAAATCAATTTACGAATTACTGCAAATTGATTAAAAGGAAAAAATGTAAAAAAAAAATCAAAAACTTAGAAAAAAAAAATCAAGATGGTGTATTTGGCAAGCTATCTGAAGCTATGTAGAGGGAGAAGGCTTTTCACACCTTGTGCGTAACCTCTGGGCGTAGGCTTCGCCCACAATCTTCTCCCTTAAGTTTTTGGCCAATAACTGTTTCATTATCCTTACGAAGCTGGTAAACGTGGTTTTAGATATAACTATTTCGAAAAAAAAAAAAAATATATATATATGCTCGGGTTCCAAATTATCAATGCCTCCAAGCCTATAAGATGGCATTCACTAAAGGCACTTGATATAAACGATTAAAATATTTAAAAAAAACAAAAAAAAAAAAAACGTTTAATTATTTTTTCTTGCTTAATCTGAATATATTATTGATGTAAATATATTATGACTTAGGAATGATGAAAAATAATAAACGCCGATAAGCTCAAAAATGTACAAGTTTGAAATTTTGTATGTCAATTTAATTGGTGTTAGAGAAGTGCCTTTTGTGGGTCTTAAATTTTTTCTCCCATACCCGCCATTTTGATATTTTTAATTTTGTGTTTTAGTGAAAATACGACCTTAATGTCGGAGCTCTGGTGCTGGTGGTGGTTTTTAAACGCTCTGGAATTATTAGTCACTTGGAAACTGTTATAAATAATTATTTTTATTTGCCCTTTTAGAGTATTAAATCATTTTACCAATCAATAGATCGAATGGACTGATTACTTTAGATTTACTAGGTAATTTTTTTTTATAATTTATTACTAAATATAAACTTTACCGAACCCTGAGGTCCTACGCCGATATCAATAAAGACTATCATTCTTTTCTCCATACAACTTCGAAACCCAAATACACCATATCAAACTGATTTTTAGATTTTATCATTTAATATCAAACCAAAATGTTAAATATCAAAGAAAAGCCCGCGAAAATTGCATATAAATTAATTAATATATTATTATTGATGAAAATAAGTTTAAAAATATAATTATTATTTTCAATAATTCAAGTATAATAATTTATATCTATATTTAAGGAGTCAAAGATTTTAAATCCTAGTCAAATGCTGAGGAAAACATGTTTACTTTTTTGTCCCTTTTATAATTTAAATTTATATATATATATATATATATATATATATATATATATATATATATATATATATATATATATATATATATATATATATGTCCCCAGGCACACACGTGAACCAATGCAGTTGACGAGTAAAGTTTATTAAATGAATAAAATATTTTTCATTGTAATATCCAATTATAATCAAGATGTTATATTATATTCAATAGATGTGGAATTATATTCAAGAAAAGAATTTAAAAAAAAGAGAGAAATGATAAGAAAATTTCTTTAAAATAAATATGTGCTCTATGATGGTCTTTAGGCTTGAAATAAAATACAAGGAATTCCACGCAACTATCATTATTAAATTTACTATCATTATTACAAAATTAAATTTTCAACACATTGAAGATTTTTTAAAAAATAATATGTACTAGCAAGTTATATACTATCGAGTAGAAAAAATAAACAATTTATTGTAGTGCATAAATTTAAGCAAAAATAAGATAGCTCTAAATCAGATCGTTTTCGACTACGAGTTATTTCAAACTTTGGCCGAAAATATTTTTTTCATTGAGGCTTTGACCGTTTTTTTTATCTTCAAAATTAATTTAAAAATTCCATTATAATATCCTTTCAATGTCAAATATTTTTTTTAAATTTCATTAAATGCGAGATTAGACTTGATTTTTTTTTCTTCATAATTATAGAACACATTTTTAAACTCATAGTTTTTCGAGGGAGTTTTGAGATGCTTTAGTTTGACAAATTTTATTTTATATATTGTATACTTTTTAAAAATGCCGATAGACTGCCATTTTTTTCCAGATAGTGTATTTAAATAAAAAAAAAAAAAAATAAAAAAATAAAATAATGTGATTTGAGGCACGAATAATTTAATGGAAATTTTATGATCAATTTTCAACAACTATCAAATTTCATGAACAATCAATCAAAAAATGGCTAATAACGGTCGAAACTTCAAAATATATCAAATCAAATGAAAAAAATAAAATGAATATACGTATTTTATTTCAAACCAAGAGACCCTCGGCATCATACTATTTTATAAAAGGAAAACCCGTTTTTCGTTTGTAAGGTCTAACCACGAAAACGACAGCACCAATCATTATCAAATTTTAACTATATTATCTTTATGGTTTTGAAATAATAAAATTTAACGATATCCATATAGCGCATAAATCTATTAGTAAGCATTTTCATGTCATACAAATGCTCATTTGATAGGTATTTGAATCTCCTACCAAGATTTAAAAGGATCATTGAAATCGGACCATTAATAGCGAAGATACAGCGGATTGAATATTGTAGCCATGTTTTTGTTTTCCTACCACTATAGGTCGGAGGAACTGCTGAACATAAGCACGCTGAAGGAAAACGTAATCTGGTCAAATTTTCGATGTGCAGTGTTCAACAGTTCTTCGCTTTGCAGAACCCCACGGAGAAAAATAAAAATGTATTTTTGGCCATTGGGTTGTCTGTGTCAAGGCTATCTTTTGAACTTGAAATTTGATTTTTTAATACTACATTTGTTCATACAATAATTTTTATCAAATTTTCAATTATGTTCATTTAATATATATAACAATATATATATATATATATATATATATATATATATATATATATATATATATATATATATATATATATATATATATATACGAAGCATTACCTGTTCAGCCATTATAGATAAATCAATTTTCTTTATCTTTAAATTTGTATATATATATATATATATATATATATATATATATATATTATTATTATTATTTATTAAATTCAAAATTCAAATAAATCATTGACAAACAGAAGTCTTCGCGTTCACTTCTTTCAGATCGAAACTACATCACCGTTAAATAAAGAATATTTTAATTACTCTTATTATTTTTTAAAATTAATTTTTGAATAATAAACTTTTACTTTTATTACTAAGCCTTCGTTGAGTCACTTTTTCACTACCGCACTAAACAATAACTCGGAGACAACCGGTACCACTTCCAGACGAGCCGATTGATATTGATATATATATATGCTGTATATCTCACCTGAGGATATGCATGTCGTTGCCTGGAACTGGAGAGGAATGCTGGACTCCAGCGAGCGTGCGAACTATATAGCGACCGCCCCTCCACGCCTTTGAGCCGGGGGCAGTTTCACTTCGACCATCGCTCCTCAATTAGTGATAATAGTGTCATAAAAATGTTTCTACCAACTCGCATCGTGTCTCCCTGTATTCGCATTCGTATCATTAATGAACGAACCGATCGTGATTGTTATGGCGTGATATTCATTGAGTAGCAATGAATGAATTGAACCTTTACGTTATTGACTGCTCTATGAGCACGGTTGTAAAAAACTGACTGAGAGTGTTAATAGAAACATCGAACAGTAATATATAAACAATAGAATAGTAATATCGAATAGTAATCGAAACTGGAAGTTTGACGCCGATATAAAAAAAAAAATATATATTACTTATTACTTCAATCAAAACTACAGGTTGGAGTTCACGCAAATCCACGTGTATCCTACATTCATCGGGCAAAATAGTCAAAGCAATTGTCTATTTTTGAAAATCTTAAAAAGTTGTTCTTTATATAACTAGCCAAGCTTATGGCCCGTTTGTAAGCTGACAGTCGCCGTCATGGCAAAAACCTTGTCAGAGACGTTGCATGAGATTTTACATTAAAATAACGTTGTGTGAGACGGAATGGCCAAAAAAAAAATTAAAATTTCGCCTACCTTAGAAGAAGGCGAATCATTTTCGCGAATTTTAAGTACATCATTTCCATTTAAATCATATCCGCTCTGGTCTGATTCGTTCTTAGTGACTTCCGACCGTGGCAAAGCTGGTCATGGTTATGTACTTTTCAGTTAACATATTTAAAAATGTTTCTCGTTTATTTCAAATCAATAATTCAAATATTTGTAATATAAAATATAAATTGAAACAAATAAAAAACGTGAGCAGATAACATCAAAAACAGTTTATGACCATTGTATTGGAGATATCATGTTACCCGTGGTGTACGCAGGAGGGGGATATCAGGATGATATAGTCCCCCAATTTTTTTGATAAAATATTATTTTCATATAAGTTTTGTATTTTAAGTAATCATTTTTAATCTAATTTTCATTCTTATCGTTTAAACTTACTGCCTGAAGGCGTATGACCGTTTGGGAACTGCCTTCAGGCCTTCGAGAATAAAGTATTACGTGGAATACTTAGTCCGAAAAAGCAGGAGCCCAATGTAGGGATGTGAATATCGATATATATATATATATATATATATATATATATATATATATATATATCGTATCGATAGTATTTGAATGAATCCTATCTCGATATATCGAAAAAATATGTCGATATTTCAAAATATTGGGTCTCGATATTTTTAATCCATTAAAGGAACACACTAAATTATTAAATACTAAGGAGAACCCACTAAATTTACATGCTATTCTCCTGCTGCAGACTTGTTCATCTCACAAATGGGGAGGAAAAAAAGTATAATAATAATAAAAGGCTTAGCGAATCCGGAGGTTCGATGCCGATACCACTAATCGCTGTCTACAAATCTCGGTCCACCGACTACCTTCCAAACCCAAATTCATTAGATCACTCTTAATACTATCCTCCCACCTACGTTTCGGTCTACCCCTCGGACGTTTACCAGTCAGCTCAGCGTTTATTAACTTTTTAGGAATTCGTTCGTTACTGAGACCAACAACTTTGCAAGCCCATTTCAACCGTCGCGATGATATCACTTCGATTATATTAACAGGGTGCATGCTCCGTAATTCCGCGTTGTGTAATCTCCTAAACTCTCCAGTTGACTCATCCTTTTTCGGACCAAATATTTTACGCAGTACCTTATTCTCGAACACCTTAAGGCGTTGTTCGTCCTTCAAGGTTAGCGGCCACGTTTCACACCCATACAGAACTGTAGGCAAGATAATAGTTTTGTATATTCTAAGTTTTAAGTTTCTGGACAAAATGCGCGACCTAAGTAATGTTGACACGGAAAAATAACAAGCATTTCCCGCCTTTAACCGCGCCTTTATTTCCTCTTGAATTTCGTTTTTTCTAGTAATCACAGACCCCAAATACTTAAATTTCTCAACGTGTTCAAACCTATTTTCTCCTATATCTATATCCTCAAAATCGCCTCTGTTTCTATTACTAACCATATATTTCGTCTTATCCGTATTTATTTTGAGGCCAACCTCTTTCCCAGCTGTCATCAACGTTGCTGTATTCAGTTTTATAGTTTCCGCGTCCTCACTTAATAATACCAAATCATCCGCAAACCCCAGCACGGATATTCTACCACCCAGATCTAAACCCCTTTCGGAAAAAAAGTATTTTACACTAAATTTTAACATTTAAAACAAGAAATAAAATGCTTAATTAGAGTGAAGAAAAACGCTTTTGTAACCTTACTAATTACTAAACCATATTATCTCTGTATTTAATTTTAATATAATTGTTGAAATAAGTTTATTATGACCTTCAAGTAAAGTACCCTTTTCAGCTCACCAATTTTAACCAAAGTCTACTAAATACATTCATATTTATATCAAAATCTTATTTACCAAATTTGAGAAGTTTTACATCATAGTTTAATATAATTTTTGATAAAAATCAATAATGACCTTCAAGTAAAGTGCTACTTTCGGTAATCATGAAGAGACCAAAAAGGGAGGTTCACAAATAGATTTTACAACAATCCTAAATACAAAATTTCAACTTTTTACGGCTAACCGTTTTTGAGTTATGCGAAATACGAACGAACGTACGTACGACCGTACATACAGACGCCACGACGAAACTAGTCAAAATGGATTCAGGGATGGTCGAATAACTAATGATATCGAATAACTAATTTAACTAAGATAACTATAATATAATAATAATATGGGTGGCTGTAGGCAATACAGTTAAGAACTACTGGGAAAACACTAGAAAACAGATACACTCCAAACTGTTTTTAGATGGACCCTGCCCCAAAAGAAGTGAGATATTTCTGTTTATGGATAGGAGTAACCTTAGGAGAGTGACGGGACTACTGTCACAGGACACTGTCAACTGAATAAGCACCTCCACAAAATGGGACTAACTGAGTCACCGACATGTAGACTATGTGGGATGGAGGACGAAACGGCTTTCCACATAATCTGTGGATGCGATGCTTTGGCAAGGGTGCGGCACCTCCACACCGGATCACTGACCCTATGCTCTGCGAGATGATGGACCCAATGAGTCTACTCAGATTTGCAAAGGCTACTCGCCTGTTTTAAACGGTTTAGGCCAGCGCACAATAGGCCTTAATAGCCCGCGGTGGACATACGCTGGGATAAAAAAAATATATAAATATCGCAATGTCGCTTTCGACATCCCATTTCTAGAACACAGCCACTACAAATACAACACGAACACAGCACACCACAAGTTTTTATGGTTTGTTTGTCGAATCCGCCAACCTTATAGAATTGTTTTTTTATTATATTTTTCTTATATAATAAAATGACTTTTATTACTTACATTTATGTAAGTTTTATTATAACAACTGCCAATAGCAAACCAGCTTATTTGGCAATGTATCTTACAAGATACATGTTTCATATCTCAGCCAAACATGCGCCAACATATTTAAAACACTAAAATTAGGTTATCTATGTTTAAAAACAATATGTAAAAAAAAAATTGTTTAGTCTGTTAATTATATCCTTGCCAAATTAAGGGTTATGGCTTACCTTGCAATTACGTTTTTGACAGGTTTCGATAAAGGGATGTACGAATTTTGAGGAATTAAGGGTTCCTCATATTGAGGCGTGCCACAACTGTACTACCCCTTCTCCCTTATACTCTGGCACCTTAACAATAATTATTTCTATATCTGTGGATCAGAGGTAAGCTGTCGTAAGTAGCAGATTTAATATTGTAGGAGAGCAAAAATAAGTTTCAAATTTCAAATTGAATAACTTGTTGTAGATGATGTTCAATCTTAATATTTGAATTGTTGTATATTTTATTTTTATTTTAGCATATCTACGATTACTTTTACTAAAAAAATATGGCACGCGTGCCTTGGATTGGACACCTCTGTTCTCGAAAGTGAAGAGAAGAACAACTTAACCTTTCTCTTATTTCGTTTCTTATAGTTATCTATGATAATTTGTAGACACCTGAACTTCTCTAAAGTTCTCTCTGAAGTTCTCTAAGTATTCAAACCTATATTCTCTAATATCATTATTAATTTCTATTTTCTCTAGAATCTATTTATTGAGTATTCATTGAAAGAATCTCGTATTTTTAAATTGCAAATAGGTGATTCAAATTTTTATTTCCATTATTATAGCTACCAATACCCTCGGGTAATTGAAGGAATTATTGTCTATTTTCTATATTATTTATATTGTATGTGAAAAAAATTTGAAATAAGCGGAAGATATAGCTACGAAAAAAGAAAAAAAAAATATAGCTACGAAAATCGCTTCGGGCTTTCGTCAAAATGGCGTAAGCATAGATTGAATTTAAAATATAAATCTAATCAATCGGGGAAAAGAAGTGGATAAAGGTGTTAGGTTACAAAGTTTTGAGAAAATGACAAAGAAAACTTATGGGGTGGTGTATTTGTGTTACTATCTATAGTGGCTATGCCCAAGTCAACTATCTTTCTAACGGTTTCTGGTTAGGGATATAAATATTGAACAAAAATATCGACATATATGAGTTTTAAAATATATATATATATATATATATATATATATATATATATATATATATATATATATATATATATATAAATAGTAGTTCGACACATCAATGGAAAATAGAAAGTTTTTACATTGAATTAAAGGAAAGGGTGATATAGATTTACCAGTCTTAGATTTGTTATAGCTTTAATAGCAACTAATAAATAATCATAAATAGCTAATCGCAAAAAAAAGTATTAATTTATTAATATAAGTGATATATATATATATATATATATATATATATATATATATATATATATATATATATATTTCTATGTATCTAGGTTGAGTTTATATCTATTCAGCTGCTAATATATTAGTCTATATATAGGGATGCCATTGGGCAATCATTGAGGATGATTATCCCAAAATTATGTGAGATTATGAATAAATAGGAATTACTTACTTTGTCCTCTAAATTGGATAGCTTTCCAAGGGCCTGATTTGTGGTTGCCATTATTTAATAATTAACCAAGATAATGTTCCTTCTTTAAAGTTTAATAATAATGCTAATAACCATAATGCAAATCAAATTTATTGCTATCATACAAAATGAAATATAATCAAATTAAGAATGGGCATGGTCACTAAAGAATAACTTCCTTTCTAACATTTATCTTTATTCCTCAAAATTAAAATAATCAACTGTTATAATAAACTGGTAACCATGGAATGATTCAGACTAGACCTTGCCATTAACTGTTCTAACATAAATCTCTTATCTGTAATAATTAATGTTGATAGTCCTTCAGCATCTCTCCATCGGGTTCCCCTGCATATATTAAATCATGGAGCTAGAGCATCTGTCATCTTTAGAGGAAGACCCCTAGTAGTTCTCGTCCTCGAAGTCAGCCTTCCAGCGAGATCAGCCAAGAAGTCCCTTTTTCCTGCCTCCTCGGCTTCTCTCCCCCTTTCTTCTGGGTGGTCCGGTCTCCGCGAATGCATTAAGATAGCTCTAATAGAATGACACCCTTCCCAGGCCGCCTCCACTTTTTCCTCGAGGCCAGCCAGGACCCAAGGGAGACTGTTTTCTTAAAATTGATTAAGTCTTCCAAGGCAGACCACCTTTGTCACACTGCCCACTTCTCGGTAGGTTTTTAAATTAACTTACTGCGTATATCTGAGGGTAAAAGCTGTGGTAACATCTGTCATCGCCTGTGAGTTACCTTTCTACCTACCTGCTCGTCCCTTATTATCTTTTGTTCGCACCTGGTGCTTGTTATATAATATTAAGGATAATATTGTCCAATATCAATACATACATAAATATATATATATATATACACACATGCATAATGCTTTCTCTACTTCCTAGTATGTAATATGACATATAATTACATACTAGGAAGTAGAGAAAATATTAATTAAATCGCTTAAACATCTTAATGACTAAAATTATCAAAATTATAGGACCTTGTACAAATTTTATTATTTTTTTTTGTTTATTTTAATTTTTTGGGGAGGGGGGAAATATGTCGTATTCCAATATATGTTTCAACATAGAAATTACGATATATAGATGTGAAACTATCGGAATAAAATATTTAAATATTTCGATAAATCGAGTTTTTTCCAACATCCCTAAAGCCGCTTAGGGCTTTGGATCGAGGACTCGTATATCGATATATTTTCTCGATACATCGAACTAATATTTCGATATATTCGAAAAGTATCAATAGTATTTACTTGATCATCAATGTTTACTTCGATTTAAAATTAATTTCACCTGTTATTCATCACTCAAGTCGACATCAGAGTTTTACAGAATTTACTATGAAGAATTTAATAGGAAAAATTAAATATTAAAAAAACAAAATATTTATTCCATTAAAACTACATGAATATGTAATCAAATAAATATTTTTTTTTTCATGTTTTCAATGTCTCTTAAGCTACGAATATAACATTATTATCGTTAATAAAAGAAGAAATACTGAGGGAATGCAGTATTATCCTTTTCTTATACTCAGTTTCTGGGTCTCTGGATATGACGGCGAAAATGTCGGTTTGGGAGCCTGAGATGTAATTCTGTCGATCAAATCATTATTGATGATGAGGAGGGTATTTCTTACGGTTTTGATCTTGAAGATCGCCTTACCATAGATGTTCGGCAGGAGGCAAATAGCGATGATACATACCAGAAGGCAGTGCATGATAGCCTCTACTGAAAGGCTCCTATACAGGTTAAGGCTACTGCCATTAAAAACAAATGAATTTGATGGACCGTGAAGAAATTAAATTTTTATGTCGACCACCTTCTTGTCCTCGCTTTGTAACGAAAGCTTTATAGTAGGAACAATTCAACAGCTAGAAAAATCTTTTTTGAAAGTTCGAATCTCGCGGATTCAGAGATATAGAGGAAAGTGGAGGGAATGTGCTCGAAACGAAGTTTCTGACTGACATAAACGTCTCTAGTTAGCGTTGAAACATAATATTAGACGAATAAAAAGGCCCACCGAAGTGGCTTTTCGCCAAACTATCGTGGGCATTAGGACTGGATAATTGTAAAGTGTATATATTGTTGTTATTTGATTTCTTAGGAAAATAAGAATCTATGCCTTCCACTATAACTATTCATATTTATTATCCATGAATCTTTGTCAACATCTACATGTGCACTAATTTAAATGTTAGAATATCATTTTGATGCGATAGAGCGATACATGTCCACGTATATGATTAGCTTTGAAACTTCATAGAACGGTAAAAATCTAACGGGATTGACGAAAATATCTAATGAAAACGGTTTCGTTAATTGAACCTTGGTCGATGTTCCCCAAAGCTCATCCCCGGAATATTCTCAATGGCAACCCTAAGCCGTGCACCTCAATGGACTACTCTTTCCTATACTTTGTTCCTGTAAATAATTAAAATATTAGTTTAAAAGAATATTTCCTAATTATACTTCTTGCGCAATGCTACCAACATGTACGCACGGTTACCCGAGTGCAAGGACCGCGAAAATTGATAGATATCAACGGAAATATCCATTTTAACCATCCCTGAATCCATTTTGACTGGTTCGACGTCTGTAAATACGTTCGTTCAGTTAGCCGTAGAAAGTTAAAATTATTTATTTGAAATCGCTGCAAAATCTAGTTGTGAACCTCCTTTTTTGGCCACCACATGATCACCGTAAGCGGTACTTTACTTTAAGGTCATTATTGATTTTTATCAAAAATTATATTAAAATATTATGCGAAACTTCTCAAATTTGGTATATACGACTTTCATATTAATATAAATAACATAATATATTTTGGTTAAAATTGGAAAACCTGAAGAGGTACTTTACTTGAAGGTCATAATAAACTTTCATCAAAAGGTATATTTAGGTTTAATACAGAGATCATGTTGTTCGGTGATAAACGCGATTTTTTTCCACTCTAATTAAACAATTTTATTACTTGTTTTAAGTGTTAAAATTGAGTGTAAAACACTTTTTTCTCTCCCCATTTGTGAGATGGACAAATCTGCTGCAGAAGAATAACAAGTAAGTTAAGTGGGTTCTTCTGCTTAAAATGTTGAAACCGTCGATTTCCAATGCTGTATCTAGTGACATAGACAGTTCTAATGTTGTCAAAGAATACGAAGAAATCTCTTGGAAACCTGTCAGCAGATGAAAGAAAACGATTTATAATAATGGCATGAGAACTCCAAAAATAAGAGCTTACAGCTATCTTCAGAAACTAGTAACTAAATTCAGGGTCACTTTTTGAGCCACCGCTTTATAGTTTAATAGGCGTACAAGGAAGTCATGAGATGTCTATATCAGTTATTTTTTTAATCTAAGGAACTAGACGAAATAAGGAAAGGTTTGACTGGTTTACAATTAATTTGTTATGAAAATATCGATGTTATTTCATTTTTACTTTCTCTTACCTATATACGAAGTATATAGTAAGGGGAAGTATTGCGATCGTGAAAATTTTCGAATTCGAGTTTTCAAAGGAAATACATACATGTTTTAAGGTCCCCTGAGTCCAAATGACCAAGTCTCGCAAAATGGTCTGTGTGTATGTGATCAGTCTAGCTCAAAAACGGAAAGCTGTACGATACTGAAATTACATATTTAAGATTAGCACATGCATGCGATGTTACAGCAACATTTTCGTCAAAATCGACTAACCGGAAGTGCCACTTTTTATAATCGATTTTACACATTTTTACAATTTTCTCGAAAACGGCTCTAACGATTTTGATTAAACTTGCCTAAATTATTCTTCATAAAGGTCTTTAACTTTTCATTTCTGTAGTAAATCACCGAGGAATTGCAGAGAAAAAAGTTATGATGAAAAGAATATTTTATTTACGCATAACTTCAAAAGCGTGCAATTTATGGTAAATCGTCTATAGACTTGTATGAAAGGTAATTAAATTATCTAAAAAACAATAAAAGAATCATGAAAATCGGACCAGTATTAACAAAGATACAGCGCATCGGACTAACCGGAAATAGCTATTATATCATGGATTTTACAATTTTTTACATTTTTCTCGAAAACGACTCTAACGATTTTGATGAAACTTGCCTAAATTATTCTTCATACAGGCCTTTAACTTTTCATTTATGTAGTAAATCACCGAAGAATTGCAGAGAAAACATTTATGATTAAAAGAATACTTTATTTGCTTATAGCTTAAAAGGTATGCATTCTAATGCAAATTATCTGTAGAATTTTAATTAAATTATCTAAAAAATAATAAAAGAATCATAAAAATCGGACCAATATTAGCAAAGATACAGTGTATTTTATGAGGGTTACAAGACCCTAGATGGATAACCAAGTGCATCAGAAAGGAGACGGATGCGACCGATCCTCCTCCCACCAATCCGCCAATCTGTTGTAAACAATATGATCTGTAATAAAGTAATTTAAGAATAGAAATGCGAAAATTTACTTAATAATTTCTACTTTCACATTATTTAGTGGAAAGAAAATGTTTCTATGGAAACTAAACCAGAAACTTTTAAAATATATTTGCAACTTGGCAAAGTTAAAATATATAGGTAGTGTATAGGATTGTTGTACTAAAATTGTTTAAATTTTTTTTTATTGTACTTAAGTGGGAGAAGATTTGTATGCTGCTGAGCTTATTAGAAGCAGTGTTTATGTGAACTCTTTAAAATTGTATTAAAAAGATAATTATTATAGGACGGTAAGGGAAAGTTGTGTGATGCGCGCACCGCACCATATTTTTTCCTTAGGTGCGATTCCCCACTTTCCTTAAAAGAACTTTACACACGGTGGTCGTACATTCCGAATTTTCCGAGACAATGCCGGATTTCAGCACTGTGTCCCGGTGTCCCAAATAATAATAATTATAACGATTGTGCTGTCAAATACAATGGAAAAAATGGAAGATCGCTAAATCAGAGATTAAAGGCACATATACTTGCATATAATAAGACAAAGACTTATTAGACTTTCCAACTTTGCAATTCATTTAAATGAAAAAAAAACAACATAAATTCATCAAAGACTCAGGAGTTTAATACATCTCGTTGAAAACAGCCTCAAATTATATATAAAGCACTTGAAATAATAAAATCATTCAAATCCAATCCAGATTTTTCTTAAATCGCCAAATAAATATCTCCAATAGTCCAATCTTAAATTTGTTCCCATCTATAACAGAAAAACCAATTACTCACCGACATTACTGGAAAAACTCCGACTCTTAAACCGTTTACATATAAACATCCCGCTTTTCTTTCATTGTTAGTTAAGTGCGAGAAGAAACCACTACAAACTTTTCTGTTTGATATAATCCATTTAAACCTTGGTGAGTACCAACATGTATTTGATTTCTTGTCTTAATTAAATTCAATATTTATAAATATTTTATAATACTGATTTATATTCCATCTAATTTAATATGTATTATGTAATAATACCAAACTATATTTTGTTTTTCGTGTGTTTTTAGAACTGAAGATGAATGCATAACATTCGAAACTAGTTTTCAATAAAACAAAATAGAAGTGGCAAATAATTTATCAATCTCTAATTAGAAGCTTATGGGGTCTGAAAACTTGGATGCCAGTGGCTTCCAAAATCATACTTATCCCACTACCTAGATTGCTTTAATAGCTATAAAAAAAATCTTGTTTATTACTATTATTTATTTATAGTTTATATCAAACATCTTTATTATTGTTAAACTAAATATTCTGAGTATTGTAGCAACCAATTATATTTTAATATAATTATTGAATTTTAAAAATGTTTCTAAAAAAACAGAGATCTATATTTTTAATGGCAATTTTATGTTTCAATCAGCCTTTGTAATTTTATTTCGATATTTTACGATCCCATTAATGAAACGAAATCTAATTTTCCTCGCTCAATATATTTCGTTTGCTTGAAGAGTATTTCGGATATATAGCTAGATATGAAACTCTCAAGATATCTGATAACGTTTATATTTTTTATCGTGGGAACGTCTGACCAATCGGAAACTGGTCAGAATCAACATATTCCGAAGGCTCTACTCGTACCCAACGATGGTTTCCTTGTCCTTGATGGTCCCGCCGATGTGCTCAAAAATCCTACAGGATCCTCTGGGCAAGGATTCGCAATAGGTGAGAGCAACAGCTTTAGGAGGAACTATAAACCCGAACCACCTCCAAGATTCAGATGGAAAGTGATGCCTGCAACCGGACCTACCTTGGTTTTGAGAAGACAATCTATAGTGAAGTAGCAGCGATGCAGAGTTTTTAATTATAATTTATTTTAAAGTGCAATATAGCCTATATTTATAAAATTCTGAAATACATATTAAATCATAGTTGTAAATCATACCAATTCAAAAAAAGAAGCTCATCAGTAAAATTCATATTTCACAGAAAATGAATAATTCTGATTTATTTCAATAATTCCTTCAACAAATATAACAATTATTTTTTAACTGTTATAGATGCTTCTCTGTGTTAAGGAAGAATGAAACGAACAAAAATGGCTTAATTTCTTTAGATTATAAGTAAAGACCGGATTTGTATGTAAATGCATATTTTTTCTGATACTTTTTTCATCGAAAATAATTAAATATCTTTACAAGTAAATACATTTGGTGCATATTTTAACATACTCGATGGGTTATTGCATATTTTTGCATATTTGACCAAATGATTTTTCTGACAATTAAAAGAGAAAATAAATAATTAAACTATTTTCTGATGCACGTTCTTATTTAATATATCAATTATAAGATGGATAAACGCCATTTGCGATTAATAAAACAGTAATCGTTGTAAAGATTAAGCTCATAGGCAACTAATTCATGTTAGTGTTGTGATCACAACTGCACAGAGCGTGCATCTGTAGTTAACAATAATTTAAAGTATTTAATTATATTTCAAAACAAACAGAAATTAAAAGATCAATTATGTATAGTTATATATTTTCATTGAAAATAATATTTAACATCGTAATTTTAATAAGTTTTCCAGAGCTCTTACCTCCGGATACTTTCTTTAACAAAGTGAATAACATCACATGAGGACAAGAGGCCCTTCTTTGGAATTTCAAATTTACCAAAGTTAATAAACGCTGAGCCGACTGGTAAACGCCCGAGGGGTAGACCGAAACGTAGGTGAATTTGGGTTTGGACGGTAGTCGGTGGACCGAGATTTGTAGACAGCGATTAGTGGTATCGGCATCGAACCTCCGGGTTTGCTAAGCCTTTTATTATTATTATTATATATATATATATATATATATATATATATATATATATATATATATTTGTATACATGTTCATGCAGGATGTGCTACATGCCACACATGTATATAAACACATTTTTTTGTAATAAATGGATTAACCTCCATTACTATAACTCCAACTATAACCTCCAGAGTAACATATTATCTGGAAGAGAAATATTTTCTAACCTATTATGTATTTTAAAACCAAGAATTGTGTTTCAAAATCTGAAAACAATATTGGATACACCGAGGGTAAGAACTTTTTCTATGTTTCTAAGGAACTAGCTCTTAAATAATATAAAACACTCGAAATGGTGACCGATCTGATCTGCTGAATATATTGACGTCGTTTTTTGAAAAAGGCGGCAACGCCATTTAGCAAACTTCATATGAAACACATGGAACGATTTTTCTCCAAATAACAATATATGTTTTTAAAATTTAATTCTTCATCGTGTTCAGTAGGAGTTTATAAGGATGGAAAAACTTTTATAATTAAAATATATTTTTAAAACTTCTAGCACTAGTTTAGGCCAGAGTGACGACTGAAAGTCGTTAGTATTTGGTGCTTACGCCATTAATATTCCATTTTATTGGCCATTTTCAATTATTTTTACGATATATCGTGAGCGGGAATCGATAAAGGTGGTGTGTACGTACCAAAATCAATTGAAATCTAAATTTCGAATTTCGGCGCTGAAGCCTTTTTCAAAAAACGACGTCGATATATGAGAAAATTCTTTAAACTGGAGTTCTAGGACATACCACACAGTTCTGAACGTAACTGATACATCAAAATTGCCCTTTATGGACTTGTTAATTTGAAATTGTTGAAAAATTTGAACAAAATTATTGAATAAGATGAGAATTTCTTCCTTGTAAAAGTAAGATCCATATCGTTGATAATAGTTTTATGTTTTCTTTAACCTTTGTCATTGTCGATGTTTAATGGACCCATTAACGTGATCAAACCATATTTTCCTCGCTCATTATACATCTGACTACTTCACTCGAGCAATTCGGAAGCTTGAAAAGTGCTTCAGGGACATTAAACGGAAATGAAACCCTCAGGATTTCTGTTAACCTCGATGCTGTTCACCCTCACATCAGGTTTCTATTTGGTTACCGAACAGAAAGGACAACTTCCTGCATCGCTGCTGGCGCCCAACGACGGATACATCATCTTGGAAGGAACTTCCGAAATGCTGTTAAAAGATTTACCACCTAAGAATAACCAAGTGTTAAATTCTATTGAAGCCATTGATCCTGGTCCAAATAATGATGATTACGATTACAGAGAACTGAACTCTAATGTAATTAGAAGGATATTAATTAATTAATAGAGTCAGTTCTAAGCTCGTCGGGTATAACGTGTTCTTTGATTTCGAAGCAAAATAATAAACAATCCAGACATTTTGATCATCATATGCTTCTGTAATTTTAATAATAAATTATATTTATATAATTTATAAAAATATATTGAATCGTTAATATGAACCCTGTCTCTCTTTACACAATCGCCTTTAAAAACTCACTCATCGCTAAATTCTCGTTTAAATGGTGAATGTTTTCTGTCGTGGTAGTCCTGCCACGACAGTGAGATAGTGTGACAGTGCGGCATTATCCTTCTTTACGAGCTGACAGAAAAATCTTGTGACAGTTGGAAAAATGGCGGATTCTGAACAGCTGACTGAACGTTCGCCCTTCAGAGGAAACTGTATTTGAGGTAGGGTAATTGCCTCACTGATTTATTTCAATTAATGTCTTCGATAAAATAATAAGTATTATTAATTAAAGTTAGCAGGAATTCAAAAAAGAGACAAAAATTATTGTTATAGAAGGTTAAAAAAACAAAATCTCTTAATTACCAGTATTTACCTTTAAGGGCAACATTTCACATATTCAAGCATCATCTGGACAGAAAAAGACAAAATCACATAAATGAAGATCAAATACACATCTCACATCAACAGTAAAAAAAAAATATCCAGTAAATAGTTACAGCAAATCACTCCAAAACATCTTAACAAATGCTGAAAAATTTTGGTTGTGCGGTGTTTGTATTTTCTGTTTTAATATTTTTGCTGATCAGCTGTTTCAATATTACTTTTAGTAGCTGTTTTCGTATCACCTCTCGTTCCCTTCAGTATGTCTTCCGTTGATCTTCTTCTTCTTCCATGGCACTTCAGGCCAATGTGGGCCCCGGTCTTCTCGCTGAGCTTTCGCCAGGTCGTTCTGTCTTGTCCAGCTGCACTCCAGTTGGATGACTTTAGCGTCCTGAGGGAGACACAGTCTGGGTCGTCCTCTCTCTTTAATTCGATTAAGGTTTCCGTCCAGAAGACTTTTTGGGTCGTATAGTCTTCATTCTGGCAACGTGTCCGACCCATCGGAGTTGTCCGAGTTTGATCAATTTTAGCAAATTCACCCCAAATAGCTCGTATAATTCTATATTTTTTCTTCTCCTCTTTTCGTTATCAGCCTTGACTGGACCTAATATCCTTCGAAGAATTTTCCTATCGAAGATGAGAATCTCATTTTCTCTTGCCTTCGTTAGAGTCCACATCTCTGTGGCGTACATCAAAACTGGACGGATCAGAGCCTTGTAGAGCATCAGTTTCGTCTTCCTTGTTTTATACTGGCTGTTGAGGCGTTTTCTTAGTCCGAAATAACTCTTGTTAGCATTAAGAATTCTCCTCCCCATCTCCAGGGAAATATTGCCATCGGAGCTAACTATAGAACCAAGATAAGTGAACTGGTCTACCTTCTGGAACTTAAACCGTCCAAACTCCACAACTTCTCCAGCGGAATGAGCTGCATGAGAGCCACCAGTACGCATGTACTTCGTCTTATCCTCGTTTATTGTAAGCCCCATCTCTTGAGCAGGCCGCCTTCCGTTGATCAATATGGCATTAGAATGTTCCAATTATATCTCAATGTTATTATTATTACAGCAAAAAATATTTTAACAAAACAAGTAATTTAAGAAAGTAAGTAAGAAAGTTTGAGTACATTTCTGTTACAAATCTCTTAACCACCGCACAGTGGCTCAGAAACCCCAAATTCGTGGTCTAATGTTATAATACGTTCTATAACCTTCAAAATCTATCCAATGGTGATTTGATTAATTAGTTTGTAACAATATTAATTCCTCAGAACATTTTGGTTGGTGAGGAGAAGGGAAGAGGTCAGACCTTCAAGCATAGTATCACTTCTGGTTTACCAATGTTAACCGAAATCTAGTATGTTATTTATATTAATATATAATTATTATGTATCAAATTTGCGAAGTTTTGCATTATATTTTATTATAGTTTTTTATGAAAATCTATAATAACCTTTGATTAAAGTACTTTTTCCGGTGATCAAAAAGGAAGGTACACAACTAGATATTATAGCAGTCCCAAATATAAAATTTCAATTTTTTACGGCTAACCGGTTTTGAGTTATGCAAGATATGCACGTACGTACAGACGTCACGACGAAAATAGTCAAAATGGATTTGGGGATGTTCAAAATGGACATATTCGTTGAAATCTAAAAACCGAAAATTTTCGCGATTATAATACCTTCTTTACTGCATACAAGGAAGTAAAAAGATGATACATCCACAATTAAATTAACTATGCTGTGCTATACTATTAAGGATTAAACTACTTCGCCATTCAGTATACGTTGGGACGCGATGGTGAAAGTGGCCGCTTCGTTCATGAAGGACTAAGTTATGCACATCAGGTTCTAGTCCCCCCTGGTATGGCTTAAAATATTCTTCACGGCTGACTTAATTATATTCCTTTTTTGGACAGGTACCATTAAGACTTGTTTACCCTTAATCCTCCATGCCTCTTAATGAATACGTTTTCTTTGCAAGAATTCACTTTATTATCCATCAGGAAGGAATTATTATTTTCGTAATAATAAAGAGGTAATAACCATCGCTGATTATCACATTAATGGATTCGTATGAAAAAAAAAATACTCGTATCTCAATATTGCATGGGACAGCGAATGTACATAAAAGTCTAACCTACATCTCATGTCTGTCGGTGTTAGCCATTAGCAATATTGACATTTAGATAAAACAGCGAAAATTCTTATAAATACTTAAAACTATAGTATATAATTAATTGAAGAAATTTTTTTTTTCGTCACAAATAAATCTTATTTCTGATCTTATTTTTTGCTCAAAATAAAACTCAAAATGCTATAATTTACTTAAAATTAGAGCTAGCGGATTGAGAGTGGTTCCATTTTATTCAACGTGAAAAAAAAATATATATTTAAACGGTCATTTGATAAAGTTTTTACTGATTACGATATGCTAAAAAATAAACTACCAATAAACCAAATATAAAACCTAAATTCATGGCACAATTAAATGCTTTCTACCAATTGGATCATTAATCTTTAGTTATTGTTTCAAAATATGTTAAAACAAGTTGTTTACTTCAATTCATACAAATGTTTATACAAATTATCAAAATCTTTTCGCACTTCCTAGTGCGACAATCTGAACTCAACTGATAAAACAAGAAAATATGAAGAAAAAAAAATGGAATTAAGATCATTTAAATAAGTCTGAATAAAGGAAGAGATAAATTAAAATTTGGATGAATAGAAGTAAGAAAAATTTGGAAGAAGAAATAAACTTGCTTTAACATATTTTGAAACAAAAACTAAATATTAAAGATCAAATAGGTAGAAAAAAATATAATAGTTTACATTATGGTTTTATATTTGATTCGTATTGAATATTGTATCAATAAAAAAAGTGGTTAATTGACCGTCTTTAATTATTTAATTTTTTTTTTTTACGCTGAACCAAATGGAACAACTCTCAATTCGCTAATGCTAACTCTGAGCTAACTCAATTAGTTATAGTGTTTTGAATAGGGAAAATAACACTAACAAATTTTTTCACTCAACGATAATTATTAAGAAGTGATTTTTAATTTTTTGTGAAATAAATCAGAGTTATTTCTTGACAATACACAAAAAATGATTTTTAAATTGCGAAAATTAAAATGTAGTCATGATTTGATTATTTATCCATAGAAAAAAAAAAAAAAAATTTAAATCCTCAATTCAATTCCCTGGTTCTGAGAATTTCACATCATTCCAAATAGCTGCTTTCTTCATCAGACATTTAATTAAACGATTTTTAATGGTTTAAAACTATTGTTTGTGCTGCCTTCCTGAACCAAAGGTAAGTTAAATTAACTACATAGTTTATATATATTTTATTCAATAATCAATAGTTCACCGTAAAACTTTATGAAGGAATGAGGTGGTCCAGGAGGCGAAAAAAAAAAAAAAAAAAAAAAAAAATATTGATCACAAATCGTTAAAACTATTAATTAGGAATCACTGACTGGTAAATATTAAGTTAGGGCCAGTAATTTAGGTTTTTAATTGTTTTAAAAAAATTTCTCTGAAAATATTCCCTAAATAAAGTCAATTAATTTCATTCCTGGCCCTACCAATAGTCACTCATCCACCTCTATTTGAGTTTCAAATCCTAATGAAGATTTTTTCGAAACGCCGGTTCCTAATTAATAGTTTTTACTATTTGTGATCCATTTTTTTTTTTTTTTACCGCCTCCCGGACCATCTCATTACTTCATATATATATTTTAGTATATATATATATATATATATATATATATATATATATATATATATATATATATATATATATATATATATATTGAGGATTGACAATAGGTTCTTGTTCTGTTTTTTTAATTCGTTTGACAGGTACCAGGTGAAGAAAGTAATCCATCGGGAAAACGAGGTGTCTTTGCCAGCCTAGTTTATTTGTTGTAATTTTCTTGCCATTATTGATAAGGAAACGTACTGAAGGGATGAATACTCTAGTCCTCACACGACAGAATACGAAACGGACGAAGAAGAGAAAGATTGTGGACCATCAATTTCTCCTTACCCCCATCGTTCTTTCAAAACGGACATTAGACACAGATTAAGTTTTATATAATGTGTCTATTTGGACTGACTGTTCTTTAGAGATCACAATATTAAAATTTCTCAACTCTTCCAATCTGGATGTGCTATTTCTGAAGTTCGTTTATTAAAGTTTTTCTTTGGCCCGTCCATTATTATCTTTTTTCTAAAATCTACTTTAGAAAATACATTTAAAGGTATTTATTCAAGTATTAAGTTTGGGTCAGTAATTTCTGTTTATAATTGTTTTCAAAAATTTTCTTTGGAAAGATTAACTAAATAAAGCCAATTAATTTAATTCCTAGCCCTACCAATTTGAGAGTTTTTGGCGAGATTGCCCGCACTGAGAATCTGAACCTGAAGACAGGAAAAAGGTGAGTGATTAAAGTTACCCTTGTCATAGAGGTGACTTCGCTCACCCGCTTCTTAGGTTTTGGTGACAAGTGATAATGATGTAAGAGAAAAAACATTACACCAATAGTTTCATTTCACAGTCGCAAAAATGGAATACATTTTTTTTTCTGGTATATTCGTCTACAAATAATCAAAATTCGATTGTTAAATTTAAAAATGGGTAGTGTCCCCGGTTGGCGGTATGTAGAGAGACATTCAAGAATAATTTTTATATTAAAAAAACTCTCATAAAAATCTTCCATATAGGGACGTGAATATCGAAAAAATATATCGATACATATCGTGTCAATAGTTTTTGAATATATCGAAATAGTGGTTCATCATATAGGAAAAAATATCGATAAATTTCAATAAATCGGGCCTCAATATTTATAATATTTTAAAGGAATCAACACATATCGATATTTCTGTGCCGATATAATTCACATATTGTTTTTATAATATCGATATTTCTGTGCCGATATAATTAAGAAATTATTTGTATTTATTCAAAAATATAAAAAATAATTTATTAATAGTCTATTAATAAAGAGACGTTGAGTAGCACGTTTTATTTTATTATAACTTGACAAACCAAAAATATATAGTATATAGAATTGTCGTACTGCAATTTAAAAAAAAAATACTTTAATGTACTTATGAGAGAAAAGCAGAAAAAAAAAATACTTTAATGTACTTATGGGAGAAAAGCCTCGCGCGGATCTCATTACCGCGTAGGGGAGCGTCCCACGGGTGGCGGATGTGGGGATGGTCGGTGGAAATTCCTTAGAAGTTCCTCCCGGCTAAGTCCGATGGACTCGCAGACCAACAATGAGAGCGCCCCTCCAGGCTTGCTGGAGAGTGTGACGTAGGTTTGAACGCCCTACTCACATATTTTTAGTTCACAAAATACCACAAAAAGTCATGGATCTCTCTGAGGTAAAACGCTCATTATCCGGAAGTAAACTAGTCCCCCGTTCGGGTCTCCGGTTGGGGACTGCTTCAGGGAATTCATGGCGCAAGTTGAAAATTAGAGATTTAGGTATAGGGACGTGGAACGTAAGAAGTTTGAATACAGCGGGTGGGTTAAAATCGGTGGCAAACGAGGTTAAGAGATACAATGTAGATATCGTGGCACTGCAAGAGTTTCGGTGGCCAGAGAAGGGTTCGTTAACAGAAGGGAACTATTCTATTTGGTAAGGTGGGAGCGGTAAATATTGTTTAGGTACTGGATTTCTAATTAGGTATAGATTGAGGGACGCATTGAGGGACGTAAAATTTTTTAGTGATAGGATATCTGTGGCCATATTTCAGGGGCGGTGGTTTAAAATCGCGCTGATAAAACATACATTCCCCTACCGAAGACAGTGATGATGAAGTTATATGCGAATTTTATGGTAAACTAGAGTGGGTTTATGATAAACTACTTCGAAACTGCATGAAAATAATATTAGGAGACGCAAACGCAAAGGTGGGAAGGGAAGAAGTATACTATCCGACGATCGGTAAAGAAAGTTTGCACGAACATAGTAATGATAATGGGATCCGTCTAATAAACTTTGCTATCTCGAAAAACCTAACAATCAGAAGTACTACGTTTAAACATAGAGATATTCATAAGTATACGTGGACATCGCCGGATTCACAAACACGAAATCAAATTGATCATGTTTTGATACAACAAAGATGGCAAAATAGTATAATTAACGTGAGGTCTTATCGTGGGGCAGAATGTGGGTCAGATCATGAATTAGTAATCGCGAAACTTCGACAAAAACTTAATATAAAAAAAAGAAAAGAGAGCCGCATTTGTTCCCAAAATTATGATCTAGATAAATTGAAAAACCCTTTAATTAGAAATCAATTCGATAATGATTGTCTAAACTTGTGTGAAAAAAGAAGAGCCGCGAAATTAAAAGCATTGAATAATCCAAGCGATAACAATGTTGCTAACTTCCGAGTCTTGATGAATGAAACGTCCAAATTCCTCAAAAATAAAAAAAGGGGAATATTTTAAAAACAAAATAATAGAGATAGAAACTAATAGAATTGAAAACAACGTTAGATACATGTACAAGGGTATAAACAGATCGCGTAAACAGTTTGAACCCGCAATGAATGGAATTAGAGATGAAAATAACAATATCTTGGCCGATCCTGGGGACATTGTGAATAAATTTAAAAAACACTTTGAAAGTATTTTGAATTCGGGAAATAATAATCAATCTCCTCCTTCTGAATATCAGAGTGCTGAACCGTTGATTGAAGAACCGAGTAAGAAGGAAGTCGAAATAGCCATCGGAAAATTAAAATCTCATAAAGCAGCGGGAATCGACAACATTTTCAGTGAAATAATAAAAGCGTGCGGTGAAGCTGGAGTTTCTAAAATACATTGTTTGGTTAAAAAGATCTGGGAATATGAAAAAATGCCCGAAGAATGGAAAGAATCTATACTTATTCCGATTCACAAAAAAGGTCCGAGGACGGAGTGTAATAACTATTGCGGAATATCACTCCTCCCGGTATGTTATAAAATATTCTCGTTGATCCTAACTAGTCGAATCACGGAATATGCCGAGGAAATTATCGGAGACTACCAATGTGGTTTTTGACGGAACCGATCAACTATCGATCAAATATTTTCCTTACGGCAAATATTAGAAAAAAAATTAGAATTCAACGGTGTAGTTCATCAGCTTTTTGTGGATTTCAAAAAGGCTTATGATTCCATTGATCGCCGGAGACTGTATAACATTTTGATTGAGCAGGGAATACCGAAGAAGTTAGTAAATCCAGTAGGGATGTGCATGACCGAAACATTCAATAAAGTTAGAATCGGTAATTATTTTTCGGAGAATTTTGAAGTTCGCTCGGGGTTAAAACAAGGCGATTCCCTTTCACCTGTCCTATTTAATTTAGCACTAGAGTATGTCATTAGAAAGGTAATGCGCACCGAAAGGGGTTTAGATCTAGGTGGTAAAATATCCGTGCTCGGGTTTGCTGATGATTTGGTATTATTAAGTAAGGACGCGGAAACTATAAAACTGAATACAGCAACGTTGATGACAGCTGGGAAAGAGGTTGGCCTCAAAATAAATACGGATAAGACGAAATATATGGTTAGCAATAGAAACAGAGGCGATTTTGAGGATATAGATATAGGAGAAAATAGGTTTGAACACGTTGAGAAATTTAAGTATTTGGGGTCTATGATTACTAGAAAAAACGAAATTCAAGAGGAAATAAAGGCACGGTTAAAGGCGGGAAATGCCTGTTATTTTTCGGTATCAACATTACTTAGGTCGCGCATTTAACATGCACCCTGTTAATACAATCGAAGTGATATCATCGCGACGGTTGAAATGGGCTTGCAATGTTGTTGGGCTCAGTAACGGACGAATTCCTAAAAAGTTAATAAACGCTGAGCCGACTGATAAACGTCCGAGGGGTAGACCGAAACGTAGGTGGGAGGATAGTATTAAGAGCGATCTAATGAATTTGGGTTTGGACGGTAGTCGGTGGACCGAGATTTGTAGATAGCGATTAGTGGTATCGGCATCGAACCTCCGGGTTCGCTAAGGCTTTTATTATTATGAGAGAAAAGACCGATAGAAGTGCTACTGAAAAATAATCATAGTATAATATATAAAAGTGTAAGTATAAATATAAGTATAATATATAAAATAATATAAAATATAATATTATATAATTTCAGTAGCACTTCTCTTTCAAGAGTTTTTTTTCAAGTACAATAAAGTAATTTTTTTTTAAAATTGCAGTATGACAATTCTGTATACTATATATTTTTGGTTTGTCAAGTTATAATAAAACGAAACGTGCTACTCAACGTCTCTTTATTAATAGACTATTAATAAATTATTTTTTATATTATTTTTTTATTTTATTTTTTACAGACTTTTAATAAATTATTATTTAATCTTGATTATTCTGTACTGATATAATCAAGATATTTTTTTGCAATATCGATATTTCTGGAGACTTGAGCGTATAATCACGACATAGGTATGGTTAGGTATAATATATCTGGAGACATGAGCGTATAATCAATTTTTCTGGATTTTTTATTTTCCTTCCACGAAATTAATCTTTTGTAGCCCCGCCGCGGACATCTTATTTTATCGGTCTTGAGGATTTTGAAGCTAGTTCTGACATGTCATTTCTGGAACGTGGGAAGAAATAATGGAGGAACTGGAGGGAGAAACGAAGGTGTCAAAGGATGTAAAAGAGGATGAAAGTGTTAGGGGTGCCTGAAGAAAAGTCCTCATATCGAGGGTGAAATCAGCCGAAGAAGAGTTCCTGAAGAACTGGCCTTTATTAATAAGTCTATGCCCTGCCCTGTCATCTATGAAGAAACTTTAATAATCGATATCTCTTGATTGAATATTAACATCGATAAGAACCTAGCGTCTCTTCAAAACTGTCAACTGTGACAGGTCTTATGCAAAGGAGAATTTGTATTAAAATTTTCATGGTCTTTAACTATAATTTAGTGATTAAAAGTAAACATTTTGGTTTATTATTTCCAATAATGAACCTTTGTAATCGACCAAGAAAAAAAATGTTTAACCCATCTAAAAATTTGAAGTTTTATGTTTCAAGATGCGTAGAAAATCGAAATAAAAAAAAATTCTTTCGTCCGCGGCACGGCTCTAATTTTATTCACAATTGCCACCAAAGTCTCAGGACACCCAAGGATGATCCTCGGAACCTGAAATTTCAATTCATTCGCCCAAAAAAAAAATCAATTTTTGTTTTGTCTTGGTATAATAATTTTGAAACATTTTTATAATGTTAATTATAAATTTATATATATATATATATATATATATATATATATATATATATATATATATATATATATATTGAACATAAGATATAGCAACGAAATATTATAGTTACTGACTAGATTGTGCTGACTGATTTTGAATGAAGGTCAATCCATCTTTAATCACTCAGATCATATTACTCAGCATTTTTTATTTTTATAACTTGTTTACCAATTTGTTCCCTATCATTTGGTGAGTTTAGAACAACGGTTAAAACATTTTTCATTCTCATATTTTTTTTTGTTTTTTGTGCTGCCATTTTAAATTTACTTTGCAACTGAAAACTAGCTTTGGGAAGATTTCTCTAACTCTGGTAATTTTACAGATACCAAAACAACACAAAAACTAAAATTATGATAATGATGTGCTCTATGGTTTTTTTTCTTAAACCAAATCACGTAAGTAGTAAGGAATATAATCTTCTTCGCCACTGTCCTCCTCGCTCTCCGCGACTTCTACTTCCAAAGAATCTGTTTCATTTTCATCCTCTAAAGAAAACAGCCTCATCATCAGCCATTGCACTCATGACTTCTAGAACCTCTTGAGGATCTGTGTATATACGTGACTTTATATTCTTAACCTGGAGTTAACGCTTTAACGGTGTTAAAGTGTTAATCCGTCTAAATCAACCATGATGAAGGTTAATCCTGTTGTATAAAAGAAGGGATTTTTTGCTCCATTTTGATTGCATATAATTGGTATCACTGATGTACATTTAACAAACAACACACACACAAAGCAATTATTGGTAACTAGCAGCCACTAGGATGGGCACACATAGCTATTCACTCATCCCTCTCACACTCAAGAGAGGGGATGAGTTTATCCCAAGGGATGGAGAGGGGAAGAGTTTAAATTCGACGAGGAGTAAATCGTACTCAACGATTCTAGGGTTAACTTAACCTTTTTCGAACATATAAAGTTCTTCATCATGGCTACTAACCTTATTATTTCAGACAGCTACGCCAAAGAAACGAATATGTTTATTGACAGAAAAACTAAAAGAGTAAATTTCAATGAGAGAACAGCTAGTTATTTTTTTTTTTTTTTTGCCCAATTAAAAATACGATATTAAACAGATGCTGTCGTGATTAACTCGAAATCATTCAAGAAATATTCTTGGTAATATAATCGGAGACAAAATGAACTTAACAACACCACAGTGGACCGAACGTCCTAACACAGCTGGAAAAGGATCAATTGTGGACTGAATGTCCAATGTCCAGTCGGATGTGAAAGCGAAAGTAACTTCTCCATTTGCGGGCGTCGAACCCGGAGCTGACTTGAAGAGAATGAACTAGAGAGAACAACGGGGATGGTTCGATGATAACCAATCGAAATAGGCAATAAAAAATTATCAAATATTTTAACGAATATTATTGAAGTAATTATTTCTAAAAAAAAAAAATGCGTAGAGTAGTAATGCTCATAATTATTTTTGCTTATTATTTTCAATAATAGACCATTCTAATCGATCAAGAAATAAAATTTACTCTCCCCTCAAAATTTAAAGTTTTACGTATCAAGATACGTAGAGTCCAAATATCGAATAATAAAAATCCGCCCGTGGCCTTTCTCCGAGACTATTGGACTAATTTTGAAGACCGCAACAAAGTCACACTTCACCTCAAATAAAACTTTTCTACACATTCATTTCTGTCGATTTTGCAATGAAAAGAAAGGATGAGGAGTAAAAAGACATGTTTGAAAAAAAGTGAGGCAAAAATAATTTTGTCGGATATTGTCGATTTTTTAAAACGAATATCATAAAAGCCAAAAGAGAATAAGAAAAATTAATATGGACATTCATGTAGGATATTTTATAGCTTTAATTTTATATAGAACGAATTTTTCAGTACGACGCACTGTTTTCGAGATATAAGCGAAAAACTGAAAAAAATACCCTTTAAAGCCCCCCTCCACAACAGCTCGCCTCCTTACCCCAGAAGTTATCTCTTCATTTTTATGTACTAAGGAAAAATTGTACTAATTTTCAGAACTCCGGGGTTTTTTCCTCTCGATTAGAAATTTTTTGTCTAATTTGACTGGGGTATTTTTGTAATTTATTTTGCTTATTTACGGACAGAATTTAAAAAATCAGAAAAATAATATGAGCAATCAATAATCAACAATCAATAACATAAATAAAGTGAAGAATGCGAATGAGAGTGATAAAGGCTTGAAATTTGAAATAAAAATATAATATTTTTTTCATTTGGTATAAAACTTGGGTTCAATAACATAACTGTTTAAAGACCCTCTTTATTTGACGTGGTAAAATGATTAATTAGTGTCAAACCGTGTTTTTAAAAATCATACCATAATAGAAAAGAACTGGCCAGTTTTTCGTTTCTAAGGTCTAACAGCGAAATATTTATATATATATATATATATATATATATATATATATATATATATATATGTGTGTGTATGTGTGTGTGTTTATATACTCAAATCCAGCAATAGCGAAGAATTGCCGGGTCACCTAATATATATTATAAATGATTATGCAGCCATCACAGGTGATTCATCCAACAAAAATCAATCCACGGTGATAACGACCGAAAAATCGAATCTGCCATATTGAGTTAATTGATTGTATTATGAATATCAGCTAAACTTTTAGTAGTACCGAAGAAATTTTTATGATAAAATAGGCGGAACAAGACGGGTGTACAATGCCCTGAAAATATTTTTGTTGACGTCATAGTTTATTACAAATTCTCTCAAAGAGAGCGACCAAACACTAAGCTATAATAGTAGAAAACCCTTAGCGTCCCACAACTCTTGAGCTGTGACAATAATTACTTGCAACTCCAACATCACCCACATATACCCATAAATCAGTACTTGGACATAGCTTCATCATCTAGAAATCCTCGTGGTTAGAAATCATCCAACAATGAGTGGAGACTCCGCACTCGTGGATGGAAAGTGAGGGGGTGACATCGGATGATGAGCGTCAGCAAGTCCTTTGTCGATCTTTCAGGATCCTCCTGGAGAAAATATATGAGCTCATACTCTTCAAAAGGACATTTTCCTCTTGTTGACCAGAAGGTGTCGATGGGATAATAGGGTACTGATTTATTTTTCTGTATAAATATTAAAATACTGTCTGCTTGATTATAATTTCTTTTGAGACTTTCTTTTTATATGACTCTTCAACAGGCAAAATATTTAATTTTGAGCTTGTAAATTGTGCAAAAAAATATGTTTTAAACAGTTTAAAAAAATCATATGCCTGATGATAATTTTTATTTATACATCAATGCTTATGATACATATTATACCGATTTAAAGGTGTAGAATTGAAAGAATTTGATTATTTGTGTTTATATTACTTTAATATTTATTTATAAAAACCACTTGGGTCACTTGGGCTCTGTATAAATTTACAAAACATTTAAGCATTACGAAAAAAAAAACAAAAAAATAATTAAAACATTATAAAATTAAATGAATTACAAAATTAAATTAAATTTTGAAAATTTAATAATTCTGATAAGTACAAAAGCTCAAATCAAATATTAAAAAACAAACATAGGGTGAAAAATAGAATTAATAATAGAATTAACTAAATTATGATAAATAACATTTTTTTAAATACGAGTATAAACATCATATGTTTTTAAGAAATAACATCAATTTTGCCTACCGTGTAATATTAAATATTCGTTAATTTTTTACATTTGTAGCACTAATAAAAAAACAGTTATATTTTTAATATTCATGTTTTAATTGACCTTGAATAGAATATAATAAAAACACAACAATCAAGTGGCACCTATTAGATGACAAAAAGGTTATACCTATAGGGCTCCAGCAATGGGTGTAACATAAAATGGTCCACGTGTCACCCATGGATGGAAGCTACATGGGTTTCATATATTTTTTTTTTTTTTTTATATAAAAATAAAAATAGGACGTAATAGCGTTTAAAAAGACGGAAAAAAAGAAGAGTTTTAAACAATTGAAGTCAGCCAACCTTCGTATCAAAAATTAAAAACCGCGAAATATGGCAATTTTTGGGCATTTTATTACAGAGGGTGTAATTATAGCATGAACTTGTTTTTTGGACTTAAATTCTGGCTTCTGATAATGCCAATCTACAATTAAATGTTTAAGCCAACAAAAAAAAAAACTATCCACGGAAATTGAGAAAATGAAAAAGGTGTTCTGGAAAAATATTTGAACCAAGGCGTAAATGGTGCTAATGAAATTTTTCAAAGCGCTGTTTGTTCCCGAGGAGTTTCTCTACAACCCTATTTTCATGAAATTTATTTGAGGTTCGGTTTTAGTAATGTAAATGACTTAATGTATGCTTTTTATAATATCGATATTTCTGTACTAATATAATTAAGATATTGTTTTTATGATATTGATATTTCACTGCCTCTATCACTAAGATATTGTGTTTATTAAATTCATTTACAGCAGACTTCAAATATGGAGACAGGTTATTTTCTATCCTCCTTCCGATTCGTTTACTTTTTTTTTTTAAGTTTATTTCTAATAGAGATTAAATACCAAAAAACAGGTTATCTCCGAATATTCCTCCAATTCGTTTAAAATATATTTTTATTTTTTTTTTTTATAAAAATATTAACGATATTTAACGATTTAACGAACCAGCTGTCCTTGTAGATTTTTTTATTTTTTTTAATATCGGTTATTACTATGTAGCGAGAAAAAAATATTGGACAAAATTATCAATATATTTTTCCAACATACATAAAGCTCACTTGCCACTAGCGGCCGAAGCTAGAAAAACCCGATGTTCAAACGCGTTTTTTGGAAAAGATTACAATTGACTTTGAAATGCTATATTAAAACTTTCGCGGACCTCATGAAGTAGTCCACGCATCCCCAAATTAATTTAAAGTTGTCACTGATAGATTTAAGATGACCACAGCGATGGGTTTAAGGACCTCTAGGAGTTTGCAAGAACCACTTAGCGAACCGCTGCACTAAAACGAAAACAATTTTCGTCGAATTATTTCAATTTAAAAATCTTAGCTTATAATAAAATAAAATAAATTGCATTTCAGATAATTGTAGTAGTACCTGTAGTATCTACAGGCATATATATATATATATATATATATATATATATATATATATATATATATATATATATAGAGAGAGAGAGAGAGAGAGAGAGAGAGAGAGAGAGAGTATCATATATCATATATAGTACTATTGTATCTATATTAGACTTGCTAATCTCAGAGCCCACCGACCAAGAAGCCGTCATAGTGAGACTAATAATTAGATATAGCAGGCTAATGAATTGCCAACAGGAATTGGAACGGCTTATTATCCGGACGAGGGTCTTTTACGACCGACCATTGCGGTATCATTTCGTCGCCAGTTTTTCGGGTGACCCTCATCGGACCACCGAAGATCGAGGATAATGTTCTTCTAAAGAACGCATCGAAAATATAGGTATGCTAAAGTGGGTAACTGATCCAGATCATGTAATATGAGACTAGGTACTTGATAGACCATATCGATTGTGTTGCGAAAGAAGGGCCAATCTGTTTTTGTTTACATCCTAAAAGGGCCTACAAGCTAAAAGGGCCAACCTACTTAACTGTTAAAATGGTAAAACATAACATAATAAATTAAACAAACATCAAATTATATGGACAATTAAGCCATATTAACCTAAGAAGAATTTTAGAAGAAACTCTGAAAGACACAGAAGGGCCCTTCATGGGTAATACAGTCGATACCTATCAACAGTACAGATAAAATGTGTAAAGCATATAATAAGGAGTTTAAACACCTTTGACATAAACCTAATAAATAAAAAATAGATTTCATAGAACATTATTAAAAATAATGTAGATAAAATTAACAAAAATTCTAAATAATCTTCTGAAAATGTTTTTGATGTTTGTTAAAGGCATAATAAGATTAATAATTTTAGATAACTAAAGCAACAATATAACAATTTTTAGGGTATATAACGAATATTAAATGTGATTATAAAAGGTACAACATTTTTTAACGGACCGAAAATTTTAATATTTAACAAGATAACATTTTTTTTTAAATTAGATTTTAATTCATTTCATAATAATAATTTTTAGGACTGGTTTTTGATTGACAGTAATAGATAATTTTAACTTTTGCATATATTTTAAAGTAATTGTTTTGATTTGTTGAAATTATAATCTCATTTATCGCATACATTTCATAGTGATATTTTTATTTATAGTTATACTTATATATTTAGAATTAAAATTATTATTTACTGTTTAATGTAATATATTTAACGTCTTCTTATCCATTATTTTTTCACATAGCTGTATCATATTTGTAATATACATTATAATGGACTTCGTGCTGATATGTTTGCAACGAACAATGCATTTATGTATTTTTGTCAAAAAAAAAAAAAAATTATTACCTAGTATTACTGTATTAAGGAATTTCCTCTTTCTCGGCATTTGCCGAAAATAACACCTACCTATTATTTATTTATTATTTTGGATAATTAAATAATTTTAAAGGCCAAAAGTGAAGATACTGGCATATGATTCTCGACTTTACCGTATTTATGAAGATCAGTGTGGTAAGAACTATACTCTATTGGATTTTCCTCTGGCCATTTCCAATCATAACTATATAATATACCATTAATTCTCAAGAGTTATATTAATATGTTATTATTATTATTATTAGACGGCGCTAAATACCAGTCATTTGAGACTCGCTCCAGCATAGACCGCCAGTTTTCTCTGTTAATTGCTGCTGTCTTCCAATTTCTAACACCATTACAAGCAGCTTACTTGCATCGGCAACCAGACACTTTTACCAGCGCAAACATGGTCTTCAAACTCGTCTGCTTCCGTATTAATAACTCTCTGTGGGGATGCATTATTATCCATCCGCAGGACATGCCCTGTCCAGCGAAGTCTTGCAAGTCCAATGAATTTCTAGTAACTGAAATTGGTAACATCAATTACTTAACGCCGAAATGGCACTAAAAAAAGTGATTTCCACAAATGTGCTAAGAGATACCTTTCAGAATGTCAAGTTTCAATGAATCGAATGAAAATTAACAAAAATTACGACAAAATTAAATATTGAATGACCTGAATTTTAGGTAATTGTAATTTAATCACTTAGTCCCAAGAAGTAATTATAGCTGCAATTACTTACCCTCAAGAATTAATTGTAATTTAGTGCCTTAACTACAAGTACAGTTATTGAAAGGAGTAATTGCAAATACTTAGCACAATCACAGTAATTGTAATTGAAGGTTAAATTAAATACTAATGCAATTAATAACGACCCAACTCTACGGCCTAATGAGTGTCTAATAGATTCTTATTTTGGCCTGCTTCGGCAATATGCTACTGTGAAGATGCCTTCAATCACAGTTGATGCTGTGAATTTACTAATGACCTCAAGATAGACCAACTCATCAACCGTCTTAATTAATTAATATGTTCATTGAAATATTTGTAGAATGTAAATATAAGTGAGCACGAGTCACTCACTGACTGTCGATAAAACTGGAACCATGTAGTGGAATAGTAGAATGATCGTCAGACTAACTCTTGAAATCATTCTAAGCACTCCAGTCGTTCCCCTTAACCGTTCCATTGTTCCATTTGGAGTGGTCGTCACTGGCTGAATTTAGAACCCTAATCCTGTAAAAAAATCTCTTTAGAGTAGAAGGATTTCGAAATGAAATAATAATGGATGGAAGTGACAAATGATGTCTAACCTTGATTTAATAATAATAAGTTATTACAGGGTTTGAGCAATGTAAAGCTTATAACGAAGGTGCTCTTAGTAAAGTCTAGGTATTTACAGCTTCGAGAGTGTAAGGACAGAAAGAAAGTCACTAACGATACTTAGAGAAAGCGGTACCAATATAAAAAATAATAAATCTCCATAATAAACATAAATGCTCAAGAAAATATAATGAAAGTAATATAAACTGAAGAAGAACACTAAAGACAAAATGATGTGGAATACTAACCCTATAACAAATTTATTGCAACTATATAATAAATAAAAAAATGAATTTTTGTATTTTCCGAATTTTATTACTTTTACAGTATTATATTGTAGAGGTAGAAGATGAAATGTTGAGCGTAACAGAAAGTGCTCGGGGCAGCTACGAGGTCAAGTTCATGGTAGCCCATCCTTCCATTTCTTGTAGCGTCGGCAGACCTTGAGGATCTCCTTTCCTTCTCTTCACCCTACAGGCTTCTTTTATCAGGCATTTTTAACATACGAAGCCTCAAATAACCGGAATAATTACATGGCATTTACTGAGTGATAGTAGGGCAAATTTAATGATGTAATAGCAAATTTTTGTAATTTGATACTATGATAATAAAGTTTAACGAAATGACTAAACTCTTAAAATTAAAATCTGTTGGAGAGATCTCTTTTTCAGGCGAAGTACTGATCGTTTGAAAGTTATCCCTTTCAGTCAGCAAGACGAATTTGACGAGCTGATGTTCTTGGTCTGAACGTAACCTTTGAGTATGAACGTGCAACTACAATTGTTTAAAGTAATTTAAAAAAAAAATTATTACTTTCCTTACCAAATAGATAATAATAATAAAAGGCTTAGCGAACCCGGAGGTTCGATGCCGATACCACTAATCGCTGTCTACAAATCTCGGTCCATCGACTACCGTCCAAATCCAAATTCATTAGATCACTCTTAATACTGTCCTCCCACCTACGTTTCGGTCTACCCCTCGGACGTTTACCAGTCGGATCAGCGTTTATTAACTTTTTAGGAATTCGTTCGTTACTGAGCCCAACAACTTTGCAAGCCCATTTCAACCGTCGCGATGATATCACTTCGATTATATTAACAGGGTGCATGCTCCGCAATTCCGCGTTGTGTAATCTCCTAAATTCTCCAGCTGACTCATCCTTTTTCGGACCAAATATTTTACGTAGTACATTATTCTCGAATACCTTAAGGCGTTGTTCATCCTTCAAGGTTAGCGGCCACGTTTCACACCCATACAGAACTGTAGGCAAGATAATAGTTTTGTATATTCTGAGTTTTAAGTTTCTGGACAAAATGCGCGACCTAAGTAATGTTGATACCGAAAAATAGCAAGCATTTCCCGCCTTTAACCGCGCCTTTATTTCCTCTTGAATTTCGTTTTTTCTAGTAATCACAGACCCCAAATACTTAAATTTCTCAACGTGTTCAAATCTATTTTCTCCTATATCTATATCCTCAAAACCGCCTCTGTTTCTATTGCTAACCATATATTTCGTCTTATCCGTATTTATTTTGAGGCCAACCTCTTTCCCAGCTGTCATCAACGTTGTTGTATTCAGTTTTATAGTTTCCGCGTCCTCACTTAATAATACCAAATCATCAGCAAACCCGAGCACGGATATTTTACCACCCAGATCTAAACCCCTTTCGGTACGCATTACTTTTCTAATGACATACTCTAGTGCTAAATTAAATAGGACAGGTGAAAGGGAATCGCCTTGTTTTAACCCCGAGCGAACTTCAAATTTCTCCGAAAAATAATTACCTATTATAACTTTATTGAATGTTTCTGTCATGCACATCCCTACTAGATTTACTAACTTCTTCGGTATTCCCTGCTCAATCAAAATGTTATACAGTCTCTGGCGATCAATGGAATCATAAGCCTTTTTGAAATCCACAAAAAGCTGATGAACTACACCGTTGAATTCTAATTTTTTTTCTAATATTTGCCGTAAGGAAAATATTTGATCGATAGTTGATCGGTTCCGTCTAAAACCATACTGGTAGTCTCCGATGATTTCCTCGGCATATTACGTGATTCGACTAGTTAGTTCAACGAGAATATTTTATAACAAACCGGGAGGAGTGATATTCCGCGATAGTTATTACACTCCGTCCTCGGACCTTTTTTGTGAATCGGAATAAGTATAGATTCTTTCCATTCTGCGGGCATTTTTTCATTTTCCCAGATCTTTTGTGTTTTTTAAATTTATTCACAATGTCCCCCGGATCAGCCAAGATATTGTTATTTTCATCTCTAATTCCATTCATTGCGAGTTCAAACTGTTTACGCGATCTGTTTATACCCTTATACATGTCTCTTACGTTGTTTTCAATTCTATTAGTTTCTATCTCTATTATTTTGTTTTTAAGATATTCTCGTTTTTTTATTTTTGAGGAATTTGGACATTGGACATCAAGGTTCGGAAGTTAGCAACATTGTTATCGCTTGGATTATTCAAAGCTTTTAATTTCGCGGCTCTTCTTTTTTCACACAGGTTTAGACAATCATTATCGAACCACGGTTTGTTCTTTTTATTGTCCCTTTTTCCAAGACACAAATTACTTACCTCTTTAATATTATCCCTAATTCCGATCCATAGCTTGTCTACATCTTCGCGATCCTCATCTAAAGATTCCAAGGCTTCAAACCTATACTCGGATAGCATACTTCTTCTCTTCCCACCTTTGCGTTTGCGTCCCCTAATATTATTTTCATGCAGCTTCGAGGTAGTTTATCATAAACCCACTCTAGTTTACCATAAAATTCGCATTTAACTTCATCATCACTGTCTTCGGTAGGGGAATGTATGTTTATCAGCGCGATTTTAAACCACCGCCCCTGAAATATGGCCACAGATATCCTATCACTAAAAAATTTTACGTCCCTCAATGCGGAGAGCAATCTATTCCTAATTAGAAATCCAGTACCTAAACAATATTTACCGCTCCCACCGTACCAAATAGAATAGTTCCCTTCTGTTAACGAACCCTCCTCTGGCCACCGAACCTCTTGCAGTGCCTCGATATCTACATTGTATCTCTTAACCTCGTTTGCCACCGATTTTAATCCACCCGCTGTATTCAAACTTCTTACGTTCCACGTCCCTATACCTAAATCTCTAATTCTCAACTCATTATCAAGCGGTAATGAGATCCGCGCGAGGTACCAACTAGATAAGGAAGGTATTGTAATCGGATCAAAATTTCGATGTGCAGTTTTAGACGGATCTATGCGTTTCAAAGCCCCTTGAATCCAAGAAACACATTTTCGGCCATTGATCTGCCAGTATAGGGGCAAAAAAAAAAAAAGAAAAGAAAATCGACTAATATTAGCGAAGATACATAAAAAAAATTATTGTATTGGACTTTGAACCCAAACCTAAAAGGAAAATCCAGTGAGAGATCACACCAGATATTTAACAATTAAAAATAGAATATTTGATCAGAACAATTGAATCGTTTAAATTATAATAAATAAATAAATTATAATTATTATTTTACTTTTTCATAATATTTTGTCCATAGATTTTTAATAGATAGAGAAACAGTATATGTCCTTTGAAAAACAGAGCAGTTATAACGTCTGCTAGAAGTTTCCATTTTGCCTGGAAGTGTACAAGATTATTTTTGTATTCTGTTTCGATTATTTTCTAATTAATATAATCAAAAGGGAGCAGAGGGATAGGAGAGGGAGAGGGTCAAAACACAAATGACTGCCTTCCTAGAGATTTTTTTAATGTAAATTGCTAGAGGTCTCTTTGATACGATAATGCATTATTTCCACCACAGAGGATATTGTTATCTCCATTATTTTATTGTCGTGAAAAGAAAACTACAAACGGAAGATCATATTTTTAAACTTAGCAACATGAAAATTTAATTTTAGAATCAATTGCCAAGAATGAAGTTCAAGTTACATCTTTATCATTTAGTGATGTATTACATTATAAAGAGTAGTGGCCTAAATTTTAGATTTTCAGTAGTAGTATCCCACTGAAAAATAAAAATTATATTCACCATATCGCAATTTATGGAAATTAAATATTCAAAAGAACATGTAGTTGAAGTCGAAATAAAAAAGTACATTGATAAGCTGGAATCCCACACATTTGTTTTAATAACAGAAGTTGGAACAATTCCTGAAGAACCCAGCAACGCATGCCCACAGAATTATGATTGTATTAATTTAAAAAAGTTCTTCACAAAAGAAGAAGAATAAGACGAATGAGATTTTTAATGCTATATTTTATGCATGCTATCATTATCTATCCTTCATTAAACAAGTTTATGCAACATTTTATTATTCATTTTTGTCTATGATCTCCTATTGACTTTAAACATGCAGAATGCCTGCAAGAATTTCGTAAAAGTATTAGTTTTGTTATTGCAATCAGATAGTTCTCATATAATCATTTAAGAAGAAAAAAAAAAAAAAAAAAAAAATCAGCCCTCCAAATTAAACAGCGAGGATAATACATCATATCAGGTAATACATATTGTGCTCATCCTGAAATGTTTTTTAGAATTGGACATCTGTTTCTGCAATTCACGGTTCATTTGAAGAAATCTAATAATAATATAGTTTTGGTGCTTTCGTGTTATTAATTGCTTATTGATTCCGACAGATTTGCCATTCCAATTCAAATCTTTGCAGTTTTTGGTGCCACACCCTTTTGCAATGACCAAAGCACAGGGACAATTGCTACAAGTGTGTGGATTTAAATTCAAAAGTCCATGCCTCTAGGGTTGGAACATCGAAAGGAAAATATCGATATTCGATATATCGCAAAACCAAATATCGATATCCATCAATAATCGCTAGAAAAATATCGATATATCGAAAGGAAATGGATGAAAAAGCAAAGAAAGTGCATCAAATGAGTATTATTAAATACAATTGATATTATAAACTGTGAAGAAGGTTTTAAAATTTTATAATGATTATTATTTATAAAACAATATTTTTACTAGCCATGAATCATTATAAAAAATAATTACACTTCAAAGAAAAAAAAAATTATAACATATTTTTATTTTGAAGACTTTTAGCCATATTTGATATATTATAGTCTTCTAGAAATTTTTCAATAATAAAACCTTCAAACTTCTCAAATTTTTATTTATCTTATAACTCTTCCGACCATATTGTGTATTCTCAAAACATTTATCTACAAGCATGTAATTTATTTGATATACATCTCAGTACCATCATCATTTATATAAATCATCAATTTTTCTTTATATAGGATTAATCAACATTATTTGTATGTAAATCTTATCTACTAATTATTGTTTGGTAATTAAATATTGTTTATTGTTATATTTACTGGTAAAACTCCATGGTAACCCCAACATGGAGGACATGCAGATTTTTAGGACCTGGATGATCTTAAAAATCTAGACTTCCGCCATTTTGGGGTTACGATTCTGGAGTTTTACCGAATAAAGGAAATTGTTAAAATAAAATACAGTAGAATCTCGATAATTCGTATGGTCAAGGGTTCGAAAGGTAAATATGAATTATCGAGATATCCAAAGTATTGAGATTTTCAATAATCGGCGGTAAAAAATAGGAAATAACAAGATTAATACAAAATTGTAAACCGACCGAAATTCATATAAACGATTCCTCTCTCACTAACTCACCTCTCCCCTTGAAAAGATTAAGAGTTAACCAGATTTTTTATTTGGAAATTCGAATTATAAGGAGTTTACATTATTTGGAAGACGAAAATAAATAAGAATTATCGGGGGAACCGGATTGCAGTGTTTTTATACGAAATAAAGGGAGACTTTCAAGAGACCAGAAAATCTATACGAATTACTGAGATATGAATTGCCGAGTTCTACTGTAATATAGTTTAGCATATGGTGTGATCGATATATCGTTGTAAAATATCGATATCATCGATATATCGTATGTAAGATATCGATATGATATATCGGTTTTTCAACTCGAGTATATCGATATGTCGATACATCGCGTGTCGATATTCCAACCCTACATGCCTCTCAAACGGACAGCTGTAAATTGTCTGCATGTCGGAAAACCTGATTGTTTGAGTGTTTATCATCGCCCATTTACCGTGATTTGGAACTGATAATGAAAACGATAAATGAAACTAGCAAAACATGAAATATACAACGGTTTATAACAATAAAGCACGAATAACTTTGTTAATTCAGAAAAGATTTTTTTTTTCACTATAGAAAAAATTGTATATAGCTGCAAATTTCTATTTCTTTTTTGAAAATGAAAATTTTAGTAAGGCAATTGTGATGGTCTTCTTAGACATTGCAAAGAGAACGAAGAATTTCGAAATTGGTCATTTCTCTTCAGTATTTAGGACGTCCTCGATTTTGCCTTCACCGTTAATACTGTTAGCAAGGCACTTAAGGGAGATTTTCCTAGCCATCTGTGATAGCCGTGGGTAAGGTGGCATTGTCCGAATCGGAGCCGAGCGAAGACTACTTCATCCCTTCATGGCTGCCTGGACTATGAACTCCACCACTTCGGAGTCAAGACTGCAACTATCGCGGTAACTAACCGAGCTGTAAATAGGCCTTTATTGTTTTAAATAAAAACATCGGATTATTATTTTGTAGGATTTATTTACATTTTAAAATTTACTGTTTAATCAAAATAAAGTATGGCGGGCCTGATTGGTGGTGCTTGTGGGCCCTTCCGTAGCTCGGAGATCCCTGCTCTAACCATCTCTATTGGACTCTAAATAATCCATACTATATATATATTATTCTACACCATCTCTATTGCTCAGAAACCTGAAAGAATTTATAAAGCACAAATTTTCCTTTCTATTGTTCTTTACGGGAGTGAAATGTGACCGCTAAGATTAAAGACAATAATAAAACTATAAGGTTGCTGAATGCAGAGTATCTTTTAATATTTGGCCGAAAATAGATGAATCCGCAGGAGAATGTAGGCGAATACACAACGCGGAATTGTGAGTTTTGAAGAGGATCGGTGTACAGTGATATATAGGCAGCGATTTTTGAAGTTTACGGAATCGAACCTTCGGTTTAGTTGAGAATTTTATTATTATTAAGACTCTAAACGAACCAGAGACTATCGAATATAGCAAGCTTCTCCATGATAACAACTATGTGAAACGATCTTCCTGGAAATATATTAGCTCCAGGAGGCATTATAGTTGTCAAAGGCCCACCTTACGTTTGACAATGACCTAGACGCAGAGGCACGCCGAAACTGGGTAATGAGTAAACACTGCCGCGTTATCTGGGTCAGAAAAGAGGCTTCATAATTAGCCTGCGGTTGGCAACACTGATCCATGAAACCCATTGTCCGAGGGCTCTCTATTCAGGAGGCCTTGGGCTATAGTCCTCCGCCATTTACAATATTCCCTCTTAATTACTGCATTTTCCTTCAAAAGATTTTACATTTAAAAAAAAAATTCGAATAGAGACTAATTTTCTAATTTTACTCTCATATTTTCCAAAGAGCAAACAAGAGAAAGTTCCCAACCTGTCTCACAAATGAGTCAATAATGTCAGTTTAGGCTTAGGAGATACAAAATAAATATATATAAATAGATATAAGACCGTATATAGGAATTTCTTAAGAGGGGACGCCCCCAGAGAAATATGGCTGGCATATCTGAAACATAGACAATTTATATAATTTCGCCTTCAAGACAATTTTTGATAATCGGATCCAAATTTGCGGCTTTCTAGAACAGCAATCCGGTTTCAAGAAAAAAAAATTAAAATTGGACAAGAATATGTGTTTTCAGGATTTTTGGAGCAGAATCAGCTGTTTAAAATTTCGCCCTTTCCAAGAAAAAACGAACGAATTCTGATGATTTGTAGGATAGAATATCTAGCTGTAAAGTCGTCCGTTTCTAGAAATTTTTTTAAAATCGGATGAAAATTTGAGACTTTTGAGGATTTCTGTTGAAAAATTCAGCTGGTTATATTTTTCATAATCAAACGCAAATTGTTTAGCTGATTTGGTATTTTAGTTAAGCGAGGACACGGAAACTATAACTATGAATACAATAACGTTGATGAAAGCTGGTAAAGAGTTGGCCTCAAAATGAATACGGATAAGACGAAATATATGGTTAGCAACAGAAATAGCGGTTTTGACGATATAGATATAGGAGGGAATTGTTTTGAACACGTTGAGAAATTTAAGTATTTGGGGTCTATGATTAATAGAAAAGACGAAATTCAAGATGAAATGAAGGCGCGGTTAAAGGCGGAAAATTCTTGTTATTTTTTTGACATTACTAAGGTCGCGCATTTTGTCCAGAAACTTAAAAATTAGAATATACAAAACTATTATCTTGCCTACAGTTCTGTACGGGTGGGAAACATGTCAGCTAACCTTGAAGGATGAACAACGCCTTAAGGTCTTCGGGAATAGGGTATTACGTAAAATATTTAATACGAAAAAGGAGTCAACAGGAGAATTTAGGAGGCTACATAACGCAGAATTGCGGAGCACGCACTCTGTTAATATAATCATCGCAATGGTTGAAATGGACTTGTAAAGTTTGGCTCAATCTCGAACGAATTCCTAAAAATTTAATAAACGCTGAGCCAACTGGAAAACGTCCGAAAGGTAGATCGAAACGTAGGTGGGAGGATAGTGTTAAGGGTGATCTAATGGATATGGGTTTGGGCGGTAGTCGGTGGACTAAGGTTTGTAGGCAGCGATTAGTGGTATCGGCATCGAAGCTTCGGGTTCATTAAACCTTTTATTATTATTATTTGATTTTTAGGGAAGGGGGAAGCCTTACCTCTCTCTCTCTGCGTAAGCCCGTGGATAGATAGCTGCGTGTATATAGATATTATATCCTTCATTATTTTTGCATGGGTCCAAAACACAACAAATGGAATTGCGATATCTCCAAGTTATACTTTGTGAGCAAGAGAAATCGCATCTAATATGTAATTATTCGTAAGGCCAACTTCATACTGAGAAATTAATTAATGTAGTGAACAAAAACTAATAATTAATAACAGTGCAATACCTTGTAATAATCCTTCTTGTGCAATCGCTCCAGGTTTGTTTACCGTGATATTATGGCATATGGTATCTATCTTTAACTGTCCGCTTAACTATACTTTTTTCCAATATATAATACAGAAAATTCAGATATAAAACTAATTATTTAAAAAAAGAATAAAATAGTATTTATTTTCCGTTTATAAACTGATCGTAATCTTTAGTAAAAATTATATTATTTATTTTAATTTTTTTCAGTAGACTAGAAATTATCATCATCAAATTATTAAAAAAGATAATTTGAAAATATATAAAAAAAAAAAAAAATTCGTGATGTACGAACTGTAATATTTATTGCTAACGGAAAATATTTGTTATTTTAAATTCACCATCTTAAACCGTTGCGGGAAGTAACTTACAAAAAACTGTTCTGATTTACGGCTGTGAGATTTGGATTCTAACAGGAACCCAATAAAAGAGTTTTTTAAGCAGAAAAACAGTTTCGAAGGTGCCTAAATAAGAATGATTTTTTTGTGTATTTTTTTTTTGTCAAAATAGAAAGGAAGTTAAACCATTTTATAAACTTTCACCAATTATACTATCTAATCCTATAAATAACATTTCAAAATATCTGGAAAGAAATTTAAGCCTAAAAGTGAAGATAGAACGACATACTCGTAAAATGCTAGTTAGTCTTTTTGGTGGCAATTGCATGGAATTAAACTTCTTCCTTTAAACGATTTTTCTTCCTTTAAATATTTAAAACGCCAATTCTCCCAAATCCTTCTCGGTATATCTCTCAGATATTCAGTGAATTCAGCACTGATTAACTTTTTAGGAGTTCGTTTATAATTGAATACTCAAGCGTTCCAAGCCAATTTCACCCATCGCGATGCGATCACGCCACTTTTAAATGAAGGAAATGAAACTGAGCAAGTGCACAATCCACAAAAAAAACTGAGCAGGTGTTCTGGTTCTAGAGAAGTTACACATTGAAATACTTGCTAAGTATATGAAGCACATGCTCCATTCGGAGTAGCTGCTATCTTTTCTAAGTGAATGCAACGTGAAAACGCTCCAATATGTAAGCAGGTACTCAGTAAAATGCCGATTTACTCTTTCGCAACGATGTGAAAATCGGAATAATTAAGCTGTTTTTGTTGTTAAGTTCATTTCCAACAGGATACCTATAGATAGATAGAGTAACACAAACACACAACACTACAAGTTTTTATGGTTCTTTGTTTGTCGAACCCGCCGTCCTTGTAGGATTTTTTATTTATATATATATTTTTTTTTTTGAAAAATATCGGTTTACGATACATCAAGAAAAAAAAATACCCGACATAAATATCGATATATTTTTTTTTAAAGATCGATATTTTATCAACATCTCGACTCATTCGTAGACTCAGCATTTTACGCTCATATAGTGGAGCGTTCTTATGCTTTATTCATTTAGAAATGTAAGCAGGTACTCCAAATCAAGTAATTTGAGCATGTGCTCCATAAACTTAGTAAGTATTCCATTGTGTAACTATTCTTTATTCAGATCTAACCAGAGCACCTGCTCAGTTGTTTAAGGAATGAGCTCAGTTTTATCCACCTCGCCAATTATATTTACAGAGTGCATGCTCTGCAATCCCGCTTTGTGTGGTCTCCTATATTCTCCGGTGTGCTCATCCATCTTCGGGCCAATATTATAGGCAATCCTTTACTTATGAAGACTTTGAGACAAAAATAACTTTTAAGACAGTTCTCAAACTTTTTTGTCTGGTGGAACTCTAAAATCAATCCCAAGATATAATATTAAATAAACTAGAAACATAAACAAATAGAGTTTTAATAAATAAACAATGTTATTTTTTAATAATTGTTTAAATTACTTTAAATAATAATTTAATTTTATCATTTAGAAATTTTGCAGCACCCACTTTGGGAGTCACTGTCTTAAGGCGGTATTCTTCTTTAAGCGCTTTAAATTGTTCATAGAAATATATATATATATATATATATATATATATATATATTAGAGAGTTAAGAGAGACTTTTCCACTCGGGAAATCGGCTGACAGGAGAATGATTCCCACCTGATATATCTCGGGGAAGAAATGACTCCCACTAAAGGCGCCTGTACTGGCTCGCTCGTCAGAAGAGAAAATTAAAATATGCCTGGTTTGCGGCCGGAAGAGTGCGCAGCCGGAAGGATGACGGCCACCCCGTAATTTATATTGACGAGGCTCAAGACCTTGATACCTTCTGCTGACGTTTTGGCACCCGTCTATCCACTGGTCGGATTTGGAACCTCAATGAACCCCAAACCTAAAGTACAGTGCTGTGTGGCTATGCTGTGTGGTTTGTGGCGAATTTATTTTTTATTATTTGTTTATTTTAACAGAAGCATTTTTTTTTATCTTTTCATGTATTTCTTTATTATATCTCTCTTTGTTTAATTGTTACGGTCATTTTCACTTTTTTTCAGATTTTATTCTTCAGATCGTCGTAGTTATCAGCATCTTTCCGTCAAATACTGTATTACAGTCTTATCTCCCATACTGTCTAGTGTCCTAATTTCCTGTCACGTTAACTCCCAATGCTTACCAGCTCATTATGATGAATTCCTGAAGCATTTTACCCAAAACTTTTACCATATCATTGCAGTCTCTCTTCAGTCAGTCAGTCATTTTCCTCTTCTGTTTCCTTACCTAATTATTCCTTTATCCGCCATGACCGGATGGGCCGGACTGGTGGAGGTGTCGGTCTTTATGTTCATAACAGCCTGAAATTACGAATCCTAGATATTTCATCCCCATCCGATCATTCTTACATTGAATTCCTTGTCGTCGAAATTTCCTCCAATGCACATCCTCTCCTATACGCTGTGGTGTATCGCCCTCCTTTCCGTCCCTTTCGACTCATCCTTTGAATTAACTCTCTACAATTATGTTCCTCTCCACAACAATATGATAATTCCTGGTGATTTTAATACCAATCTCCTTTATGATTCTAACGACAGACTCTACCTTGAAAATCTCTTTTTCTCCCTCCATCTCTTCATTGTCCCATTTTCTCCTACCCATCAAACTTGCTGGTCCGATACCTGGTTAGATCTGCAAGTCATCGATTCAGCACGTAATCTCATTTCCTATTCTCAACTACCTGTTCAGTTTCTGTCCTCTCATGACTTAATCCAAATATATTACAATATCGAAATTCCTGCGATCCTCCCTAAAACCACAACTTTCCGTAACCTAGACGCCCTCACTCATGAAAATATTTTACCTGACCTTGAAACGTTGCAGTGGAATGAAATATATTCCTGTTCTTCCATTGATTCCATGGTTGATACACTCACCTCTAATCTCATCCATTCCTTGATACCCATACCCCTCAAAACCTCTACTTTTCGTCGACCTTGGATGTGCCAACAAATTAAAGATATGCAAAGAAGGCGTGGGGCAGCCCGTAGACGCATTAGACGCACAAGGCTAGCAGATGACTACCAAGCGTTTAGGGTATTCCGCAATTTGACACAGGCCACTGCTAGGAGAGCGAAATCCAACCACTATCATGAAACCCTGTCCTTTGCTCCCGATGCTAATTCAAAATGGCAACTCCTTCGCAAACTCTGCCTTTGTAAATCCTCTCCCTCACCAGTCTTTCCAGTTTCACCCGATGAATTAAATCCATACTTTTTATCAGCCTCCTCTAACACTTCTCCAACACCTCCTTCCTCCTTTTCCTTAGTTCCATCATTCAACTCCGATAATTATTTTTTCCTACATCTCCCCTATCGATCTTAGTTCATGCATAATTAAATCTCACACCAATTCCACTGGATCTGATGGAATACTTGTTAAATTTTTAAAATTATGTCTCCCCGAAATCCTTCCAGTTCTTCTGTTATAATTCATTTATAATTTCTCCCTCCAAAACTCCTCGTGGAAAAAAGCTTAGTCCATCCTATTAACACAATCTTCAATCCTATATTTCCTAAAGACTATCGCCCAATTTCCATCCTCTCTAATCTTTCCAACCCCTAGAAAGAATAATCCAATCACAAACATCAAACTTCCTTGAAAAGTCCAAACTACTTGATCCTCTCCGATCTGGCTTCCGTCCCAGTTTCTCCACACAATTCGATCTAGTCAAAATCACCACTGACTTACATACCGCTATGGACCGAAAAAAATTAACTGTATTAATACTCCTTGAATTCTTTTGATTCCCTGGACCATTCTATCCTTTTTGCCAAATTAAATTCACTGTCATTTTCCAACAGCTCAATCCAGTGGTTTAAATCTTTCCTTTCCGATCTTACTCAAGCAGTTACCATTCCTAATCCAACCCCTATCTTCCTTCCTTACCTTTCCTCAGGAGTAGCCCAAGGTTCGAGTATTTCTCCACTGCTTTTCAATACCTATATCAATGATCTTCCTAATTCAAGCCACCACTGTTCCCACCACTTATACGCGGAAGACTTCCAAATCTATTTATTCTTTCCTCCTTCTGAGCTATTAGTAGCGTTTGCCAGTATTCAGGAAGACCTAGATAGAATCAGTTCCTTGGCAAACCTGAATAGAACGCCATGAAAACTGAGGCCATTGTCATAGGTTCCAATTTCCTCCTCAGATCCAATGATACATTTTCTACTTTAATCCTAAATGATCACCCCTATCACGCTCAGCTCCTCAATTAAAAACTTGGGTATTACTATCGACCAAACCATTTCCTGGAAATTCCACATCGCCCTAATTTCCCGACGGTCAATAAGTACACTTAAATTATTCTATCGTTCTAGATATCTTTTTCCACAACTTACCCACAAACTCCTTGTATCCTCTATTATCTTTCTCCACTTTGACTATGGGTGTGTGGTATACGGGGGCCTCTCCAATGTGCTCGATGACAGATTGGAGCGGATTATGATCTGCTTTTTAAGATTTGTCTTCGGCACCTCGAGACGGGCTCATGTGTCCCACCTTTACGGCGAGTAAAAGTGGCTCTTCCCCGGTAACCGTAGACAATATTTATTCGGATCTTTGCTATACCAAACTATCACCACCCACCACCTTTCCTACATCTACAGCCTCCTACAATTCAAATCCTCGGTCCACGCACTGGAAACAGGATCTCGCCTTTCTGACTTCCATACCCTCTCCCTCACAACCAAAACATTCGAACTTCCTTTCTCGCCCGCTCCTCTACCCTTTGGAATTCTTTTCCTTCTAATGTCTGCCATGCTTCTTCTCTATCCTCATTCAAATCCTTCCTTTTCCAAAACCTTCAAGATAAAAGTTCATTTAAAAAAATTATATATAACCTAAACCAATTGCCGTAAAAAAAAATGGCTTGCATCCCTTTTTACTCAAACTAGACAGAATTACAAATGAACACGGGGCAGTCTATACCGTACCCGCAATACTGAACGGTTGTGCGGGTTTAGAGATTCCTACTACTGACACATATCTACATATGTATGCAAGCTTTTAATTATATAGATATCTTCGCCATCACGTTTATGTAACGAATGTGAATATATACTTTTATAGTCGATTTAGAGTCGAGTGCCTTATCCACTTCAATTCACTTGTCGAACCCAATAAATTGTTAGTAAATCAAAAGGAGAAGATAAAAAAAAACATTTTTGAATACACTTCTCTTAAACGGACATCACTGGGAAATAATAACTTGTCCGCTTATGAGAAAAAATGTATCTATAATGCGAACCTGACAAAACCTAAAACAGCATAAAAAACAAAGAAATAAACAGAGAGTTAAACTTAGAAAATGCAGTGAAAAATCTTACAACGTCGGCATCTAGTGAAGCTCCTTCATTGCTGAAAGCTTTGTATCTGATTTACCGAGCTAAGTTAAAAACATATTTTTTCGGCCCATCTTAAATAATTGTTTATGTTTTTTTACAAAACAAAACACATTAAATTTCACTAATACAAGCAATGTGCATATTTATTGGATCATATGAAAATTGAATTAAAACAAAAACACGTGGAAGGCTGGAAGGGAATAAAAAAAAAAAAAAAAAAATCAAAACAGTAATAAATAAGCCGTTCGAAGAACTTATGTCTTTCTATTCACCTACTGTTCGTTTAAGAGACTATTTCGAACGGTCTAAATCTGCATCCCTGTCCGTTTATTGGAAGGCCCGGTTAATAGAAGTTGAAAAAAATGTATAGTATTGTAAATGGTATGATGTGGGAAAAATAAAACTGTCCGCTTATTAGAGATGTCCGTTTGTTAGAAGTGTTCGGTAAGGGAAGTTCTACTTATAAATAGGTTTCGAACATTGTAAATCACAAAATAAACTCGATTTCTTTGGTTGAAAAAATTAATAACGTATTTAAAAAAAACTAATATATATATATATATATATATATATATATATATATATATATATATATATATATATATATATATATATATATATATTTATATTATTTTTGTTTAATATATTTTATATATTTATTTATATATATATATATATACATATTATTTTTTTATATATATTTATATATATAAATTATGAGCCAGAGCTGGGTAACAACAGAGCATAATCCCTCTCATGAGTGTAAACAACTCCTAGATCTTATATAAAGAGGATTACTTGTTAAATAAAGTCAGTTGTAACCGATCTCTCTGAGTGTGCTTTTCTTTAAACCTTTTATTTTTTTTTTATTTTTTGTGTCTCAAACACGTTAATTGGTGCCGAAACCCGGGACCGGTCGGTATAGAACAGAACCTGATTGAATTTTTTTTTGGTCAAATACTAAACAAGAATGACGGACGGTGTTGGTAATAGCATCGTGAGACCCGCTACTCTGAACCTGTCAGGAGATAACGGAAACAACGCGTTGGCCCGGATAAAGGTCAAGGTGGCGACAGCTCAGGAGCTGCGGAAGGATGTTTCCAGCTTGAGGGAGTTCACTGACGAATTAGGCGAGCTGAACCACTTCATCAAGGGAGGCGACCGTTTCACAACAAGGCTAGCTGCGAAAGAAGCCGAAAATTTTTATTGGACCCGCGCGATGCCGAGTCACTAAGAGCGAACCTCATCGGCAGGGTCAGAAGAAGTATTCTGAACCAAATTCAAGCGGACGAAGAAACCTCTTGGGAAATAGTGAAGGAGAGGTTGAAAAAGGTGAATGGAGGAGGAAGATGGACGATCGAGGAGGACATTTTCCAGATGTTCTGTGAAAGGAGGCAAAGCAGGCAGAAATCGGGGCAGTTCGCGGCATCATGCTACAGCGATACCAAGAACTGAATGCAAAGATGAGAGAGATCATATCCGCGGAGGAAACAGATGCTCGCATGTTGTTTCTGTCCACAGTATGGAAGGTGCAGCTAGCAAGGCAGATAGGAAAAAAGGAAGGATTTCCCGCCGAGAAGACGTTTCTCGAGTGCGCCCAGGCCCTTGTCGATACAGGGGCCCGAGAAGAAGAGAGTAACAGGATGGAAGTGGATGAACCCGAATGGACTAGCGGCGGAGAGTTTGTGTGGCAAGGGGGGAGGGGGGACACTTCAGATCCGGAAATGCAAGTGTAGACTAGTAACCTTAGGCGGGCCATGTAAGGTGATGGGTGAGGCGGACATGGGATTGAGCGAGTGGGGGAAAACGGGAGCGCGACTACATGTGCATGTAGTAGAGAGCATGCCGAGGGAATACCAGGCTATAGTTGGGTGCGACCTGTTAGAGAGGGTAGGCGCTGAGGTGGAAAATAAACAGGGCAGGTGGTATGTCGAAATAGGAGGCAGGTCATACACGTGTCACCGCGCTGTTAGAGGCTCTCGGGTGGGGGCCGTGAATAGGGTGGTAGAGTGGAGGAACCTATTGCGAAACGAATTTCGGGACATCTTTTATAAGGAAGGGGAGATATTAGGTGTCACGGGAAAGACAGTGCACGAAATTCCTTTGAAACAAGAAAACATTACATACGTAAAGGAAAAACGGTATTCCCAAGCGCTGAGGCAACACATCCGGGAAGAGTTGGAGGAGTTGAAGCGGCAGGGAATCATAATTAATAGTTCGTCCCCGTTTAATAGTCCCCTGTGGGCAGTGAAGAAGAAGAGTACGACAGGGCAAGAGAAATATAGAGTAGTCGTGGACTTTCGTCAGTTAAACGAAAATACGAAAGACGAAGCTTATCCGATTCCCAGGTTCGAGGACATAATAGACAGACTTAGCGGGGCTACCATATTCAGCATGTTAGACCTAAAGGCGGGGTATCACCAGATCAAAATTCATCCCAGAGATCAGGCAAAACGGCCTTCACGTTTGAACGGGGGCACTATGAGTTCACGAGAATGCCATTCGGACTGAAGAACGCGCCCCTCACGTTTCAAAGATTAATGGATGAATTCCTCTGGGGTATCGACGAATATGCCAGGTCTACATGGATGATCTTTTGGTATTCAGCAAATCAGAGTAGGAACATGAGCAACACCTGAGACAAGTATTCGCGAGAGTAAGGGAATTCGGTTTGAAACTGTCTCCAGAGAAGTCTGTTTTGGGTTTGGCCGAAATAAATTTTTTAGGGCACACAGTATCACGAAAAGTTAAGCCGGATAGGTCCAAAGTAGAGGCGATCACCAGGATGTTAATACCCCGGGATGTAAAAGGCATAAGGAGACTTCTGGAGGCCCTGAACTATTATCGACGGTTCGTACCGGACATGGCGCGTTACTTGGTACCTATAAATAATTTACTAAAAAAGGGAGCGCGGTTAGTCGTCACACCTTGTATGGAGGACAATCTGAAGAAATGTATGGAGCACCTGAAGGAGGAACCTGTTCTAGCATTCCCAGATTTCAATAAGCAATTTACAGTGACCACAGATGCCAGTGAGTATGCCTTGGGTGCAGTGTTATCTCAGGAGAATGACCGCGGGGAACGGCCCATAGCATACGCGAGTAGAAGATTGTCGGATGCCGAAGCAAGATATAGCGCGCTCGAGAGGGAGCTGTTAGGCATCGTTTGGGCGATTGACCATTTCCGGCCATACTTATTCGGAAGGAGATTTAGGGTTCAGACTGATCACAGACCGCTACAGTGGTTTGGACAGTTGAAAGAGTCGTCGGCGCGAGTTGCACGATGGAAAGAGAGGTTAAGTCAGTATTCCATGGACATCGTCTACAAACCTGGCAAAGAAAATGTAGTCGCCGACTGGTTGTCGCGGGCACTGATGGTGAATGCCATAGAAGAGGACATAGCGGGGTCATCAAGGGACATCCGACAATTCCTGCAGGATTGGTCACCAGAAGGCGAAGGAGAGCAGGCTATGACAGAGATAGAAGGGAAGAGACGTCATCACCCAGAGACGTTCTAAAGATGAGGGACCACAGGATATAGAGGAAGTTGACGAGATTATTAAACCGCACCAGGTAATCTGGAAGACGAAGACATCGGGGATGCTTACTATTGAGTACTTGCGTTACGGGAGGTCACGCATAAATGTTATTTCGTCACAACCAGGGGTACGATTAGATCTTGTCTGTAAAGCACTAAAAAAACGCGTCTAAACGGGGTCAGACACACCACATATATGCGGGTAACGCCACCATCTGGGACAAAATCAAACAGGTGTGGAAGACGGACCAAATTCCAGATCGAGTCTTCATTCGATGTAGGCTAATGGTCAAAACCATCAGAGACGTCGAACGACAGAAGGAGTTAACCGGGGCGTACCACCAGGAGAAGACCAACCACCGAGAGGTCAGTGAAACGCTACAAGCACTTAAGAGACGGTACTATTGGTCAGGGATGCGCCGGACCATTCAAGAAGTCATCGGAGCATGCGAGGTCTGCATGACTACTAAGTTTGATCGCCACCTACCGCAAGCAGTACAAGAGGAGACGCCGACAGGTACATTACCACCCCTGGATCTTCAAGTGGACACGTTCTCTTGGAGGGGATTTACGTGGATGACGGCTATAGACGTGTTCAGTAAAGTGGCGATGGCTCATCTCATACAAAGCAAAGCGGCGGAATCGGTGCTACTAGCCTTACAGACCTGGTTCATGTTTTATGGAGTACCCGACCGCATAACATCCGATAAAGGGAGGGAGTTCGACAACGCGATCCTGAGCGAAGGAATGCGAAAATTAGAAGTCAGGTGGCACTTTAACACTCCGGGACACCCGAAGGGTAGGGGAGGGGTAGAACGGTTACATAGCACCCTAAGCGACCACCTCAGAATGTATCACGTGGAACAGGGGTGGACCCCGGACATAGCGATGCGGAAGGCGATTGCAGCGTACAATCATTCAATCCACTCAGTTTCTGGATTTGCGCCATTCGAAGTACTATTTGGGGTTCGAGGGCCTAGTAGGGATTGTGAGGCGACGATAGGGGACATTAAGAACGCCCGGGAAATCATGGCAAACCACGTCCGAGTGCGGAAGTCGTGGGAAAAAGCGCGGAAAAGAATAATCAAAGAAAAACAAACCAGGGTAGCTAAGGAAAACGCAAGGGTGCGGGATTGCGGAGAGGTAAAGATTGGGTCATTAGTATACCGGCGGATTGTATCGAATAGGGGAAAGGAACCGCGGAGATACGAGGGACCATTCCGCGTCGTCGTAATACGCGAACATAACGTGGTAACGATCGAAAGTATCGGAGACCCTAAGAGGCGGCGGACAGTCCACATTGAGCAATTGAAGTTTCCTTTGGGGTCTGGAGTGCCTTCGCCTGTGCAACCGGAGGAAATATTGTAAACAAGAGCGTATTTTTGTTTTATTTCTATTTTTATTGTATCTCTAAGCTTTATGTTATTTGTAGTTCAGTGCTTGCGCATAAATTGTTGTGCAACAGTGGTCGTGGTTTAGTTGTGTTTTATGTTTTGAATACTTCAGTTGTTTTTATAGAAGAAAATGGTTATGTATTTAGTTTATGGATGTAGTGTTTCTAGAAGTTGTAACGTTGTACAGGGATAAATGATGTTCATTGCTCGGACTGGTCACCCTTTTAAGTTTCCAAAAGTGTCTGGATACTGGAGGGGGGAGTTATGAGCCAGAGCTGGGTAATAACAGAGCATAATCCCTCTCATGAGTGTAAACAACTCCTAGATCTTATATAAAGAGGATTACTTGTTAAATAAAGTCAGTTGTAACCGATCTCTCTGAGTGTGCTTTTCTTTAAACCTTTTATTTTTTTTTTTTTTGTGTTTCAAACACGTAAATATATATATATATATATATATATATATATATATATATATATATATATATATATATATATATATATATAACAGAAGGTCTGTCCAAACATCAGAGAAGAATAAATGCCAAAACATTCAATTTCGGTCAAAAGTTACGGTTCACTAAATAGCTGTAGTTTTCTAAACCGTCAATTATGAACAATCATGGCGGAACAAACGAGAAGGAATTAAATGATGGAGGAATATTTACTCAATAGTTAATTACGGTAATTAGAATAATCAAAAAGTGCCTTACGATTTTCAATCATTCAATAAATTAATTAGGCTATATGCTAAGGTACCTACTGAACGAGAAGTTTTTATTGTTAGCATTATTTTAAATGGATAAAAGGTATATTTAGTGAGCGTATTTAAGAATTTCAGACGAGTCACAACGTGAAAATTGGGTGTTCATATGATCCTTAAAAGTTTTGATATTATCCTGATGGAAAATAGGAAACATAAAACATGAAATAGGAAACATGAGGGGGCGTTTGGAAGTATCTTTCTACATGTGCTGTTTAGGCAGTAAATATTTCTGTTACGTAGACCAGTCAATGAGGGGTTTGCAGACAGAAATGAAGGTACGACCTAAATGGACTTTGAAGATCATTTGAAAGATTAAGGTCATTAAATTTATCACTAGAACGTTTCTAACTCTTATAGTTATTAAAAAATTAAGCTCTCCTAAGTAACTTATACGAAAAAAAAAAATCATTTTTGACTCCACACTGTACTGGACTACAATTCTCCTTTTATCGCCTTAATCGTTTATTACATTGAAGAGCATATATTTTATAAACTATAACAGATAAGAAAAAAAATTGTTAGCAACATTCTTGTAGGAAATTTAATAACCTTCAGTTGTTTTTTTTTTTACATAAAATGTTTAAATCTAGTACCAAGCCTTTTCGAGATATAAACGAACAACCAAAAAACATGACATTCTCTCTCCCCCCCTCCTTCCTTTATCTTTGCTCCTAGATCCAGGAGCTTTTAGTATGTTTACCTCTCAACTAGCCAAAACAAAGCCCTTAAGTCAATTTTGGCTGTACCGTAATTTCCCCCTACACCCCCTTTGAGGATTCAATAAAGCCTATTCTTGTAGGACTTGATATTATTTGTCTTTATTTTTACTTTATTGATTTATTTTTGCTTTTGAATTTATTATTGACTTTAAGAATTGACATTTAATGTTATAAATAGTTATTATTTCATCTTGTATTTTGTATTTCTATTTTATCTTGACTCAGCTGTTTGATTTTTAATTATAAATATCTCAATTTATATTTATTAGATATAAATTAACAACTTTAAATAAAATAAGTTAATCATAAAAGTATTTTATGTTAAATGACCGTAATATTATGATACAGAAATGCCTGGACAAAATTAAAGACAGCGGTCCCCTGCCACTCAATATTTCATGTGATTTATTTTTGTCAATAATATGAATATACGGCTTAAGATCAGTATATTTTATGTTGTACATAAAATAAAACACAATGTTTGATAGTATAATTTAATAATAATTACTTAAGTAAAGTATTCATAATTATACTAGTAGAGCATGAACTATTTTTTTTTTACGACACTTATTCATAACACTCTTTTTGTCATTGCTTCAGCGAAAGTTTGAATAATGGAGTCGAAATTCAATGTTCTTGCTAACCTAGACTCAAGAGACAACACTTTCTTTTCTCTATAACCCAGAGGTACCCAGAATTTATATCACTGCGTACGCAGGTCCGCTTTTTAGGTAACTGGGCCTATCACTATCTCATCTTATGATATTTTTTTATTGAAGATTCATCTTCAAAAAAATTTAAAAAATACAAACAAAGGTTTCATCCACGGACGGGAAAAATCGCATTAATGTTACAAATGTGTTATGCTTTGGTGTTGTATACAATGGTTATGTTTAGAAGCTAAGACGTTAGTGTTAATTACATCTTGCTAAATCGTAGTCTTTTCAACCAGTTTTTGGTTAATACATATGCCAAAATGGGGACAGAAAGTTAACTTTATAAGATTCAACCAAATCGAGCTGCTAGCGGAAAACAATGTTCATCTTAAATATCATGTGTAAGAGCGATCGATGTTAATGTTTCGGATATTGGAAAGATGTGTTTTGCCAAAGATGTTGCATGAGGGAACACAGGATGCCATGATCTATGTTTGTCAATATGATCCTCCTGATTTGTATATCATATTTACATGTAACACACAATGGTCTGAAATTGAACCAGAAAACTCCATAAACTTTTTAGAATTAGAAATATCAGTAAAAAACAAATATCATGAATTTGGAATTTACCGGAAATCCAGCCACACGGATGTCGTTATAAACTAGGACATAAACTCGCAGCCTTTAATAGCATGATTTACCGTCTTTTGAACGTACCATTAAATGAAAAGAACTATAATAAAGAAATTGAAATAATATATTTCATAGCAAAAAATAAGGGGTACAATAAGACTACTATCAATCACATTTAAAAAAAATAAACACAAAAAAAGACAATTAATGATGTCTGTTCAACAACTCCCGAAGACAGGTCCCCCCAGAAACATTATGTATTGGTTCCATATTACGGCCCTATATCCACCAAAGTCGGAAATGAATTGAAAAAACAAGGATTAAACCCTGCATTTAAAATAGAAAAAATCCTGTCCTCATATTTCTCTTCTTCTAAAGATAAAATAGACCCTTTCCAAAAAAGCGGAGTATACGAACTAAATTGTAATGATTGTGCTGCCAAATAAACGAGAAAAACTGGAAGGTCATTAAATCAGAGATTAAAATAACATATACATGCATATAATAATATGACAGAGAATTCAAACTTTTCAATTCATTTAAATAAAAAAAACCATAAATTCATCAAAGACTCAGGAGTTAAATTAATACATCACGTTGAACAGCCTTAAATTAATTATATATGAACCACTTGAAATAATAAAATCCTTCAAAACGAATCCAAATTTTTGCTTGAATGACCAAATAAATATCTCCAATAGTCCAATCTTAAATTTATTCCCATCTATAACAGAAAAAAAAATACTCACCGGAATTACTGGAAAACCTCTACCCGTAAACCGTTTACCTATAAACATCCCACCTTTCTTTCGTTGCTAGTTCATTGCGAGAACAAGCCAATTCAAACTTTTCTGTTTGATATAATCTACTTAAACCTTGGTGAGTATCAACATGTATTTGATTTCTTGTCTTAATTAAATTCCTGATTCATAAATGTTTTATAATATTAATTTATATTACATTTAATTTAATATGTATAATATAATAATAACAAACTTTATTTTATATTGCTTATTTTTGAATTTTTGTGTGTTTTTAGAACTGAAAGATGAATGTATAGCATTCGAAACTAGTTTTCAATAAAAACAAAATTATAGAAGTGGCAAATAATTTATCAATCGCTAATTAGATTGATCCTTCTATACCATCATGCGGATGTTAACTGATGATATAATAGCCCGAATATTTTATTTAAAAGTTTAAAAATATATTGCATGTTTTGACAAAAGGTTCCATTTTCGATCCAAGTAGGTGTTCTGTGCATACTGTCTAGCGGCAGAAGCGTGACTTGCCTCACGCAGACACAATGTGAAACACAATTGCTATCTGCATAATAGTTATTCTTACTATGAATGTATATAAATTAAAACAAAATGGCAGAAATATTCGCGTGCTAAGCCGCTGGCAACAGTTAGTATATTACAATAATTACTCAGAAAACAATTCGCTTGAGATTAATAGGCTCTCAGTTGTAGTAATTATAAGCTATGAACAGTTTTAAATACTTTAAAATTAATTAACCAAGTGTGGGAAGGACAAACAGAATGTTTTGGCTCTGGTCCAACATAATGTAATGTTTTGTCTTCTCAGGCGATGATAGCCCTATTGTTCCTCCTACTCGAGTCCTTCTTCTCACCGTCTCAAGATACTATTATGGAAAGTCGCCTGAGGGTTCACATCCCCAGTGACCGACTGACGGGGATATGTACAATATAATTACCCCGAGGACGGGAGCAACCAGAGCTGAACCTCCGGGTTCACTTTCCACTTTCGCACGTCACACGCACTCACTAAGCTCCTCTTTATCCCGCGGCTCTCGTGAAAACGAAAACGCTTCTTGGACAAATTGTGCCTTACTGCCGTTAGAGCGCTCAGCTGTAGCCGTCCCAACTAGTTAGCTCCTCTCCAATTAGCCTCTTCGCCCGTGGCTTCAGTTTGTATAGCGTCGGCTCTTAATAACTGGGCCACGTCACGCACCAAAGTCCGAATTCATCTATCAGTCAACATGATCGGACGGTGCGTCATCCTCCCATCCACGCCTGGAATAATCCTTTGGACTTATAATCGGCAAATAGATAACGTTGCTTGCACCTTTCAAAGATTAATTTAATTGATCGACGTCGTTTTTTGAAAAAGGATTAACCGCCAATTTTCAAACTTTACAGGAAACACAAAAAACGTTTTTTATCCAAATAACAGTGTGTATATATATATATATATATATATATATATATATATATATATATATATATATATATTGTGTGTGTGTACAGTAGGAGCTTTTTAAGGCAGCAAAAATTTTATTTTTGCCGAGCGGGTTAACGCACTTACTCACGAACCCCGTTGTGAGTTCGAATCTCGGCACCGCATGAATTTTATTTAATTAAATTAAATAATTCAAGCAATTTATCCCTTGGAAGATGAGTGGCACAATACAAATTTTTGTTTTTGCTTGCAGCACTTCTAATCACGTATGTTTCATTTAGAAAAAATGTCAGATTTTCAGTTTTAATAGTTAACGTAATAACAATTTATTTTATTTTTTTAAATTTAAATTTAAAAACAACTTGTTTATTGAAAAGGCACCAAAATTTAATTCACTATACAAGTTAAAACGATCAAAAAATTAAAATTGACTTAGTATTGGCTAAGAAAATTACTAATTTGATGTATTATCAGTGAGTTAGAGATAACGTTTAAATTCTGCTCTTCTTCCAAAGCAACGATATATACATGTGTATTATATATAAATACATATAATATATATACACACATGTATATTCGGTGCTGTGTTGGAAAGGACGAGGGAGTGCTGTGCCCAGGATGGAGGGCGCATTGAAAATTTTCATTAAAATACATTTAATATAGGAATATTATTAAATTTTATTTAAGGAGAATTTCATTAGTTATAGCCACGTTAATCATTTTTTATGAATAAAAATGTATTTTAATGAACAATTTATTGCAATACACCCCAGGACGCAGAAAAAAAAAACAACAAAAGCTTTGCAATACTTTATTGTGATTATATTTGCTGAAAACAATCGTAGTTTGAGGAGAGAGATTTCACATCACATAATTGTTTATTTTGTAACAGGCTTTAACTTAATTAACATGAACTTAAGGCTTAATAAACAAGGAAGATTTTCCAAAAGTGGAGAATCTGTAGTTTAGCAGGAGGCTACAAAACTTACATGAAAATCATATTTTTTTCAAAATATTTTGGGGCGTTACATCGCCCTGATCTCTCCTCTCTTTGCGTACGCCCCTATATACACAGACCATTTCGCGAGACTGTTATTTACGTAGAAACGTATATTTTTGCTGGAAACTCAAATTCGAAATTTTTCACGATTGCAATATCCCCCTCAACTATATATCTCAGTGAAAGTAAAATTAAAACAGCTTTGTCATGAATCTTATCATTTGACTTTAAAGATTTATATCATACAACTAGTGTCCCAGTAAAATCTTTATTTATCAATTAAAATATATATAAACAGATATTCATCCTTTACGATACCATCTATATTTATATTAATTGTATTATATTACATTAATTGTTAATTATATAAATAATTATTTATATTTTTTTAGCCTAAAGAAAAGCCTGATTTTTTTTGCAATTTAGATGATGCCCCTTCCCGATATTTTTCTGATACAATTTAGGCATATGATAATTTTTATGTGTCCGTCACCAATGCCGCCTCGAAGTGCTACGCCATAAAATATAATAATGTAAAAGAGGCGCAAGTATTAAACACTAAATATTTTTGTATTCACTAATATTTTATAATTATCAACTTAAAGTCCAAATATCTATGTGACTATTCACCTGGCATTTCAAAGGTTCTTGTAAACCAGGGCCGCCGTGAGCAGAGCTAAGACCCGGAGCAAAACTATACAGCAGGCCCCCTTCCACTCAATATTCTATGTATTTTATTTTTATTAATAATCTTAATATACGGATCAAGATTTTATGAAATGAAATTTACTGCTACATTTTAATAACAAGAGATCGTTAAATACAACACACTATGTTTTACAAATTTACTTAATAATGATGGTAAAATTTAATGCATTTACTTAGGTAAAATGTTCGTAATAGAACTAATAAAGCTTGAACTATTTTTTATTTACAACACTCCTCTTCTCTGCAAGGTTTGAATAATCGAGTCAAAATTCAATGTTCTTGCTACCCTACACTCAATAGATAACACATTGTTTGCTCTATCACTACTATATATTATTACGGAGCGTATTGGTCCAGCGTTTTTAAGCCTAAAAACCTAACTTTTTCGAGATAACGCACGATATAAGTGTGCACGGGCTCTATGCCATGTTGCGTACATGCCGCTGTCATGGCAACTTTATATCAATTTGAGTCTGTTAACAAAAACTTTTAATGAGTGGGAAATTATATATTGTTTTCCATGTCCAACCCTAAATGGCACTGTTAACTATGAATAATACCCATAGAAAATGTTATAGGGATCTAATTGTCTAACTGCTAAATTGAAGAGATGTTATCCAGTGGGGTAAGCTAATTACTTATTAAGTATGGAATGTAACTTCAACATAGTCATTACAAACTATGTAGCTACACCAAATCTGTATTTTAAATAAACTTTTTGGTAATATTCTATTGTTTACAGGAATAATAAATATGTTTTCCTAATATCGCTTATACTTGGAATTAGGGATTAGAATATATGTAATGCGAGAGTTCTCGCCCGGGTATACTAGTCACTACTATATATTATTACGGTAGTATAGATCCCTTTTCCGGCTCTCAGGAGCGATGGATTTTCACGAGTGAGGTATCAAAAGAAAGAGAATTTCACGGAGATGTGACGAATTCCAATTTTGTTTCTTAAAATCTTACAAGGGCTTAAATAAAAGTGATAAAAAAACTGGAAGATTTCAAAACTTTGCCGACTGAGAGTCGGCGTATCGAGACGGGATAAGTTGGGTTTTAAAGATTTTGACGCGGGCATGAAGATCGTATACGCTCCTATGGAGCATATTGGTTGAGCGTTTTAAAGCTTAAAAACCTACCGTTTTTGAGATAACGCACGATACAGGTCCGCACGGCCTCATGCCATCTTGGGTACGTGCCGTTGTCATGGCAACTTTATACAAGTAAAAGCAAGTTGAGTCTGTATACAAAAACTTTAATAATTGTAAAATCGTTATTAAGTAAATGAATGTTGTTTTAATGTTACATAAATGTGTTCTAAATGTTGTTTTAGGTTTCTATGAATGATAGAGGAGAATATATTATCTTTCCCAAGTCTAATCCTAAAGCACTGTTAAATACGAATACTGCACATATAAAATGGGGTATAGTTGAGTCTTATTCCTTCATTGTTTAAGTGAAGGGATATTTTCCAGTAGGACCAAGCTAATTACTTATTAAGTATATGCTGTTATTTCAACATAGTCATTATAAACTATGTGTGTTAAATAACCTTACGTTATTTAATAATAACATTAAATAAACTTTCTTGATATCTAATATTATATTATATATAACAATATAAATGTTTTCCTGATATCGCTTACACTTCGAATTTATTAGTAAGAATAAAGACAAGATATCTAATGCGAGAGTTCTCGCTCGGGTATACTAGTCACTACTATATATTATTACGGTAGTATAGATCCCTTTACCGGCTCTCAGGAGTGATGGATTTTGACGAATGAGGTATCAACATAAAGAGAATTTTACGGAGATGTGACGAATCCTGATTTTGTTTCTTAAATTCTAAAGGTCACTGTTAAATATGAATACTATACATAGAAAATGGTATAGCGTAATCTTAATGCTAAATTGAAGGGATGTTTTCCAGTAGGGTAAGCTAATTATTTACAAGTATGAACTGTAACTTCAGCATAGTCATTACAGCTTCACCAAATGTGTGTGTTAAATAAACTTTTTTGATAATATTATATCGCTTATAATATGTTTAGTTTATTTATAAATATGTTTATAAATTAGTTTATTTATAGAATAAATATGTTTCCCTAATATCGCTTATACTTCTAATGTATTGGGGATTAGAAGATAAGATATCTAATGCGAGAGTTCTCGCTCGGGTATACTAGTATTTATAAACTAGGCTAAACTGTTAGAGTTGATAAAAGTATATGATATAATTTATCTTAGATTGAAATGATTTTTGAACAAACTTTTTCACTAGCATTTGTTTAGTAAACCCTTATCGAGTCCCTGGGCCTCGGAGGTTTTGCCTCCCTCTCGTGATGCTCTCTGACAGCTTAAGCTGAACCACATTGATTGTGATATATGATTCTGGGATAATATGTTATAAACGAGTTCTCTATCTAAGGTATATCGATGGAAATATGAGGGTTTCACTTTCTGACAGATAAAGTTGTCACCGAGGATTTCCATCCTGTCAGATGACACCGGTGACGATTCCATTGCCACCGAAGAGAGAGTCCTGGCAGCTTCATGGTCACTTTCGACTTCGACAATCGAAGGAAAGTTAACGTTTTCCTTTCATCTGTCTTCGGCACTTCTTCCGCCGAATCGCTTCCTCCATTTTTAGTAAAAGTGATCAGATTACAAAAAAAAAGAGAATAATAATAACATTTTCACTTTCTTAACAACGTTGGAAGTAAGGTAATTGTCAGAAAAACGGTAAAGTCTTCGAGAAACATCTTCAAGATGTTTTAAATGAAAAGGAGGAAGAAGCCCACTTGTTAGGCTTGTTCTCCTCCGTCCACCGTTACCAGTACCTGCACATCTTTTAGGGTTCTTATCTCAAATAAAGCAATTCATCATAAATGCTCCTTATTTTTAAGGACCTCTTGTTATACTAAACTGCGCAACATTTTTTGATAAAACATTCGCACCGGTCTACAATTTATTGAAAATCAGCAAATGGTCTGACAATCATAGGAATAAAGGACATTAGGACGGATAGTACCCGTCATCTCCTCTTTCCTGGATTCATTCAATTACCTCGGCTAGTTAAATAAGGAGATCCCTCATCCAGCGCCTTTTCAGTCTCCTCTTCTTATTCGTGGACATGACAGTTGAAGCCGTATCTCTTATCAGTATTTTATCTTATGAGTCGGTATGTCTGTATAAATAAGTATGAAAACATTAGTAAAAGGTATCGGTGAAGAGTTTGTCCGATGTGGCTTAAGTTTGTGTATGCATTTAGTTTATATCTCGGTTTCAGTTTTGAAGTGTTGGAAAAAAGTGAGCTAAGTTGTTAGAGCGACTTATTAAAAGTCTTCCATTTCATTTTATTATGCTGGCCCCATGTCATCCTTTTGTCAAAGGTTAATCCAAAATAGTCTTCTGTATCCGAGGAATTTGGTTGTTTTTTTATATAAAGTGGATGTATTTCGTCTACAGGTACATGATTTGTGTATTGATTTTTTATGATTTAGTCGAATTTTCCATCGCTTATTCAAATTTTTTTTTACTTTTTAACTATTTATATAAATTTTATTATGTACTTAAATAATGAAGGGTTAACTAGTAAAGAGAAAAAATAAAGAGAAATTTAAAAAAACAGGAAGGATAATACTATTTAATGATAAAAATAATATTCTATATTAGTGCATATTTGCATTAAACTAAAAAGGGAAAACAAATATTTGTTATTTTCCTTACATATATATGAAACCAACAGAAATACACGTTTTAAGATACTCTGAGTCCAAATCACCAAATTGGGTGTTTGTGTGAGTGGAAATGGTAATTCTAGCCACAACACGGAAATTTGTACCAAATTGATATTGCGTAAAGGTATATGCCTGGGATGTTACTGCTACTTTGTCTTCAAAACCGACTTACCAGAAGTGTCACTTTATACCACCTGTTTTACACTTTTTTACCATTTTATCAAAAATGGCTCTAACGATATTCCTTAAATTTTTTATATCAATAAACAATTAAATGGTCTTTTTCATACCCATACTTAATATGTCTCCTACTTATACATTATGGATTTCATATTTAAATAGTCTGATAGGGCTTAAATACTCAATTTTGAAAATTTCTGCCACTAAAGTACCTTAATTTTGTTAATTTGAAATAATTAATCATCTCTCATTGTTAGTGGTATTAAAAAATGGATAAATATAAATTATAAAAGAATTTTATAATAAACTAAATGAGAAAATTTTTCCCAGGATGAAAATTCTTTTAAATTTATTATATTATTATTTATTATTTATTTATTTTTTCTTTAAATATATATTTACTAGTATAGCCCGGCGAGAACTCTCGCATTAAATATCAATGCTTATTCTAATCCCTAATACATTCGAGGTGTAAGCGATATTAGGGAAACAATAGAATATTACCAAGATATTTTATTTAACACACAGATTTGGCGAAGCTACATAATTTTAAATGACTATGTTGAAGTAATAGTTCATACTTAATAAGTAATTAGCTTACCCCACTGGAATATATCCCTTCAGTTTAATAGTTAAGCATTAAGACTCAGCTATGCCATTTTCTATGTTTAGTATTCATATTTAACAGTTACCTTTAGGGTTGGATATGAGAAACAATATATAATTTCCCACTCATTAAAAGCTTTAGTAAACAGACTCAAATTGTTATAAAGTTGCCATGACAACGGCACTCACGCAAGATGGCATGAGACCCGTGCGGACCTATATCATGCGTTATCTCAAAAACGGTAGGTTTTTAAGCTTTAAAACGCTGGACCAATACGCTCCGTAGGAGTGTATATGATCTTGATGCCCGCTTCAAAATCTTTAAAACCCAACCTATCCCGTCTCGATCCGCCGACTTTTAGTCGTCAAAACTTTGAAACCTCCCGGTTTTTTCATCACTTTTATTTAAGTTCTAGTAAGAATTTAAGAAACAAAATCAGGATTCGTCACTTCTCCGTGAAATTCTCTTTCTTTTGATATCTCACCCGTCAAAATCCATCGTTCCTGAGAGCCGGAAAAGGGATCTATACTACCGTAATAATATATAGCAGTGATTACATTGTTTTTATCCTTGTACATTGTTTATATTGTATTTTATTATTTAGTTATTATTTATTGTACTGTTCCTAAAACTTGAACATTAGATTAGTTTTCGAATTGTTTGTTTTGCATGTATTAAAAAAAAAAAAAAAAAAAAAAAAAAAAAGAGAGAAAGCGATATTTTAAGTTATGAAATGGTTCAGAGTTATCGGAAAAGAGAAATAACGGATGGATTAGAGAGTAATAGGTCTATAGCAAACAAAAGGAAAAGAAAAAGAAAAAAGAAAAGGAACAGATAATGTAGTGATAATTATAATGTGTTTATAACTAGAATGAAAGGAAAAAAAAATGTTATGAATATTATGTATGATATTATTGTTTGTCTAGGTATAGATTGATTTAGTATGTAGTTAGTTGTGTACTCGTATGTAGCAACCCAAGGTTTTTGGGCAATATTGCATTAAATAAAGCATTTCTCTCTGTATAATAATTAGGCATTGATAAATTATATGCCTTTTAATGTTTTTATTGAAAACTAGTTTCGAATGTTATACATTCATCTTCAGTTCAAGGTTTAAGTAAATTAATACTTAAAACTTGAACTGAAGATGAATGTATAACATTCGAAATTAGTTTTCAATAAAAACAAAATTATGGAAGTGGCATATAATCAATTCCTAATTAGATTGATCTTTCTATAACATCATGCGGACGTCAACAGATGTTCAATATACCGTTGGATAGCGAAGGATTTTAGAAAAAAATATTATCCTACATATAAAATCGTAGAAGGTGGAGAGTGAAGAAAAACGAATAAATTTAATTGATTTTTGTAGATAATAAATAATATCGTTATATTATTTAATGAAAAATAGGTACTTCCATGAAAACTAAATTAAATTTCCATGAAATTAAAAGTAAACTTTTAAAATTTATTTCAAACAGGGGGTTAAGTGAAAGTTGTATGATGCGTGCACTAGATTTTATAATATCTATAATGGATTGATAAGTATGCTTGAGTACACAGAGGAGCATAATTTAGAAATAAACTAGCTATTTCTCTTATTTTTGGAATTATAAAAAAAAAAGATAAATAATTTTATCAATAATTTTTAATGAACCAAAATCGTCCAAAGACATCAGCTTTTATCAGAATTCCTATGAATTATTCACCCAAATTATGCATTAATTTTTAGGGATGATCATTTTAATTTATTAAAGAAAGACAAAAAATAAATATTGATGAATATTAGGAGAGCTTTTAGACAAGGTAAATGGGGGAAAAATTCTTCGTGAGTTGGACAATCTCCGTACAAAACCAAACTCGTGAAAATGCATTCGCAAAAGTGAAGGGCATCCGAATATCGTTTATTATTTTCTTTGCTATAACTGAACCACTTATTAAAAGAAAAGAAAAATTAGTTACAAATTTTTGGAAATTTTAAGGTTATTACAATGTATTAAAAGATGTATTACATACGTAGATGTGTATTACAAGATGTATTAAATTGAACATTTTTAGAGAACCCACAATGTATTACCATATGTTTCATTGTAACTTCCGATTATATGTCTTAAGATGGTCTCTCATTTCAGTGACTTTAATGCCAATATCTTCAGTCTCTTATTTCAGTGATCTTGGTGCAAATATCGTATAAGTCCTGCTATTAATACGATTCATGCTCTAATAATGAGCTAAGAGAGCTCAATAAAAATCAATGAGTGAACACAGAATGAGACTAAATCAATATAAATTATGGTCTTAAAGTGATTGTTTTAATTATTAAAAACTCTATCCTTGAATACTAAAAATTATCGTAAATTTTATGTTATGTTATAAAAATAATAGTATTACTTATAAATATAAACCTAGACGATTCCTTACCCAAAATTTATTTAATTTAGTTTATAAATAGGCTATTAGAATGGAAATTACTTCTGAAAAGGGTTGACTCTGGGTAATAAAAGTTAATACATAATTTAGTACTGTTGAGTGCACTGAAGGCTATTCCATTTGCGCACATGAGTACGCGATTCGTTTCATCAAAGATAAAAAATATTTATCTTATACTAGTTTGTTACAGAAGTCGTTGTGCATTAGTATAGCTTTATTTCAGTTTACATATTTTAAACATTATTGAATACTACTCCACAAAGTAAAGTCCATTGTTTTCAACTACTTTCACCCATCTTTCTGTCAATAATTGGATTTGATGCCGGTGCCAATCCTTTGGTTTTGAGGAGAAGAACTCTTCACATCCAATTATTACGTCCTCGTAATTTTCAAAGATACGACCTTTTAAAAAATGAGCCATTGATCTAAATAAACCATAATCTGATGGTGCAATATCTGGGCTATACGCAGGATGAGGCACAACGTTTATTCCTAGCAGTTCCGATAATTGTTCCTTGGTCTAACGAGAACGATGTGCAGGTAGCATTGTCATGTTGCAAAATGGCTTGGTTCCTGTTGATCAAAGCGGGGTACTTTGCACTCAAAACAGCATAAACTCTGTCTAGCTGTTCATTGTAAAGGTTTTTAATTCATGCTACGACCGATAAATCACGAGTAGTTGTAGGTGGGTTCTGATTCGCGCATTCAAGAAGAACGTCATCATCACCTACCTGATCTGGGTTGTGCTGCAGTATTTGGATGGATAATTGACTCTGCTTCTATGGCACAAATTTCTTCGGCGGCTGCCTTTGCGCTTAAACCTTTTTTAATGTCTCAGAAGACCGCGAATTATGATTTTTTCTTCTGACATTGCTCGTGCGTTTTAAAATGTTAATGACTCCAACTCAAGTCACAAGAAATTAAAGGATAGTCAAAATGAACATTGACATAAATAGTAGGAACAAAAAAATTCTTATAGGATAATTATGAGAGTTGAAATTAATGGTTGAGTTCATGCACAAGAACTTTTGTAACAACTTAGCAGTAGCAAAACGAAGTTGAAATATTTACTTGAAATTGAATAAATCACAGAAACCGAACACATTCGTTCTTACAGACGCAACCCGCACATCAAGCATTGACTTTCTTAGGTGAAGAGGGTGAATTTCGTATTGGAAGGTGTGTTGTCTGCTATGATTACAGAACATAGAATACAATAGAAGGGGCACAGGACTATTTCTAGTAGGGAGAGACTGACCCCAGATTTTTCAACAGGTAAATTAATGAATTTTAGAATTTTGAATCATACTAGGGAAAACGTTGCGTTCAACTTGGACTGAGCGATATGCCCTTATATTATTTATATATTTTTTACAGGAAAATCTATCCTTACACACCGATTGAAACATTTAAACAAATAGCAGAATTCCTTAGGTTAGTTCTTGAGCCTCTTTTCAATAAGTATTATTTTTCTTGTATCTATTTATTAATTAATCAAATTTAATTAATTTAAATTAATTTTTACTTCCATGTACGAAGTAACGCAAGTATTGTAATCGCGAAAATTTTCGGTTTTTATATTTCAACGAAAATATCCAGTTTGACCATCTCTGAATCCATTTTGACTAGTTTCGTCGTGACATCTGTACGTACGTTCGTTCGTATCTGGCATAACTCTAGAAAGCCTGGCATAAGTATAGCCCTAGAAAGTTACAATTTTTCATTTGGGATTGCTGTAACATCTAGTTGTGAATCACTCTTTTTTTTTCACTACATGGTCACCGGAAGTGGTACTTTACTTAAAGGTCATAATAGATTTCATAAAGAAATATATTAAAATATAATGCAGAACATCTCAAATTAAGTATACAAGACTTTTATATCAATCAAAATAATATGCTAGGTTGCCGGAAGTGGTACTTTACCTGAAACTGATTTTTTTTTACTTCTTGCCTTTTTTTTTTTTAACTACCGATTTAAAGTTTAATAGGCGTACAAGGAAGACATGCAGTGCCACATCAGATATTTTATGCATGATACATACATACTCGTCTATCACACGTAAAACGCTTCTACTAAAATTTATTTAATTTTATCTAATATGATCAAGGATATTTTAATCAAACGTTTTTACGTGTTGAACGTGCTCACAATTTAGGAAATCGAATCAGTTAATCTACGATAAGAACGTAAAATGTTATTAAAATTTAAGTCAAGTTTCTAGAGCACCAAATGCCCAATTGAGAACCAAACAGCCGCATCCAAATTAAGGAAAAATGAGCATTGAAATAACCAGTTGGCGAGTGCGTTAAGAAAGGAAATGGCGGGAGATATTTTGTGATATGTATTTCGCCATATGGAAAAAAAGGGAGACATTCAAAGGTTTTCTCAAAATAATGAGCTAGTTCAAAAAGATAAAAATCTAAATTTATAACGAGGAATTAATGAGTTTTCCCAAAGCGACCCAAATAGGCTGCTAGCCATGTAAGCTTCTTGATGTGTTGATGTACTCACCTCCACTGCACTGGAACGACTCCTCATAAAGTGAAAACTCTTCGCTTTCCATCGAGGAATTACTATTTATAAGGGGTTATCAAGATTTCCCTTGGTACCGACAATTAGAGGGACAAGGGAGAGCCGTAAAGTTTTGGGGAGTTGTGCCTCTTGACCAAATAAAATAATATGCTTATACCAAAGACAATGGCACTGATCGATTATGAAAGAAAAATAATCTTTATCACTTAAGAAAATAGTTCCTAAGAATCAAACAAAATAACGAAACGGGGGAGAGGAGACAAAACTTCGATGTAATTAGGCCAATAAGTAAATTTAATCAATAAGATGTTAATTTTATCCTATATGACTTTAATACGAGCGATTTCCGCCTGTCTGCTAATTGGATCTCGAAGTACCACGGAGGGATTTTGCCTAAGCTTTCGAAATGTTTTTAAGGCCTCAAATTACGGATGGCGGTTACTGGAAAAATAACCTTACTTTTACCGTTTTACTTTCATGTACGAAGTAATCGTGAAAGTTTTCAGATTTCAACGGAAATATCCATTTTGACTAGTTTCGTATTGACGTCGGTACGTACGTTCGTTCGAATCTCACATAACTCAAAAACGGTTTGCCATAGAAAATTAAAATTTTGTATTTAGGCTTGCTGTAATATCTAGTTGCGAACCTACCTTTTTGGTTACTACATGATCACCTGAAGTGGTACTTTATTTGAAGGTGTTCATAGATTTTCATCAAAAATTAGATTAAAATATAATGCAAAACTTCTCAAATTCGATATATAAAACTTATATATTAATAGAAATAACATATCTAATTTTGCTTAAAATTGGCAAGTCAAAAGTGGTACTTTACTTGAAGGCTATATTAGACTTTCATAAAAAATTATATTAAAATATAATGCAAAACATCTCAAATTTAGTATATAAGATTTTTATAATTATGAAAATAATATGCTAGATTTTGGTTAATATTGGCTAGCCGGAAGTGGTACTTTACATGGAGGTCATTATTGATTTTACTTTATTAGGTCATTATTGATTTTATTTTTATTTTTTTTACTTCCCGCCTTTTTTTTTGAACCACCGATATATAGTTTAATAGGTGTACAAGGAAGTCATGTGGTGCCACATCAGATATTTTTTTTATCATCGAGTAAACCATCTGATTATTTCTGCTCTATTAAATTAAACAATTATTAAAATAACCGGTTTCCGTATTTTTTTTTTTTTAAAGGAACAATATTTTTTTTTAATATCAGAGAAAAAAAGTGGGTAATTATTGGGACCGGTCACTCCCTTATCTAAAGGGGGCGTGGCCTCGCATTGTTGACATTGAGGTTACGTCCCCACCACATTCCCATATACGTTCATTCCCATATACGTTCACTTCTTTCTTGTAAATAATTACCGAAATATACATAATTTTTACGTAATTTCAATTATTACTGCTTTAAATAGATCACAGCTGACGATTTCCGCTCGCTACGCTCGCTCAAGAGATAAACCCCAAACGTTTGTTTTCAATTGAGGTCGGGTCCATTAAAATTATCTGTCCTTTAAATTATTACTTAAACTTCCCCAGATCACCGGAAGTCGACAGCACTAACAATTTTAAATATGTAATTAAGGCAGTAATAATTTTAATGATTGCAATGAATACGCGGTTTTCAAAAACCAGGACAAAGGGGAAGAATGGTGGCGGCAACTGGTGACGGGTAGGGCTATAACCTTACAGAGGCCACGCTCCTATTGATAAGGGAGTGACAGGTCCCAATAACTACCAAAAAGTGGATTAGGCAGCTGACATTACAGTTTTTCGGATTCCGCAAAAAAAAAAAAAGAAAAGTGGGGAGACATTACTACATCAAATGTAATTTTCAAAGATAATTTTATTGTTTAAAATTACAATATTAATATTACCACACGGATACAATTGTTATTCAATTCAAAATGAGATATTTTTATAACATAACGTAGTTTTTGATAAAAAAATAATACCTAGTTGCAATTAATTAAACAAAAATGAAATACCTAAGTAAAAAAATATATCAATTTTACATATTAATACAATAATTATTCCATTTAAAACGAGACATTTTTAAAATTATATATAATATATGGTTTTGGATCAAACTAATAGTTGAAACGCCATATGGTGGAAGCCTAACAAGAGCACCTAAAGGTGCCTTTACACATTTGCTAGGTCTAAAGGCAAACATGTACGTATTACGTACATGTTAACGTATTACGTCTGTTAATTTCGGTTTTAAATAATATTATTTTATAAATAAACAATTAAAAATATAAAATAAAAACACATAAATATATAATTTATATAAATACAGAATTATATGGGTTTAACACGCTTATGTGGCGCTTCCCTCAAGAACAGGATCGGACTCACGTCACCCAATCCAAGCCAAGGAAAAGTATCCCCTTTATACATTTGATTTGCATAGTCTTGGCAAATGCGTAAAGGCATCTTAACAAGTAACGAGAATTCGCGGCAAGAGATTGGTAGACTGGATAGAACCCTTCCACAATCGTCCAACGATAGCTACAGAAATGGAAAATAAAAATTAAAAAACACTACCCATTCAATACTGACATTAATGAAAAAAAAAAAAATTATTTTCCAAATCCGTTTTGGCATTGGACATTCAATGGATGACCGTTATTAACCGGGAGGGGAAAAAACCCCGTAAAAAACCGAATAACCGAAGTAAAAACCGATTTTCGATTAAACCAGCCGGTTATTCTCATCCCTAGCTCAGATATCCTTTAACGTAATCCTTTGCCTCAAGAAAACTCTAGTCTAGTCCAAGGAACGTGTCATTAAATCTAACTAATTTATTCCAGTCAAATCTTGTTGAAAGAAATATTTTTTAAATTTACATTTTGCTATTAACAATTTTATTATTACTTTTAAATGATTTGACTTTTTATTATGAATAATTATAAATATCATAAATTATAAAAATGTAGCAATATTTTTACATATTAACTGTATTGACAATGTGTAAAATTTAATAATTATTTTTCGTCATTGGGAGCTCAAAGAGGCTTCACTGAGAACACAGTTCAAGAGTTTAAGAAGAAAAAAAATGCTTTTTTTAAGCAACAAGAAACATTTTGATCGAGAAAAAAAATTAATATTTTTATTTAGCAAGGAATATTTGTTTCAACAAGAGGTGTTGCAGCAAAAAAATATTAAAAGACATCGATGGCTAAACTTCGACAGTAGCGATACATCGGTCTAAAAGCATCCATGGTTTTAATGAAAACAAGGATGTCTGTTTGCTATCTCAACTCATGCCTCAAATACTCCTACTTATGTATTTAAAATGTTACCAAGTCATATAATTCATATGATATTCAAACATTTTTAATTCATTTATCTAGTTGCATTCGTATTTTAATACACAATACAATTAAATTTATTAAGATACTAATTTTAATATATTTATATAATATATAAAAATTATAGCATGTGTGTACTACATGTCACCAACAAAAAATGGGAAATGTACATGAAGAATCGTTGAGAAAAAAACTTGTATATTGTTTACTTTAGAAAACCCTTTGCTGACTAGACTATAAAGAAAATTCGATTTGTTTGGAAATTAGAAACTGTAACAATTATTATAATTTTTATCTCCAGATTTCATTTTTTATTATTCTCTGAAGGAAATCGCTATTGGTCAAATATAGACAAATTTTATAATGTTTCAAAATCACGGACACATGAATCTAAATATACATCCATATTTAAAAACCACAATGGTACCTACCTATCGGTCTAAAAACATCGATTTTTTTGCCATCTCTAGTCGTGGCACACATAGATAATTAAAAGCTTTCATTCAAGATGAGAAATACAGTAACAGTTAAGTGAACTAGGAAAAGTCAGTTAATTAATTTCATTATATGAAGAAACTGTACATTTGGAACCGCTTCATTACTCCATCGGATCTATTGGAAAGAGAAAAGTGTGTGCACCAACCAAGAAAGATCGACTCTAAGTCGATAGTTCAATAACAAATCCAGTTAGCGTTTCTGATTGGCGGTCAAATATGGCTCAGCGTTCGTGAACGATTTGCGGCCGCGTCGAAAGTTGCGACTTAGTAATTTCCAATCAACTTGCGTGACTTCGAGGCTTGGGCGCTGATGGAATAGTATGAAAGTGAAAAAAAAAATAATTGAAAAAAATTATCTCTTCAAATAGTTTATAGACTAGCAAATCCTAACATATTCATTAGACCTAAAAGTTAATTAATGGTGAGAGAATGGTTGATAGTGAAAATATGTGTAAAAGAAGCTTGGTTGGGGATACAGCAAATGAAGAAAAACTTATAATATTGTTTTTCGGCCTAAATTTCAGACTTTCATCAGGGCTAAGAAAAAACTAGAGAACAATAGAAGTAACAACAGTAAGAGTACCAACAACAGTAATAAAAGATACCAAACACTACTATAAGACAGTATGATGAAAAAAAAAAATGAAGTAGAAAGAAAAATATGTAAATCATAATGTGAATAATAAGAATTGAAGAAAAATATGTTAATAGATAATGAAAATAAAGTGATTTAAAATATTGTAAAAATTATTTCCAGATTGGCAGTAAAAAAATAACGAAACGACAATCTCCTTTATGAAATATGATCGATAAAAAATTGTATGTATGTATCATCTTTTGTTTCTGGTGTTTGGAATTGTGGTATTCATCTTGTTTTGGAAATCCCTTTGGGGCTAGTTGGCATGTTTAGGTATCGTGCCAGTTGGCATGTTTAGATATCGGGTCAGTTGGCATTTTTAGGCATCGGGCCAGTTGGCATGTTTAGGTATCGGGTCAGTTGGCATGTTTAGATATCGGGTCAGTTGGCATGACTAAGACAACTCGCTCCACAGCTGTCCGAACTAACCCCTCCATTACTGTTCATTAAAAAATAAACAGTTTTTGTTAATAACGAATAAATGCGACTTATAAATAAGGTTTAGAGAAATTAATAACCACTAAAAATAAGTCAACTGACCACATCGATAAATCCTCCACGATTTCTAGCACTTCGGATCACCCTAACTAATGACTTTGTTTTGGTGAAGTGCTCGTACAACATCCGCAAGTACCCTAGGAAGATCGCCGAAACCAATGGCAACGAGATTCGCGGTATAAAAACTGGAGATGGCCAGAAATGGATGATTCAATTTGATACGAAAAAAGTAAAATTGTGCGAAAATTGAACCCATTTGTTGAAATAAACGAGCGCCCAACTCCTATATTTGTATTTGATTTAAAATGTTGAGCTAATTGTATTTGAATAACTATCAATAGGCATAATAATATGCAGATTTTATTTTTCTTGTTCCATTTAAATTCTAAAACATGTTATACATATTTTGATAAAATAAATTTTTTTCAACAAAAATTACTGTATTCTGCCCAAGTATCCCTATCGATATCGCGTGACGCCAACTTACCCCAAGGGGTATGCCAAACAACCCCGCACATGGAGTGATTTGGCACAGTTGCTATTAGTAAAAGTGTTTTTGGAATTACCTAAAGATGAATTTAATTAATGGATCCTACACGATTCTGTAGCTAAAGACTAAATATACGCCTTATTCATCAGAATCCCTCAAAATATTCCCATAGAAAACTAGAAAAACTAAAATCAATGCCTGCTAGTCCTAATCTATATGCTAACATAAAATATCAACAGATTTTTTTTGTTTAGAATTATTCGAAAATAATGCATACTCGGATAAGATAAAAAATGATTACCATGCTTCGATAGCCTCTGATAACGAGTTCAAAGAATCTTCTTCGAAAATGAAGTTCCATTTTTTCAGAACTACTGGAATTAATTACACTTATGCATTATCTTCGCAAAAGAAAAGAGAAATCTAGAAATGATTTTGCAACCCTCCATTACCTGTCATTTCGTTTTGCATTAGTGCATTAATCTGTGAGCATATCTTCCATGATAATGAAAGTACAGCTGTGTTCAGAGCGAAATTTCCCTAGATGGGGCATCCACAGAGTGTGTTATCGTGTTCTTTATATTGAGGAGTGCAAATAAAAAATATCTGATGTCGACAAAACATGACTTCCTTGTACGCTTATTAAACTATAAATCGGTGGCTCAAAAAGTGATCCCGAATTTGGTTACAAGTTTCCGAAGATTGCAGTATCTCAAAAACGACACTTGGTGTCGCGACATCCATCTATTGACACACACACACACAAAAATATACTCAAAGACACACTCTTGTTTCTGGAGGTCTCATTCCGTTATTATATGTCGTTTTCCTTACGTAGGTAACTAGTTTCCAAGAGATTTTTTCATGTTCCGTGACAACATTAAAACTGCCAATATCACTAGATAAAGCATTGGAAATAAACAGTTTCGACATTTTCAGCGGAAAACCCCACTTAAAAAATATCTTATTCTCCTGCTGCAGACTTGTTGTCCCCAACAAATGGGGAGGAAAACCAGTATTTTACTCTCAATTTTAACACTTAAAACAAGTAATAAAAATGTTTAGTTGGATTGGAAACCAAATTGCGTTTGTAACCTTTATTACCGAAACATATGATTTCTATATTTAATTTTAATATAATTTTTGATGTAAGTTTATTAAGACCTTCAACTAAAGTACTCCTTTCGGCTCACCAATTTTAACCAAAATCTAGAAAATACATTCATATCGATATAAAAGTCCTATTTACCAAATTTGGGAGGTTTTACAATATATTTTAATATCATTATTTGATTATTTGATGAAAGTTTACTTCAAGTAAAGTACCGCTTCCCGTTTTCCAATTTAGACCAAAATCTAGTATGTTATTTAAACCAGTATATAAGTTATAAATACTAAATTTAAGAAGTATTCATAGTATTTTAATATAATTTTTGATGGAAATCAAGAATGACCTTCAGGTAAAGTACCAGTTCTACTGATCAAGCAGTGACCAAAAAGGGAGGTTCACAACTAGATTTTACAACAATCCTAAATGCAAAATTTCAACTTTCTAGGCTAACCGTTTTTGAGTTATGTGAAATACGAACGTACATACGACCGAACGTACGGACAAACGCATAGTACGTACAGACGCCACGACGAAACTAGTCAAAATGGATATTTCCGTTGAAATCTGAAAACCGAAAATTTTCGCGATTACAATACTTCCTTTACTTCGTACAAAGAAGTAAAAACATAGAAAATTTGGACGCAGAATAATTTAATGCCTTAAATGCAAATAAACTATTCATAATCAATAAAATTTAGCTAGAACGACCGTGAATGTGAAATCCGGTGTGGATTTGTTTGGACTATTTCAGAGTGGCTGAAATTTTATCGTTTCCCAACTCCATGACGCTACGTTAAAATCCAAACACTTGAATTTACCGTGAATATGGAAAACTAAAAGAGTAGAACAATGGACTGCACAGGTTTCAGGCTGTGCTATATATAATAATAATATATATACAATAATAATAAGAATATATAATAATAATAATAATAATAAAAAAAATTCGTCAGTAAATATAATATAATTAAAATTTATGATATGGGTTGTACAATAATGTGAATGTGGATAACTTGCAATTTTGTTTATTTTTTAAATTATTAATTATTACTTTTGATAGATAGGGACAGACACCAAAGATTATTTCTAGCACGGTCTACAGGATTCTGTTAATAATTATGGATAAAGACACATGCGGTGTTTGCATAACCATTACACACGCATAACCATGGTATTATTATACCATCCATAGACACCATAAGGCATTAGTAAAATATTATAAACATATTTTTTCCTGGAGATATGTTTTTTCCAATTTTGCAAATTTCATGCCATTTGAAGATGCTCAGTGAGTGGCGTCTAAATATTATGACTTTGATTTAATAATAATTAAATTCGTAAATAAAATGAAATAATAATGAAATATTCTACGCAATATTTCTCGAAGGTCTTAAGGTGTTGCTCTTTTTTCGAAGTATGATGCTTCAAATCCGTAAAAAAAACAGTTGAAAGGATATTAGTTTAGTGAATTAAATCTTTTATGTGTTAGAAAACTAGACGCGAATTGAGAAATTTTGAAACTAAGAAATAGCAAGTAATATTCATTTTTAACCTAACATTTCATTTTCTCTTAAATTTCGTTTCTTTTAGTTATTCTATTCCCCAAATAATAAGTTCTCCACTTATTCAAATTTATTTCCTGTTCTATCAATATCACCGAAATCATAGCCTTTTATATCTGTTTGTAATGAAATACAATAGTTTGTTTTAACCCTATTTATTTCGAGACCCACTTCGTTACCGGATTTTATCAACGTTGTTCTATTTAATTAAATAGTTTCCGTATCTTTACACTAAAATACCAAATGCATTAGTATACCCAAGCGCTATTCTACCACCCTGTAGTTAACGGTTGAACTTTTTCGAATTACATTTCTAACGATATATTCAAGAGCTAAATTAAATAAGAGGAGGGAAAGAAAATCGCAATTTTTTTTTTTTTAACTTGAACGATCCTTAATCCTCCCTCCAACCTTAATAATAACAAATTCGCACATTATTAATATTAAACAATTTAGTATGGAATTAAAATTGAAGAAAAAATAAATAAATAAAACAACAAATAAGAATACTTAAACACACCAAATACAATTTTATACAACTACTTTACTACAAAGTACTACAACTATATATTAATTAATTCAGCTAACGATTACATACATATTAATACATTAAATAGTATATATAACTACAATATAACATTAATATAAAACTACAAAACAACTAACATTATTTTATATTTATTACTATTTTATTAATAAATTAATTTATTATAACATTTGTATTATATTTTTTTTTAATTTTAGATTCCATAAAATGTTATACGTATGTAAATACAGCCCTCTCTCATGCCTGACATGACAGTTATATTATTATCATACACGTGTCTGCTTATTGTAGCGGTATTGCTATGTCCTCACCGTTCGACTTTCGATTCGACATGAGGAATAGAGAAGGGAACGTGAGGTATGCGATGTCAAAAAACTATTTTTATTTGATTATTGATTTTAAAAAGATGAATAAATTTATGCACTGAATAATAGAATAAAGAATAAATGGGTTTTTCATTATTTATTACTTTTTTTCTGAATTAAACTTACCCGGCACTGGTTAGGACCAATGCGCCTAACCAAAGTTGAACAGTGTGAACATAAGAGTGGCAGTTCTGGACAAAAAAAAAAATGATAAAAAATAAAATCATATAATATAACATGATTTAGTAAAATTAAAAAAAAAACGGTTTTTCCATTGATCTAAAGTTCGAATTTAAACAGTTCAAAAATGTTATTATAAACGACCTATTTTTTCTTAAATTTGGTTAAGGTTGATAAGTCATAAAACTTAATGGTTGTATTATAATTTCGCGTCCAAAATGAAGAGGTTAAAAAAATATACATTTCTACCGTTTTAGTAGGAACAAATCTAAGAGATTAACAATAAATAACTATATTAAATTTTTAAAAAATAGAAACTAATGATTATTCAATCATTTTTACATAATGACGCCTATCTGTATAGGCATTGTTTTCTTTTTATCAAATCTGTATGAACTGTTTGATACAGAAAAATAATAACCTTTTAAAACGTGCTTATAATACTATTAATACCACATATTACATACGTGCTTTTAATACCACATATTCTTCTTTATGAAACCTAAATAAATGTAAACACGTTTTATATTTATAAGAATAACCCCATCCTGGTTGAGGATTATATGATAGCAGCGCCATCTGTAGACTATAAGTATAGCCTATCTGTTTTCGTAAAATTCCACAAGAGTGTGCCAAGTAAATTTACTTAGCAGAAAAGGTACTGAGATCTCCTTGATGAAATTTAAAACTAATATAATTCCAATATTACTGGAGAAAAATATACAAAAACAATTTACTGATTGATTTATCAGGTTATAAAAAGATATTCAATCATTTAGTATAGATTCATTGGAATATTTGATCATATATTTGGTTATTATACTTTCGATACTGTTGAGAAGTTAAAAAAAAAATATATATATATATATATATATATATATATATATATATATATATATATATATATATATATATCAAATCCAACAATTGGTTTACCATTTAAACAGAAATGGTTAAGCAAAATGGTATTCAAATTGTAATGGAAAATATTCTTTCCTCTAATTGTTAAAAATAAATAGTTTCATATGTTACATTGTATCACTCAGGTATTTATCAATAACATATTAATTATTTTTTTGGCTCACCAATACATATGTTCTATCTACGAAATATAAATTTGTTATCAAGAAGAAGTCGGTTGGGAGTGTGTTTAAAAGGAACAAAGAATAAATATACTCGTCTTCACTTATAATTTATTTTTAAATTTTCATGATATCTTCTTGTGCTTAGCCAAGATGAAAGCCTAAAACTCAGGCTGAAACGTTGGCACACATTAAAAGAAGTTTTACACTTCTTATGTCTTTTCTCTCTTGACTGCACCCCCTTGATTATATTTATGGTCAGCGATATCTCCACCATTATAAATTTGTAAGCATACCATTTTTGTCTAATTCATTCCACAATCTATTAAATTTGTTTTAATAAGTTTGATCATTTTAATCGTTACATTAACATAAAACCAAGATTTTTCCTATTAGAGTGGAAATGTTACTCACTGGCCTATTTTATTACTTTATAAAAATATTAGTTTTAGAAGATATTGATCAGGGAGGGAGGGAGGAGGGGAGAGGGGGTGCAGACAATATAGGACACAATGATAAGTGCAACTTCTTTTATGGTACTCGGTTGGTGCTCAGCAGTACACCTCTGTCCAGATGATGGCCTAAAACTTAGGACGAAACTTTGGTACACAATAAAATAAGCCATACTTATTATCGTGATCTTTATTGACCGCACTCACGGACCAACTTCTACTTAAATTACATTTACATGGTCAATTTAACTCACACCAATATAAGGTTATTAAATCATAATATTAAGTAATTTTTAAAAATAAATTTAAAATTTAAGAAACTAATATTTTTGAAGCTCTTCCTTCCCATTCGCAAAACGAGAAATTGCCAAATACCAGAATGGATTTAGAAGAATAAAATCAACATATGATTCTTAAAAAAGGCATGGAATACAAAATGGTCACTCATCATCATTTTATAGATTTCTGAAGCTCATATGACAGAATAAAGAGACCAAAGCTCAATGAATATTTTCGCAGTTCATTGTAATTTTATTATATATTTTAGCGGTTAAGATTTTTTAAAATGTTTTTTATTGATTCTATATATATTTTTCATAAGTAATTTTGGTTTCTTTTACGGACTTTAGCGGTTTTAAATAATTTTGATTTTGGATAAAAATGATTTTGGGATCCCATCAAAGTCGCTCATCCATCTATGTTCGGTGTGCAGCTCAGGTTCTTCTTGATTCATTCCTTGAATTTATGATAAAGATAAAATTAAATCAGGGAGATAAAGTGGCTAGCTTTTTAATCACACCTTATAAATGGATTAAAAGAAAATCCAACATAAAAACTACAGTTATCATTTATGACAGGGTGGCATAGGTATTTGGCTATGCAGACGATTAGGATACAGTTGCAAGATCTCCAGATGCCTAAATAGATGCTTTCCTTAGCATGATGTAAGAATCTAGAGATATGGGGCTAATTATTCAATAGAAAAAAAACAAATGCCACAATAGAGAAATATAAGAATTATTTAGAGAAGCAAACGTTCTCAGGCGTTATTTCAAGTGTGGTTAACTAGGATGGACAGTATATAAAGCAAGATTGAATGAAGAAGAATTCCAAAGAAACTGCTGCTGGATATTATACATTTCAATCAAGATAGTGATTTTAAAAGTAAACTACAAAACCTAAAAAGGTATTTTAAAAATATATGCATTACAAAAAGGTTCACATTTCTGTTACAATCATTCACCTCAGAGATATAGATTAATGTAGAATAATATTCTGCTTCTTATGTTGGCCAATAGAAAGATAACTATTTAGATATTTTTACCCATTCAGAAAATAATGTCTTACTAATACATCCTTTGTCGTTAATTCTAAAATCTCTCTAAACTATAAGGAATATAAGTGAAAACCACTAAAGTACATTGCACTCACTTAAACCATAGTCTTGTATCCTCAAGCACATGTATATGTTTCTATTTACTGTCTTCCAGATTACTTTTACTGCCCTAAAAAAAAAAACTTGTTTTTATTCAAATTGTAAAATGATTATATCTTCTTCTTACTGTTTTTTTTTTTTTTTTTAATGTCTTCTTTCTTAGTTTTTAAACATTTTTCTTTTAAACTACAAAAAAATTACTCAACACAATAATATTGGAGTGAAAATAAATTATGATTAGAAAACTCATAAATATAGGGGAGAACGGGAATACATTGGAGATGGGGTAACATTAAACACTTTTTTATTTCCCGCATTATTGCCTTTAGAAATTGAACTTTCCTGTCAGTATTTACCAAACTAAAGTGGACCCAATGGCTCAGTACATGTCAGTACAGTCTCTGGTCCAAACCGAAAAAGTAAGTATAGTTTTATATTTTTGTTGCATTTCTTTTTAATATTACACACAAATGTTACAAGCATTGTTACATTTCAAATGCAAGAATTTTTTTAATATAATCATGCCTTGTTATGTCATGAATGACAGAAATTTGGATAATTAATGTTTTGATTTGACCTTTTCCTGAAAGCTCTGTGTTATTGTTTGTTTGAAAAAATGGTTGTGGCTTACATTGGACAGGGATTTGCTTAATTATTCTGAAATGGTGGATAATTCAATTGTATTTACAAATAATATATGCTGCAAAATAGTTCACACAGAAGGTGTAAATATTTTTAGGAAAATGCGTTAACAAAATTTACTTATTATCTTTATATGCTAAACATTTATAATTATTAACTTTTTTGTTTTTAGTCATTCTTTTCCATCTCAATTGTGATTTACATTACTTTTTCAGAAATTAATAAATAATTGATATTATTCATATTGTTTCTCATTTTGTTGTTCTGTAACCCCCATGTGATGTCCCATGTAACTCCACCTTTGGGGATATATTGGAATCTTTGAATACCTGCATATTTTAATAGTTACAACTTTAACACACTACAGAAGAATATCCATTAGCATTCAGTGGCCAAGGTAAGGGTTTTAGCTAATAAAATATACCTTCTTGATTTTACAATGCATAAATGAAAGGTGATTAATGAAATTTGCCTTTAAAATTTCAAATGTATTCCTGCTCTCCCGTATATAATCTTATATCAAACAGTCATAATACACAAAGTAAGTGTAGAATATATCATTTGATGATAGCTATTGTTTTTAATAATAAGAAGTACAAGGAATACTTATTCACATAGGAATGAAAAATCAAATTTAATTATTTAAGAAGCTATAAACTCTAAGTTTGCAGATCAAGGGCAGTTTGGAATCATTTATAGAAATAAATTGTGATTGAATTATCTATCGAAGTAAATTATTGAAATACTGTAAACTCGTATACTTACTTATATCTCTAAGCAATTAATTGTAATGAATAAAAAACGACTGAAACAAGTTAAAAAAATGTTTTGCAAATTTGCAAAATGGCGGCTAGACAGCGCATTCTGTTGGCTAGAAGATAGAACAAATAGCTCTTGTCGCCTTTTGGCTGTAAATTAGGCTAATATACCTAAATATAATAAACTAGTAAAAAGTTAAAAAAAATATTTATATTAGGTATTATAATTTTTTTTTTTTTATTATGATAAATTTGTATTTCTGTTATTTCCTAATTTGGAGGTATTTTTATTCTCTTATATGGATAGGCAATTATTCCCTCCATAATGATTTAGTAAAATCAATTTTAGTGGCATTCTTGTTTTAGAATAAAGTCTGTAAAGTTTTGTTAATAATCACCATGATAACTTCATCTGTATCAAATTTTTGAATTAATAATTATCATTCAGATTATTTATTTCTATTTAACAGTTATATTTGTATTATATCCAAATGGGTTTAAAAAATGTGTTGTAAGTTGTTAATTTCTTGCTATACACATATTTGAAATGAAATATATTTTGACTTATCTCTTATTTTCATAATTTTATTCCTAACTTTTGTGAAGAATGAAATTCAAGAGAATAAGGCTTTTGGTTGATTTGTTTTAAGCATTTAGAAGATGATAATTCAATATTTTTATAATCATTCGTTAAAATACTTAATGAATACTTCAATTAATACAGTTTGCTGAAAATGAAATAACTTATAAGCAATGATACAATATCCTTCTAATAATTTTTCAAGTATAGCTAATATGAGTAACAAAGCAGTATTGGGTAAAAAATATCTTTTAAAAATAGAATAAATATATACCTGTTCAAAAATATTAATAGAAATAGATATTAATAAATTTATTTGAAGTTAACAAACATATTTTTTTATTTATGATTATATTATGAAAAAATAATGACTAATTGATGAAACTTAACTGCTTTAAAGTTTGAATGTATTTATTGTCAAAACAATATTTGTTTATTTCCAAAGAACAAATCTATTTTTACATCTTTTTTTTTTTTAAAGATTAATGATATTTTTTGATATGTAGAGTTGCACTCCTTTTGAATAAAACTTTCTTTTATGTTGTATCTATGTTTTTAATAACAGTTTTTTTTTCATATTCTAGGATATTTTGATTGTGTCCAGTCATCTGAATGATAATGACAGCAGGAATAAATGTCATTCCAGTGCAATCATCTGCATAGATGCTGCATAGAAAATGGTTAGTCATTGCCGTCTATTGCCAGTGTGATGTTTCCTTTCTATGGTAAGTGTATCCACAGTATTTCACCAGTCACTGAGGTCATTTGGCTATTATACTCTGAAAAAAATCGCTTCTAATTCTGAAATGCATTGTCTTTTTGAAATTATTATCTCCAAAATATAATATTTGTTTATTCACTGCTAATATCTACGTTTTATCAATAATTATTATTTTTAACGAAAATTAATAACCTGTTTCTTCAGACATCTGTCAGTGACCCCAGTTTTAATTAATGATTTGATTTTAAGATCTGTTATTACTTAAGTAGAATGATTGAATCAAAGTTACATTTTTTAGAGAATGAATTAGGTTGTTCATATCCGGGTCATAAGAGCATAGAATAGTGTTGAAGAAAGTTAAAAAATTTTAATTTGACATTACCTTAACATATATTTTATCGTTTTGTTCCATTATATGAAAACTAGTTTCCTTAATTTTCAATATTTGGCAGATTATAATAATCACAATCTTCAATCATCAATTATTTAGTTTTTCACCAACACTCATTCTATTAACAATGGAAAGATAGTTATGCTTAGAAAGTGCTTACAACATTGAATAATTTCTTAAACCTTCCATTTTTAATACTTCAATTAAGTATTTTTCATTTACGAAGAAGGATTTGAGATTTTTTTTTTCTTTTCTTCTCTTTCAGTAAACTGGATGAAGGTAGGTCTTTACTTTCTTAGATGAAATCCTATATTTTTATAGGTATCAAAACAATTCAGGCTCCCTCTACAATATTTATTTATTAATTACATTGACGTTTCAGGAGCCGATGTTTATTAATTCCTAGGAATGATTTTACTTAAATGACAAAATAAGAAATTATATTATTATAAAAATGGTAATACATTATAAAGAAAAATAAATTCTAAATCTGGGATATGCGATCCCTAAAAGTCAATAGCAAGAAATAAATAAATATTGATGAAACGTGGATTGCTTTGATACGCATAAAAATTGAGTGCTGACTTCTTGTTTACAAAAGAATATATATAGGTCTCGGGCGGTAAAAAGATCAGTTTCACAGGAAAGCTAATATAATGTTCAGCAGTTTACTATAAATTGATATTTCTTCTATCGTTAAATTTCATGTAAAGTAATTGGGAATAATGCCAATTTATAGTAGACTACTAAAAATTCAATTGGCTTCATATAAACTGGTATTTTGGATTTCTGACCTTTTTACCACTCTTGACAGATATAAATTCTACATTTTTATTTTTTTAAAGAATATTTTTTGATGAATTCTTTAATTATTTTTATACATCTACATTTTTTATCTCTTTTCTCCTTAATATTATTATGTTATACTCATTTATATTTACTATAATCATTATTATTTTCATCTATCAATATTTTGGTTTTTGCTTTAGTCTTGATGATCAGCTACATTGAGGGGTAAAACACTAGTAAAATAAATAAATGAACTCTATGTGTCTTTTACTAATTTCTTAAATACATAGCATTCATTGTACATTTTTTGGCAAAAAAAAAAAAAATTCTAAAAGTTTGAAGCATCATATTTATTTTCATTAAAGTAACCATTTTTGATTTGTTGCATTTCTTCACTTAGGCGAAAATAGGCATTATATCTGTATAAAATTCATTCAAAACCAAAAATGCCTTGCTTAAATATTATATAAGACTGCTGATATTTTTTTGTATATGTGGAATTAAGTTTGTATTAAGTTAGTTTGTACGAAAGACTAGAAAAAGAAGAATTTAGAAGGAAAACAAATATTTTAAATTCAATTTCATTTTTTTCTCAAAAATTTAATTATTACCAATGCATTTTATCTATTTGCTTTGTATATTGTCCTAATTTGGAAAATATAGAGAATTTTAGAAAAAATAGGTGGTATATTGTACAAGAAGATGATATATTTTACAAATGTTAAGAAACCTATAGACAAAATATAGAAATTTTTATTTTACATGATTATAAATATTTATGAAGAGATAATAAATGAATTTTGTACATTTTTAGGTAATAGGAGACAAAATTTAAATACTGCTCATTTTCATGATGGATTATTCTCATTAATCGAATTTGATAAATTATTATTATTAGAGTGCAATCTCAGTAATCCAAATCAATTGCTGCAGGGAGGGTATCTTGTCTACATACAATAAAAGATTAAAACCTCATACATACCTAAAATTCATTAACTGGATACATATCTTTATACTCACTTGAAAACATTGAATTTGTATAAAAATCAATTTTTTTAAAGCACCATAAATCTGGACTATTTTGGCCTTGGGCCTTTTTTTGGCTTAAATTAAGAAAATAATGAAACAATATCTATTCATCTCCTGGAACCAGATTTTAAACTCTCTAAGGTAGTTTCAGGTAGACTGCAGTTCCAAGCAGATAACAATGGACATTGATTGGTTCATTAGATTTAGTAAATACTTTTTTAATTATACCATTCAATACCTTAATCAATAGTATGATTGCATTATATATTAATGTTATTACAAAATTCTATTTTATTAAAATATTATGATTACATCAAAAGTATGACCTACTTTGGCCCAGCTATTTTTGGGCAAGTGTTTTGTATTATTACTGCCCTAAGCCCAGTGGCAGATCTAGATTTTGTGGGGTTCTGGATCGTACGATATTGCTGGGCCCTCTCTTAGTTAGGAGGTTTTGGATGGTATTGTTACCAGTACTGGAACTACGATTTTTACCAGAGGGTGCAAGCTGAATTTTGCAACTCATTCAATTATCATCACCTCATAAAATTAACTCATTTTATTGACTGAGTTAAGGTTAAAACATTAAAAATAATTTATGCAAACTATTTTTTCGCTTTACGTAGTTACGCAATGTTTTAAACAGGTGAAAACACCTGGAGCCAAAGTAGCCCCAACATAAGGGCAAGATTAGTTCAGCTTTAAAAAAAAAGAAGAATAACTCAATAAAAAAAAATTAAAATGCCATTATAAATAGCATTTATGATAGTCCAGTTGTGTAAAAAAGGTAGCCATACCTTAGAAATAGAAAAATACTGAGAATTATCGAGACTTGATTTAAAAAATTCCAAAAAGTGGGCCAAAGTAACCCGAATTAACGGTACTCAATTATTTTTGTTTATTTTGACTTATGGAGGAGCTTTTTCTTCTCTGAGACATAGGAAAAGGATTTGTTGCTACATTATATTGTCCTCTGTTACTCATTGTGTACAGTGATTGAAACAAGACATCTTCATGCTTTACTGTCATTTTATTTTTATAAAAGAAGGTAAGAGATTCTCTGAAAATAACCGCAGAAGAGTGTGTTTGTGTGGATGCCTAGGTTATCCTACGGGCCTTTTGCACAGCAACTACTATTGGCATAACCAATAAGTAACTCAACTCCTTATTAAGTCTTATTATTGCCCAAGTTCTGTTGCGTCTGCTTTGGCTGAAAAGAATTTTCTTCTCATAACTTTTTGAAAGTCTATAGGTGAGATTCTAGATACTTTGTAGTAATCCAGATCTGCCCCCTAAGGAGGGACTGGCCTAATTGCCATCGTGTATAGCTTCATCTTGGCAATAGACTTTATCAGCACTAACCGTATGGTTATCAATCTCATACATTACTTAATGCATGTTACTACAGAGCTTACTTAACCCTTTATATTATTGAGCATTGAAAAAAAAAAAATGTTTACCAATATATTTATTCTTTTAGACATCTAATATTTAGTTCTTGTGTTTTTTTTATGAACAAGAAAATTATTAATAGGAAATAGATGAGTTTTAAATTCCTCATTTCTTGTTTTTGAAAATCTTTGAACTTAATTACATGTAAAATATATATTAATTGAAATTAGATATTACTAAATTAATAATAATATTAATTATATTAGAATAGTTTGGAATGACAAAAAAGAAAATTATTGAAATAAAAAAAATTACTAAGATTCATCAAAATTACTCATTTTTTTGTTGTCAAACTGTGTCAATTTCTCCGATAATATTGAAATATTATCCTATCTACAAATCTGATGAGAAAAAATGGTTTAGAATAATTTTGATACAAGTTTTTTTAACAAAATAATAAAAATGATTTAATAAGACTGAGTTTTAATTTTTTGAGAGCAGCAATCCAGACAATCGTAGTTTGAGGGCAAACGATAGTCGGTCACTGGTACAGACGTTGTACCAATCTTTCTCTACTGCCTATTTTGGTGATGGTAGAGTCCTTAAAATATTTTTCTAGCCTTGCTGCCATCTATTATATCCCAAAGGAACTATTTGCAAAATTGTAATTGGCGTATTTAGTTCTAGTACAACATATGTACCAGGATTCTATAAAGGGTTAAAACACCAAGCAGTACTGAACCCTCTCCTCCTTGATGCTGATATAAATACCTGGACAGTCCATCTAACACACTACAAGGTTTCTGCAAAACACAAATCCTTCTTTTAATCATACAATCATTTCCTTCATTTGGCAGGACTGTCATGTTTGAATCCTATATGCACCTGGAAGAATTTAATTTGTTCCCTCTGAATGCTAACATAGCTTGCAGTATTGTACAGACAAGTCTTCACAAGCATGATCAATTTTTAGTACACGAAGATCCCTTATTGTACCTCTGAGATATGGTCAATGAATAGAATCATATGCTGTGCTGAGGTGACCAAAAAGCATGTGGACCACTTCATTAATTAAGTATTAATCTTAATACTTTTTCTTATCTTTAAAAAAAATAAATTTTTGAGAACCTTTTCGATAAAAGGTTTTTGCCTGAGCTTAATTATATTAGCAGTTTTTTCGACTTCAGTCCCTAAGAAATGATTTAGGTCTCCTAAATTCTTGATATTGAACTCAGTTTCCATTTTAGTAATTATATTTGCAACTACATTATCATTTCCTAAGAAGGTCATCCACCCATACCAGAATATAGATATTTTTTCCAATATATAAACAAGCATCATTGTATGATCTTTGTAAGCCATTTTCTACACAAAAGTTATGAAAACATTCGTTCCATACCTTGGGAGCTTCCCGAAGACTATACAGGGCACGATTTAATTAGAGAACTTTTTCATGAACTTCAGGCACACCTTCCGGAGAGTTAATGTATATATTTTGTTCCAGTTTGCCATTTAAAAAAGCCGACGGCACATCAAGTTGCGTTATTTTAAAGTCAATGCATCATTTAAAAACATTGTAATAGTGGATACTTTGGCTACTGGAGAATAATAATTTGCTCTATTCCTGAAAACCTTTTGATACTAAACATACCTTCTTGGCACCATCATCTTTGGTTTTAAAAACCAACTTAGTGTCTATGACATTGCATCCTTTTGGCAGGTCTGATATCTGTCATCTACCAAATTTATTAAGAGATGTCATTATCTATGGTTTCTTGCCGACCTAGAGCAATAGCTTTCTGGAAACTAACAGGATCTTTATTATCTGAGTATACACTGAAAGCTGCATGTAGAACATAACCTTTTAAATAATTTGGAGGTTTTATATGTTTTTTGGAAGTCAATTCTGGAGACTTAACAGGAGACGTTTTGTCATCTTGATCAAGGACTTCTTCAGGCTCTACTTCTAAGAAGAGGTTCATATTTTGCGGTATTATTGGAGGTATTTACAACTTCTGAGTATTTCCTATCTGATTTGTCAAATGTAACATCCCTTGAAATAACGATTTAGTTGATGGCAGGTACATAGACACACATAATAATTATTATTTCTGACACTTTTACCTCCCTCTCCCTCTCCTCCCTCCCCACGGCCACTGGTGCCAAATAGTAAAATAAATATCTGATGTAGACACCCCATGACTTCTTTGTACGCCTATTAAACTATAAATCGGTGGCCCAAAAAGTGATCCTGGATTTGGTTACTTGTTTCCGAAGATAGCAGTATCTCAAAAACGACACCCGGCGTCGCGACCTCTATTGGCGCCCGTCTATTGACATCTACCATTATAAAAATGTTAAAAACGTTTGGTACGGAACTTGAAATGTACATAATGACAATATCAATATGTGATTTTTAGCACGATTCGTATTCCTCCCTTCTAAGAAGGCTGGAGGTAAAAAAACCAAAACAGTTTCAGGTGAAGTACCTTTTCCGGCTATCAAATTTTAACCAAAATACACTATATTATTTATATGGATACAAAAGTCAAATATACCAAATTCGAGATGTTTTGCATTATATTTTAATATAATTTTTGATGAAAGTTTATTATGACCTTCAAGTAAAGTACTACTTCTGGTGATCATATTGTGACTAAACAGGGAAGTTCTCAACAAAATGTTACAAAAATCTCCAATACTAAATTTTAATTTTATGCGGCTAACCGTTTTTGAGTTATGCGAGATATGAACGAATGTACTTATAGACGTCACGACGAAACTAGTCAAAATGGATTCAGGGATGGTCAAAATGGATATTTCCGTTGAAATCAGAAAACCAAAAATTTTCGCGATTACTATATTTCCTTTACACAAGAATGTAAAAATGGACTAATTCGATTTTACATTATATCCATTGAAGATCAATTAACAACCGATGACATAATGTGTGTACTAAAGGAGTAAAATCTTATAATAAAGGTTAAGAACTCCTTGTATAATGAGTCTCTAGAACCGACTCCAGAACAGATCCTCCTGAAGATAAGAGGAAAGTGTGTTCTTGTTCTAACACAATAGCAAGGCATAAACTCTGATTACCCCGTTCGCATTACCTTACTCTCTCCACTAACTGTATGTATAGTTTGCCCATCTGTCGGAGGCCTTCCTTTCTTCTGTCGTGTCCTATCTCAATCGGTAGACAGTGAGAGTTCGGAAGGAAGCTTTGTTTTCGTGGAGCGAAGTCTGTATCGTGGGAAAGGAAGCCGATAACCAAAGGAAGCCTGAATCGTTACATTCAAAGAACTAGAACGATTTTTTTATATTTTTTATATACCTATATATTATTTTTGTTTACTTTTGGTGTATATGTACATGTACTATGTGTGTATATATCTATATACACACATATGTTCCAGACCTCAGTATAGTAGTTATTCCTCGTTTTTTGTTGTAGTTTTTACTTTCCCTTACCTATATACACACACACACAAACACACACACACACACACACACGCACGAACGCACGCACGCACGCACGCACGCACACACACACAAACAAGTACAAACACACACAAACACCCACACACAAACACACACAAACACGCACACGCACGCACAAACACACACACAAACACAAAAAATATCTGATGTGGACAACACATCAACCTTGTACGCCTATTAAACTATAAAGCGGTGGCTCAAAACGTGATCCTGAATTTGGTTACTAGTTTCCGAAGATTGCAGTATCTCAAAAACGACACTCGGCGTCGCGACATCCATCTATTGGCACACAAGCAATACAGCAATTCTAAATACAAAATTTCAACTTTCTACGGCTAACCGTTTTTGAGTTATGCGAGATACGAACGTACGTAGGTACAGACGCCACGACGAAACTAGTCAAAATGGATTCAGGGATGGTCAAAATGGATATTTCCGTTGAAATCTGATAACCGAAAATTTTCGCGATCAAAATACTTCCTATACTTCGTACAAGGAAGTAAAAAATAAACCAAATTCTAAGTTATCCATGTCAATATTTTTTAATAATATTTTAAACAATCAATATCGTAAATTTTAGCAACACTGTTTACTGACAAACAATTTTTATTGTTATTAGTATAGCAAAGCCTAAAAAGTGTGCATTTCAATGTTCCACTCTATCCGTTTTCCCCATTTACTATCAACAGGAGTGGTTCGATTTTATCTTAACGCACTGGATTTTAAGGATTTTAAATTTACACTCAATATCTAACATATAAAGTCGGAGATGTTAATGGAGAATAAACTTAAATGATTGTTTTAGTTAATATATTTATACATTAGTAATTTTGGGCTCTTCAACCACTTGAGTTATTTTAACCATGTACGCAGCTTAAAGGCATTGGTGACTTACAAAATTTAAGTTCAATTACAACAAAATGACATACAATTTAGTTCAAAACTAGAAATATTTTGAAATTTTAGTATAATTATCAGCTGGCTTAAGAAATAGTTCAATTTTTCTGCAGTCTAGATGCTTTTTACTTTTTACGCTGTAAAGGAAGTATAGTAATCGCGAAAATGTTCGGTTTTTATATTTCAACGGAAATATTAATTTTGATCACCCCTCAATCCATTTTGACCATCCCGGAATCCATTTTGACAAGTTTCATCGTGACGTCTTTCGTACGTACGTATCTCGCATAACTCAAAAACGGTTAGCCGTAGAAAGTTAAAACTTTGTATTTAGGATTACGGTAAAATCTAGTTTTGAACCTCCCTTTTTAGTCACTGCATGATTACCGAAAGGAGTACTTTACTTGAAGGACTTAATAAATTTAAATCAAAAGGTATATCGACATTTATTACGGAGAGTTCATTGATGAAGGTTATAAACCGATTTTTTTTCCACGCTGATTAAACAATTTTATTTATGTATTAAACTTGTTTTATGTGTTAAAATTGAGTAAAAAAACACTTGTTTTCCTCCCCATTAGTGAGCTGAACAAGTCTGCAGAAGGATACTAAGATATAAGTTAAGTGGGTTCTTTCGCTTAAAATGTTGAAACCGTTGATTTCCAATGCTTTGTCTAGTGACATAGGAAGAAAACGATAAATAATAACGGAATACGACCTTATAGAGTTTATGTGTATGTGTGTGTCAATAGATGGACGTCGCGACGCCGAGTGTGCACATCAGATATTTTTCAAAGTCTCTGTTATACCAGCCTTGAGTCCAACTTCATTCCATTTTGCTTCATACTCAGGATATGCAATAGCGTCAATCATACCCCGCAGAAGACACATTGAGACGGTGTACCCCTCGTCATAAGATATTCGTGGGTGACTTGTATGTCCTTTCGTTAGTCGGGTTAGCACTATCTCGTCTCTTCTTGAAACCAGAAGGTCAGCTCGACCAGGTAGTACTTATGGCTTTTCTATTCTCTTTATTTTCACTAACTCTAAACCAAATGCACTGCCATTTCTCCGTGTCTTTTCTTTTACTAAGGTAACGATTTCTTTCGCTAATGCAGATGTTTCTGCGACTTTTATAGCTTTTTATTCACAGCATTGCCTAAATTCTTTAGAATGATTTTGAAAAGTGGATAAGATGGTAATTATTATAGGGTGGTAAGTGAAATTTGGATGATGCGCGCACCACACCAGATTTTTTTGATCAGAAAGGTAATTGGTACCGAAAGAGGTTTATCACTTCGATGTTATATATATATTTGCTGTAATAGGCTATGCCGATGATTTGGCATTGTTGGGTGAAGATAAGGATGCTATTAAATTGAATATAATGTTGAAGGAAGATGAAAAACCTCAGAGGTCTTAATTCATCATACAAAAGCTTGAAATATCTGTAAGGGCCGAAACGTAGCTTCAATATTTTTCAATCACAAAATATAATGTTTAAGACATTGATTGGATTTATTTATAATTAAAATATAATTTATGAGATCTTCGGAAGTGTTGAACAGATGGTTGTGATCACTTTTATGCCTCTCTTATAAAACCGAAGGATATTGGTGTATTGCAAGATAATGAGAATATATACTCGTAGAATCAAGTAGGTCAGAAAAAAAAAATAGCCTAGAAGTAAGTTCTGCTATCGTTTAGAAAGGCTTTAACATGAGTTACCAGTAGATCACGTTTGGAACGTAGCGGGCATCATGTACAATTATCTGAAGTAGAAGAAGACGAGGGAAGTTTGCGATCTAGAGTAGGACTATCATCTTCTCTAGAAACTGCCTCTAGTAATGATCCAATTGTCAAGAGGGTTTTGAGATAGAGTGATAAAGTAAAGTTTCTGAATAGCGGACAGTAGTGGTTTATAAGTTTTTGATGAGATGTGGCTTAGAAGTTAAGATATATTATAATTTTATTTATTAGGATTCTGAAGGAATTACAAAAAAAGGGGTTTCAATTAGGCACAAAAGCAATTTTACATTAGTAATTCTAAAAAAAAGAAGAAAGAAAATAGAAATAAAAGAAAATTTGTAACAACCCTCTCCGATTATATTTACTAAATTGCAAAAATCTATTATTTTCGAGAAAATATGATAATAAAAAAAATGAAAAGAAAAAAAGAATGAAAGAAAAAAAAGATGATATTATGAAGAAAAAATGAAAATATGAAAGAAAAAAATGTTAATATAAATAATCATCACTCGGAAGTTTTACTTATTGAAGTTCTAACTGCGAAAACTTATCAATTTCACAAAAGAGATAGAAATTTATATTCATATATAATTTAAATAATGTTGTTGTACAGTTGGAGTAGAATTGCACTATTGGCTTTCCTGACTATTATTGACCTCTTGACCGATTCTTCCTTCGCTGTTGAAAATCGTAAGCAGGTATTGGTAGTCATCTATCTTCTATAGCTGCTCTTTTTTGCATGTTATTTCCATCCCTTTTCTGTGAAGCTCTTCCGACCATTCGTTGACAGCTTACTGCAATCTTTCTTGGATGCCAGCAATCAAAAGAAGAGCTCCTCTCTGCACAGAAATTAGATTCCAGTACCACAATGGTTGCTCTGATATTTATAATCATTTAACTTCTCTAATGACTGTAAATTTTTTGTAATAATTATTTTTTCATCTTTATTATATTGATATTTTCGAGCGTTTAATGAAGTATTAAATTATTGCAAAGTACATGACTGGAAAACATATACCTAACTATTGTATTTTTTTCATCCTCATTAATTAATTAAATACAATTATATCCCAGCATGGCTTAGTCCCTTTGGTTCAATACTAGTTTTTTTTTTAATAGATTTTTTCTCATTAAAAAATACACTAAAATCATGTCTGGTGATATAATAATCAGGATGCAGTCAACAAAGAATTTTTTTTTTATTATTCAAGCCGACATTTCAGCTCAATCATGCGAGGTATCATCAGGACTGAAATTAAATCAACGATACAACATATAGATATGTCCAGTAAAAAATACAAATAATAAAGACTATATACAGAAAACTTAGTAATAAGGATGTAAATAATATTATAATACAGATAATAATAATGCACGAGTAATATAAAAATATACTAATATTATATTTGTATTTTATATCAGTACCTTGTGCATTATTATTTATTACCTGCTTTATATTATTAATTACATCTTTATTAAAATATAATAATATTATTTTTGTATTTTTTATCAGTAGTGTATTATTATTACCTGCATTGCATTATCATTTACATCCTTATTACTAAGTTATCTGTATGTAGTCTTTATTATTTATATTTTTTACTGAACATATCCTATATCTCTAGTATCTTTGATTTAATTTCAGCCCTGATGATGAATCACTTGATTGAGCAGAAACGTCTGCTTGTATAAAAAAAATATATACTTTGTTGGTTGTATCCTGATTATTTATTTCGTCATTATAACATCACAGCTACTATATTGACATGAATTCAACGAACTAACTAAGCAGTCAAAGTTTCGTTAACACCAGTTCAGAAAAACTAAAGATCATTTAAATAATGATACAAAATGTAAAAAATAAATAAGGCATTAATGATCTAAAACAGGGGTTTCGCAGACTTCATGTCGCTGCGTACCACTTTGACTTTTCAGATAACTGGCCAAACCATAACCTGCTCTTATGATATTAGTCTTAAATGTTCGTCTTCATAAAAAGATTCAAACTGGTTGATAAAAGTTTGTTAAACAAACGAAACTATATATATTACATTAAATATGTTTAATAAAATAATATAAAAAAAAAAGTTCAAAAATCAAATTTATATCACATAACAATAGAAACAGTAACATTAACAACACCAAAAATTCTGCAGATAAAAGTGTATCAAACAAAAATAAGAAATTCGAAGGATATTTTCCAGTTGGAAACATTTTGTTTATTTACTATCAGAGCATCAATGTTAGGCCCGGTAGAGCTAAACTTGATTCTCAAGTCTTCTTCAACACTGATTGCTTCGTCTTTACTACGGTAACCAACCATCCTGAATCATTTTTATTAACTGTAGATTGTGCTTATTTATCTTATAATTGATACATTAAATAATATTAAAAAAAAAAAATGTTATTCCTCATTGAACGTGTTAAAAAGATGATTTTATAAATGACTTTTGTTTGCTTGCTCGCGTACCACCTGGAACATCTTATCGTACTATCAGTTGTTAATCGTACCACAGTCTAGGTACCCCTGGTCTAAAAATAAAATAAAGAGGAAGTGCATGTTGAACTATGCCTATTTGGTCATTCATTTATAGAATGTTGATGTGAGATGTGCTATCATTGGAAATTGCCTGAATTACCGAAACTTTGACTGGTTAGTTAATAATTTGCTATTTGTGAGACATAAGACTATGCATTGGATTATTCCAATAATAACTTAACACTGAAATTTTAGTTCGATTGTGGAAGAAGAGAGGGTGAGGGGGGGGGGGTAAACAAATGGAAAACATTTAGAATTCAAAATGCATTTATTAGTATATAAAATAATACTAAACTAAATAAATAATAAATAACTTAACCTAAGAAATAAATTAAGATTTTTGGTATCGCCGCCGCAGGTCATTAGGTGTCTTCTGTCCGTGAGTGCAGTAAGTGGGACGTGCCTGCAGCCAGAGTACTAAGTCTTGTGTCGTCGGTCGCGGTCACTGGTCACAATTAGAGTCTATGTACAGCAGAGAATTGAGGGAAGCTGAGCAACAGTCGTGAGGTATCTGGAGACTTTAACGCCGGATCGAAGTCACTACTTCCTGGCCTGGTTGGCCCTCGCTTGAGCGGAGTAGGCCAGCTCGTGAGCGGATCTGCCCCAGCCGTGACCGCCGCCCCCGTGGCCCTCGGTCGCGTAGACCACCTGGTGCGATTCGCCGCCGCCGCCGCCTCCTCCGACCAGCTTCTTCAGGCCGATGATGGCCGACAGGAGAAGTGCCATCTTGCCGACGAGGAGGGCCTTACCAGCGAGGAGTGCGATCTTCGCCATTGCCATCTGCATCAACATACCGCCCATAGCCACGGCTGCCATGATCATCATACCGCCTCCCTTCTTGTCACCACCACCGCCGCCGCCGTAGCCGTCCTTCTTACGTCCTGGTAACACAAAAACATTGTTAAATACATCAACTAATAACATCTGATTATAACATTAAAACTCTTTTCCGTCACTAGTGCCAGAAATCAAATCCAGTCGGATAAAAGGAGAAACCAAACTCCTTAGGTCTATGTTTACTTTGTCTAGCACACGCCCAGGGCTTATCTATCGGTTTGTTTTCATTCCGATCTTCGCGTGGAAAAATAAAAACATCTGCGAAATTAGAATAACTCGCTACAGAAGAAGCCAATTATTTTCATCCTGGTATCGAATTGTTGTAATGAGTAAAGTGTTATTATGTTTGACATTTAGAATTATTAGCTCACAACTCTTTCCTTTGTTATAAAAAGCTGATTAAAATGCATACAAAAGTAATAGCGACTTTAATTTTATGAAAATTCGAAAAAAAGAAAATTAAAAATATCATGGAAATCATTTTTTTTTTTTTTTTCTGGTGCTCTCTTATAGCATAATGTTTGATAAAACCGACTGATAGAATAACCACAAAATACAGATGCAATTTAATTTTTTTCTTTTGTTAATGTACATTTGATATATATAGCAGAGGTGCCCGACCCGAGGAACGCTGGAGGTTCGGAATTGGTGCGCCAACGGCCAATAGGTTTTTTGATCTTAATTTTGTTCTTTTGCAATTGCATCATTTTCTGAAAAGGCTGAAATAACTTCGAGTAGTCGAAATTAACGATGAGCAGGTAGATCATACATAGTTACTCCCAAGATATATTTTAATTGAACAAATAATAGTTATTCATTTTTTCATTATTCAGGTATTTTATGAAAACTTACAAAAGGGAGAACATATATTGAAAAATCAAGCGCCCATACTATATAGAAATGATTTTTATGAAGGTGGTATGAAGGTATGGGAGAGGAGGAGTGACTGTGCATTTGTGGTACATTCAACATGGCACGCCTTATAAAAAGTTTGGGCACCCTTGGACTATAGCAACTAAAAAATGTTTTTATTATCAACGGTGATGGGAAAGGAAGTTTCCACGGCCTCCACGATGGAGCTAATGATACTGGAAGGTGGCGAGTCGTGTAAATTACTCCTTCCTCTCAACAGAAAGCAGTGCCTTCATGATATAGGCATTAACAACCGCTCAGTGGAAAAACGACCGCAATGGTCTTTGTCACTTCGGTGTCAGTTTCCTTTGTGAAGGAGTTTCTTCCTCGAGCCTTTGTCAGGTTTCAATTGTGTCGCAACCTCAGCTTAGCCTCAATACACGCACTGAGTCTAACCTCCAGGGCGCATTATTCTAGATCGGATAATAATATCTTTTCTCCAATAATATTCATTTATGATCATGGGCTTGACTAGCATGTGGCAACATGGGAAGGGGGCCTCGATACAATCTAAATCTAATACAATATTAGATGAAGTAATTCAATTAATAACAAACATTGTATTATTATACATAACACAAAACCACGTATTTCTTCAAATTTTGAGGAAAAAGCTTAGGAGGCATCAAAACTTGGCTTCTGTAGGCCTCTAAATTCATACTTAAGCTAAGTACTCTATATGGTTTTCTTGAATATTTTTCATAACGAAGGCAAAAAATCATTAGGGGACTTCTATTAAAAAAAAAAAAAAAAAAAAAAAAAAAAAGTCTTCGAAGGGTTACTAATTTTTAGAGTACTTGTCCCAAGTTTTAAAAAAATCAGAGAAAAAATGAATTCGCACATATGAACCGGACAATTTTACTTGTTGGTCTAGATCTTGATTCTTGGCAACACATATTGGGAATGTCAAAAAAACAAAACAAGATGTAGGTAACTATATAAAACACGTTTCCTTAGATTTTTCAGATTATATCACAGATCCAAATAAGATCAATAATTTTGAAAACAAAAAGACAAGAGTTTATTTAGCAAAAATTGAACCCTCTATTCCATTTCATGAAAAATGGAATCTTACTCATCCTGGAGCTTACTACGATGTTGAAGTTTTGAGATGCGGTCAGCTGGCTTTTATAATAGAGAATGACAAAAATCAGGTACACTTTTCAATGTCTTCTGATATGCAAGAAGGTCAAGATATGGAGAGTATGTTCCTCGATGCAAACCATCATTATGTTTCTTCATCACATGAGTGCCGGTATTTACTTTTAAAATTAACGAATTTGAGGGTGGGAGATCTCAAGTTAGAGTAGATCCTTTTCCATTAAGATGGCCAAAGTTATACAAGGATAATTATGAAAATCAACAAGCCTTTTTTTTTTTTTATAATTTATGAATACGACTAAATATTGTTCCAACTATAAAATATTTTTTTTTAGTCATTTGGGCCATTTGAATATATCTTTAACCGGAGATTGCCGATTTCTCGCTCAGTTTCCTGAACATTCACTGCTCGATGACAGTAATTAGAAACGTCTGAACGCAGGACCGTGAACGGTGACACAGATATCTGTTGAGTCATCAGCCTCTTTAAGGAAATGGACCATTCTGAATATTTTTCGTTGTTATGTAAAATGTCAGTTTCTGCTTTTTCTGGAAACATATGATCATTCAACTTGATAGCCTTTCTGTAATTACATAAATTGAAGGCAGAAGGAAGCTTGAATAAATTAAAGGATAAATCTCGATACAATTAAAGTCGAGTTTAAAATATTTCCGATTCTATATTTGTTTTAAATAAAAAAATAAAAAAGAATTCGGTATGATGATAGGATGTCTTTTGTAATATATAGTTATTTTTGTTATAGAATTTATAACCAATATCGAAACTAAGAAACCTTAGTAGAAAGATAACTGTTAAGAAGGGCATGGAATTAATGTCTGAAGGTCGGTTTTGTACAAAATGTTTTATATTTTAACATAACTATTTCCAAGATGTCCCTGAGTTATAATCCATATTCGAAAGGGACATTACTTTTATATGTTCATATAACTTCATTGACTAGAAATATTCAGAAGAAAATTTTGAATATTATGGCAAGCTCAAGATTTTAATTGAAGAATTATTTTATTCGTTCTTTTATTTTATATTATTGATATCTCAATTTGTCGGTTAATTTAAGGTAAATTGTTCTGATAGACTTCGATCATCTAAATAAATATAATTCATTAAGAGTTATGAAAAAGAAAAAAAAAGAATATAAAAAAAAATAACAAAGCATTATAATAAAATAACATAATATGCCTGCTCTAGTTAGAGGACTAGAATTCCGAAAGCATGTACCACCGACCACAAACCACAACACTTACAAATTCGTCTCACACTTTTACTGGTCTATAATACATAGCTTTCTACTTTAAACGATTGAACTTATGAACAGTAACAATATTCCTGTTACTCTTGTATTTATAAACACCTGTCAAATATCTATAGATACGACCAACTAAATAAAATACCAGTCTGAGTTGTGCGCGGTCATGATTAGACACTTGGAATTGGAATTAGTTTACTTCATTTTTTTTTTGTTCCAAGAAACTATAATCAGAATGTCTTTAAACGTAGGTAAACGAAACTCGAATTTGAAAATACTTATTAGGTACGGATTTTGAATTATTATTTTTGAAAACATTAACATTTTTTAAAGTGTTTATGTACTTAGTATCCACGATTTATTAGTAATTTTTAAAAACATCCACAGATATCAAGTTTAAAGAAATGTGAATTAGATTTTGAAAACAAAATTATTTTTCAAATGGTTCTGTTTTTATGTGATAATGATAAAACACCGATTTTCTATCCATTTGAAATTTGTCGAAGTCCTCATATGCTTTGTTAAGTTCCAAGCGTTATTTCTTTAATTTTATACATATATCAACTTAAAATAAAAGTGACTTCGATTTTAAAAACAATTAAAATAAAACAACATTAAAAACCACAACTGCATAATAAATAAATTATTTCTGAGAAATTTAGAATTTTATCAAAATATCATGACCTTCGATAAATCCGAAAAAGTTCAAACCTGTTTTCGGTTTCTTGAGGAGAAAGTTGCGTTTCCTTCCTACAAAAGAATTTGAATAATATAGAAAAATTCCTCTAACCCATTTTCTACAGGAGAGACTAACAGGGCGTTAAAAGACCGTTGAACGATCCTGTTTTGTGGAAGTGAAAAGTCAGACTCATCCTTCTGCTTTTCGGACATAAAATCCGGCAGAAGTGTTCCATCGAAGGACGAAAAGAAAAGTGATTCGTCATCGGATGACCGGTAGTATCATCTTCTTGGTCGAAGAAAGTGTCTTTCCGTCTCATGAACATATTTTTTTTTTTCCTATAACATGAAATATGGTTTATACTTTTTGTATGTTTTTTGTGTAAAGACCGATATGTTTAATCTTGAAGATATTGAGTGGGTGGTATCATAGGATAGTTCTTAAACTGAAAGATCTCTACCACAAACCTTTCATCTAATGTGTACTCCTACAAAAGAAATTGTCATAATTAAAAAATGAAAATTTATATGAAATAGGAAGAGACGTTTCTGCGTTCTTAGAGGCCGCCAGCGAGGACTTCGTGAGGGATCAAAAGTCACCGGAAAAGGATGCACTCTTTTGATTCAGGACCTACTTATCCTCAGCTACTTCCCCAGTTCATTCCAACTATCCTCTAAATCCAGATTTTACATCGTTTTTAAGAATAAAACAAATATAAATGTGTATGGATAGTACAATTATATCAAAATAATGGTATTTGATAATAAATATTCGAAAACTGTTCTAAATTTATTACATTTATTAATTTATTTCAATACTAGTAAAATATCTACCATGTGTAACTAAAAAAGTGAATTTAATTTTATTTTAAACATATATGAAGGGGAAGTATTTACGTCGTGAAAAATTTCGAATCCGAATTTTGAACGGCAATACACGTTTTAAGGCTAAGTGACAAGTTTCGCAAAATGGTCTGTGTGTGTGCGTGTGTGTGAACAGTTTAGCTCAAAAACGAAATAATTACGAAACTGAAATCGTTTGCCACTGGTGTATTTGTAAAACATACTTGTTATAATGTTTGTAAAACATTTGTGCATTGGTGAAAGTACTGACCGATGTTGGCGTTGGCCGTTTTTCTTTCACACATCAAAGGGATTGGCCATTGCCATTGAGTTCCATCCACACCAGTGACAAACTGTTTGCCCAACGGGTTCCTCATTTTTACCTAAATATTAGATTTTAAAATTGCCGCTACTTCAAAGTTGACATTGAAATTATCAATGATTCATAACTTGATAACTTTTGGCTGTTAATCTTATTTATTGTTCTTAATTCGTACTTTTTTTTTTTGCGTTATTAGTTTAATCATTGTCGACCAATTCTTAAAAATCAGATAATTTTCGTAATTGAACCTCCAATCTATGATGTTCACAAAATATTTTAAATTAATGTATTAATTTTTTTTTTTGTAAATCACATATTTTCACAAATATTTGGCAAAAGATTTGCCGTGTGTGTCGATGTCCCAATTGTCCCCACTTTTACATTTCAAACTTTACAAACATTTGACAAGTTGTTTGACAAACGGTTTGAAGTGCCACTTTATATTATTGATTTAATACAATTTTCTCGAAAAAGTGTCTAAAGATTTTTATCAAACTCTTTATATCAATATAAAATTAAATGGTTTTAATATCAGTTAGGTGTTATCCTATTGAAAAAGTTTGACAGGACTTATTATCGAATTTTCAAAATGGTTTTCTCTAAAGTACCATTTAATTTTGTTTACTTGAAATAATCAACCGCCCCTCATCGTTAGAATTAATAATAATAGATAAATATAAACTATGAAAAATGTTTATTATCGGCTAAAGGAGAAAAAAGTATAAATATTTACCCAGATTGATAACAAATTTCGTATATAGATTTCATATAACAAAAGTAGTGATATAGACGTATAATATACCGTTGAAAGGCTAAAGATTTTAGAAAAATATAAAAAAATAAAATAAAGTCGTAGAAGGAAATGAAGAGTACGAAAAAAGCATGAACTTAAGCAATTGTCGTAGTTAATAATTTCTGCCTTTATATAATTTAATAGAAATTAAAAGTACCACGGAAACTTAATGGAATTTTCATGGAAAATTTAAAAATTTATTTCCATTAGGATGGTAAATTGAAAGCTCCAGATTTTTAATTTTTAATAAATGAATGAAAACAAAATTATTCTAGGGCAAAACGTACCCTAAGTATATCAATATTGCTAAGACTATTTGCTTGCTTGTCTGTTTTTATAGGATGCAGTTTAATTGCCACAGTAAAAAATTCTTATTTAATCTTGATACTAGACCGGTTTGCTATAAATATAGAAATAAAGGAAAGAAATTCTTTTTACGTTTAATAAAAAATCGTACTCTGAACTTGAACATTTCTTAGCCATGTAATAAATAATAAGAAAGTTTTTATATATCCTGCAAATTTTTATATGAATAGAATTCCTGAAAATGGATTACGAAAAATTATATCCACAAATAAAATAAATGGTAGCCATAATATTCAACATTTAATGATAAAATCTGCCAAATGCCAAGTATCATTGTGCTTTTGGTCTGACTTGTATTCGTAGATAAAACACGGATTGCTAAATTAAGTTTATTTAATTTTATTAGTTCTAACATAATCCTTTACCGTCTTAGCTCAAGATAAATCTTAGAGGAAGTCCTGATTAAAGGAAGGCCAGCGGTTATAAAAGGAGTTGATGTGCTTAGTTTTTTTTTTTTTTTTAATTTGGCCTCTATATTGAATAATGATCAAACTCCAAATTATCATAGAATCGCTAATATCTATTTTAATCTGACATGATTTTTAAATTACTTTTTCTCAATTTATTTGATTTAATTTACTAGTGTATTTGAAAGAATTATGGTCAGGTTAATCCTTTGATATAAATGTCTATAAACCTCCAGGCTTCAGATTGTCGGAACAATTGACGTCCATACATGCCCTACATATTTGTAATAATAAGTATATAGACATGTCTCTTTTCCAGGACGAAAGAAGCACTATATATTATATCAGAAATTTTAATAGATGCATTCCTATAATCTCAAAAAGCAGCCAACTCGGAAATATCAGGCCAAACCAACTGACCCATTAATCTGCCAGCAACATTCGTTAGAGGAAACGAGGCTTCTGCCTATAACTTAACTTGGGTTTAATGTTCATTTTAACAAAAACCCGTTTATTGAGTTGTGTCCCTTTCATTCTAGGTGTGTTATAAAAGTTCATATTTTTTAATTTTACTAAATTATTTTTAATGCTTTCTTGATATTTCTATAAAAATTATTAGTGGACGTCTATAACCGGGATTAGCCTATTGGAACTAAACAGATGTGCACAATTATTTATGAAACTTTATAGAAATACAAGGTAGTTTCATACCGTAAACATAAAATCTATATCAAACTTCTAAAAGATTTCTAAATTAAGTAATAATGAAAAAAAATTGTTTTTGGCCGGTCTCGTTGATTCTAGCGCGACCGTCAAGGGATTTAAATGGAACCTTGCGATCTTACGAAAACGACTTCTGGTTTTTCATCGCGATATTCACATCTACTTTTTTTTTTTGTTTAGAAACAAATCGCCGCTTCAGACCAGAACTCTATTATCACCAAATTCTTTTTTTTTTTTCTTTTTTTTCATTTAAGATAGTTTAAACTTCTGCGGATTTGATGCAGGATTTGACGTTGCATATCACTATCTATAACACCAAATGGATTACAACCAAACGAAAAAGTATCCTATCAAAGAATTGCTATCTTAAATTTAGAAAAGAATTATCTTATGTTAAATTGAAAAGCCTAACTACATTTTGAAACGGAGTTAGAATAGTTCTATTTTAAAAAGCCTTTAAAAATCTTAAAGAGTTTACTTGAGATAATGCAGTAATCAGAACTATCCTATGTTACATAAAAATCACCTTTAAAATGCTGTAAAGTGTATTGAGTCATAAATAAATTTATTTTAAATTTAAAAGTATCAAATTTATTATTTTGAATTTAAGCTCTTTAATAGAACGAAATTCACTACAAGATTTTCATTATATTTTAGGCCCTTTATGTTTTTCTTTTTTAATTTTTTTTCCTGAAATTAAATATCCGTTATTGAGATGAAATTCTTAAAAACAATTAATTCCTTCTATTGCTTTATAAAATATATTATTTTTATTTAGATTTGTTCAGGAATATATTACCTTCTCCTAGCTCAGTGGGTGGAGGAATGGTGAACCTGAGAGACCTGGAGGAGACGAATTGCGTCAACTTGTCGGCAATCATGTCATCGAGGGCCGAGTCCTTCTTCTGGGGGTCCTGGGGCAGGGAGGCCTCTATCTCCTGCGGAGACGCCTGAGTGCCGTTGGGGGCGGCGACGGGGGCGAGGCTGAGGTAGTCATTGATGACCAGTGGCCCACTCCTCAACGCTCGATCCAAGAGTGTCACCGCCCTCACCCTCAGGCACGTCCCCAGTTCCGAGAGCCTCCCGCACTTCTCGATGGCCCTCGCAAGAGTGGACATGGTGTCCTGCGCAGAGCCAACCGCTAGAACGGTTAACAAGAGGACGATGAGCTGATGCTGCTTCATGGTGCGACTGTGCCTTCTCCTCCCAGCCTCCGGCTCTTATAGTGGTCTCCCCTCCACCTTCGCCGTTCTGCCGCTGTACCATCCTCCAATTAACTAATGACTACCACTAATTGATACATTAGCCATCCTCTGCAGTTCCAACAATTACAAGAATATCTGCCTGTTAGCGAACGACTTCCAAAGACTTCTTCGGCCCCTCCGACTCTCATGTCTTCAAATGATATATAAAAAGACCTGAAGAACCGGCCTTACGCAGCAACACGCTCCAAGAAATAATTATTCAATTACGAATTCTTATGTGGCTGTTAAAACTTCAACATGGGTCGTAAATGCACTCACAAGAGATTTACAACCTTTTATCAAGGAAGTTCTTTCGTGAATCATTCAAGTTTAATTTTATTCAATATATTTGAGAATATTTGATTGTAAATAGTTGCAAAATTTAAAATATTTTCAGCTTTTCCATTTTTCAGGAATATCTGATATTCAGATTTTTGTTTATAAATATTTTGTTCTATATTGCCACTCTCGGAATATCTGGTCCCGTGAAAAGGATAGTTCAAGATTTCAAGAATAAAACTAATGAACTGCTTAATAGACTGATGAACCGAAAACAATAGACTTTGCACTGTATGAAAGGTCTTAGGGGGATGGAGGGATGCGTTTAAATCTGTTATACATATGCATACGTATAATATATATATATATATATATATATATATATATATATATATATATATATATATATATATATATATATATACATACATACATATATTAACTGTCGCGTCCTGGCTTCACCCGGGATAAGATGGCATTAATGTAAATTTAATTTCTTGACTGCAATTTTCTAACTAAACTTTAATTTCTCGGTAATTATAATTTTTAGATAAATTCATATTATATTTCACTACATTTTCGGATCACTATATTTGTTCCATACATCTTATAAAAGATTATTAGTAATACATGTACAGTTAAAACCATTTAGAAATATTGGATAAAAGGGGCATGCTTTCACAATCGCTATAATGATTTCATGCAAAATGTGTTAAGAATAAATTCATCTGATTCATATTATATATGCATATTTATATAAGGACAAAACGTAAATATAAAAGTTGTTTTTAACTTGACTACATTGCTACCTATCGGATCACAGAATATACAAATATGTTGTTTGAATATAATATTAATCAGTCATTTAGTTCAGAAGTTACAAGATCGCCAACGATTATACACACCTATGTATGTGTACATATATATATATATATATAATTGTTCTCTCCACTTCATTTGGACACTTCCATTAGCTAGATTAATGAGCTGAAATTCAACAATGTTTGTCCATTGAAGTTGGGCGAACATCTCAGTCAAAATTTGGATATTTCCAAATGTTTTTTCGCGGTTTTTAAGGTTTTCACACTTCAACTGCTTCTCCAGAGTGCGTTCAAACAGAGGGTTGAAAATTTATATGTAAATTGAGTTGCTGTGGGAATTTCAACTTTTTTCTCCCTTCCCACTCCCCGCCATTTTTGATATTTTAAATTTTGTATTTTGGGGAAAATATGATCTTAATGACGTCATCAGTCAGCAGCTCAAGCATTTTTTTTTCATTTGTTGTTTGGTTAATTCAAAGGCTATATATTTATCTCTAATAATTTGGATTATTTGGTTTTTTTCTTGTTTATTGATTATTTGATTCTTATATTTTTTATAAACTATATTTTATTGTTTACTATTTGAATAGTGGACCTTTGCAAGGACCAAGAAAAAAAAATCCTACTTTTAATCCATCCTCAATATTTGAAGTTTTACGTTTCAAGATACGTAGAATCAAAAAATCGAATAAAAATTAAAAATGTTCTGTTTCCCCTAAAATGTTTATAAGTCTACTAATAGGTTGAATAATTCCTAGATATTGCAAATTTTAATGTTTACTAATTAACGGAATGTTAGCAAACATTAAAAATAATTGGTAATTATTCTACCTTTACATCATTACTAGATGGACTATGATTTGTAGTAGTAATTAGTACCTAATTATACTACCTTTGTATCATTACTAAATGGAACATGGCTATTAGTGATCCTCTTAATCCTCTTAACGTATCAGAGTGAGGCAGCCGTAATGATCCAGAACTATTTCTAATTATTTAAAATTAATTTACTTAAATTATTCTCTCGGCCTGAAAGAATATCAAACACTTTATCAGGACCAAATTAATTGCACAGATTTTTTATGTTTCTTTATAAAATTTTGAAAGTATTAACAAATACAAATGCATACTTTGTAATTTTGATAATAATGCGTAATGCAAGTGGGTATATTTATTTACCCCCTTTTTTTTACCTTATATAATTTATAAGTTTATATTTTCTCTCTGTAAAAAAAAACATATTTTTTATTAATTTATTTCTGCATCTATGTTCAGGCAAAGTTCTATTTTTTTGTTGGTTGTTTATAAATTTTAGTCTTATTTTCTTCGAAGAAAGTAGATAATTTGCATTGTATTGAAGGTCATTAGAGATCGGCGGGAATGTATTGTATTTTATGTCCGCCTCATAACCCATAGAACACGACTGTGGGGTTTCTGAGATGTCTGATATATATATATATATATATGTTTTTTGCTACATTTCCAGCGGCCTCCTTTGGATCAAATGAGCTGAAATTCGGTATGCTCGGTTGTTTTCTGGGCAGAACAATATCATAAAAATGAGAGTAAATGTCAGTTAAAATTTCGTGAAGTTTACCTGAAATATCGCGGTTTATATAGTTTTGTGCATCTCTTCAGCTCCACCAATTTAGAGAGTTGAAAATTTGTAAGTTGAATTGGTGTTAGAGAAGTGCTTCTTAGGCGCCTCGACCTTTTTCTTCCACCCCCGCTGTTATTTTTATAGACTTACCCTCCCCCCCCTCTCTAACTACGCCAAATGCTCTTAGTGAAATGAAAGCCTATTGTATTTGAAAGGTAATCAAATTACCTATAAAAAAAAAGGTAAGCTCATTGAAATCGGGCAAGTCAAGATATGGCTTGTTAAACCCTTTCAACGTGTTTTTAGTCGTATTTTCCTCGAAATTTATTTATATCATTTTTCATTTTTTTTCCTTCCTCACTATCGAAAGTAGGGAAGCTTTTTATCTATATTCCATGTAAAAAATGAAAAAAAAAAAATAGTTCTCAGAACCGAAAACTTCCACTCACATTTTACATTTTAAACATCAAGGAACAAATTCGGTTTCGTGTTCGTCTGCCTGTCTGTCTCTAGTCAAATCCATCTGACGGACAAAATATGGTACTACCATTAATCCGATTGTGATGAAATTTCCAGGGATTGTGCGGATTGGTAACCTAGATGTTCACATATCATTTTAATCAAATTCCATCCACTAAAGCGTAAACTTATTTTCCTTGACACACCTATATTTCGAAAATGGCTTGATTTGAACTCAGAATTGAACCAAAGCTGGAGAATAGATGGGTATTATTCTATTAAAATGGTTTATTATCAATTTTATCAAATTCCATCCACCACTTTCCCTTATGTATGCGTATACCTATTTTTCTTGACATGCTTATATTTAAAAAACAGCTCGTCCCGTAGATTTTATTCTCAAACGACAAATCATTGACCTTGAAATATATGTAACTATGCACCAATAGAAATGATGAGGAAGCTATACTGACCATAATTGAATCGTGAATTGCAGAAACATCACATGTCCAATGTTTTCGATAATTAGATTTTTTTTTATCTTAATATTTTGACCATAGACTTAGTAGTTATAACAGTTGCAAGTTGATGTGAATTTCAGAAACCACACATGCCCTGGACTTGTGTGTTTTCTGAAATTCATGTATATTAGTTTTTGAAATGACCGCTAGGTGTTTCTGTCAGAAGTTTCCATTTTGTTTGGAAGTGTACAAGATTATCTTTGTATTCTGTTTCAATTATTTTCTAATTAATTAATGGGAGAAGGAGGATCAAAATATAAATCACTGCCTTGATTTGTAATGTCAATTGCTAAAGACCGCTTTGATAAGATAATGCATTATTTCCCATAGAGACCATATTATTTCCCTTCTGATCGAGATTTTCATGTCGTGAAGAGGAAACTACATGCGGAAGATCGTATTTTTACACATACGTAACATGAAAACTTAATTTTAGAATCAATTGTCAAGAATAATGTTATCAACTTACTATCAATAAAGTTTCCAAGTTAAATATTTATCATTTAGTGATGTATTAGATAATAAAAAGAAGTGGTTTAAATTTTACCGTAAGAAGTTATCTGCCAAAACAGAATGTAGAAACATTTCAGTGAAATAAAAAATTATATTCACCATAACGCAATTTATGGAATTTAAATATTCAAAAGAACATGTGCCTAGATGCAGTGGAAGTTGAAAACTACATTGATGCACTGGAATCTCAAAATTTGTTTTAATAATAGAAGTTGGAACAATTCCAGAAGAACCCAGCAAGGCATGCCCACAGAATTGTGTCTATATTAATTTTAAAAAATGAAAGAGGTAAATGAATTTTATTCGAAGATATTTGCCCTTCTCATCACAGAAGAAGAACAAGACGAATGCTATATTTTATGTATGGCATCATTACCCATCTTGATTAAACAAGTGTATGCAAAATTGTATCGCTGATTTTTGTCTATGACCACCTATTGACTTTAAACATGGAGGATAACTGCAAGAATTTCAATGAATTTCAGAATCCACACAAGATCACTTCACCACACAAGCCAACCCTTTTTGTATGGGACCATTGCCAAAGACAAAATAATGATAGTAAAAACATTATGTTTCGCTTGTATTGGTTGTTGTTTTACTTCAACTGTACACATTTTTTATTCACGGTAGGAATGTTTAGAAAATATTTAATTTAAAATAGTATTTAAAAATTACAATGGTTAATATTAAATTGAACAAAAAAAAAAAAAAAAAAATGTACTTAACTAACGTATCCTTTAATTACAATGGTTGATGCCTAAATAATTCCAGATGTGTAAATGTCCGTCTAATAACATGCTGCTCTTCCTACTTTGAATATTCCCATGCTCACTCTGGAATATATGTTCATGTTCACTCTGGAATACAATAACGACATGGACTGGAGGACCTCCCCTAACCATGAGAAACCAGATCAGATCTCTACGACATAGTTCGGCTCTTGGAGGATTATAATAAAAGACAATCCCTTTCTTCTAAGGTTTTCTCCTTCGACCGAATTGCCCTCTGCGTGGGCACCCTACTAGAGCACCCACATCTCCTTATTGACAATAATCCGTAGGAGGCAGTGAAACAATGGATAGCCCTAAATATTTGCACTCTCTCCGTCAAATATTCTGGTAATCCTTCAATGTCGCTATTAGTTAGAGGGTAGGATGTATAACGTGGGAACTGGTTCTTACTGGATGTTAGTGCATTAGGAAACTGCAGCGGCTTTTCTCAGGCTTTCGGATAATCTCTGTCTTAACGAGACTTTGTGCTTAATTGGCAGGAGTTCCTTGCAATTTAAGAACCGAAAAGGTGTTTCCGTCTATAGAACTTCATATTTATAATGAATCCCTTCTAAATAGGACATCTAAGGGTATTGCTATGGATGATTCTCAGGAAAAGGACAATTTTCTGTGATGAATTTGGAAAAGTGTAGAAGTTTACAAAAAAAAAAAAAAAAAAAAAATTAAAAAAAATGTTGGTGTGATCTTTGACCAACGATTAAGGAAATAAAACTTATTTTTGAAATTGAAATCACTTTTTATAAAACTAATAAATAACAATATTAATAAATCTGAATAAGAAATTAAAGAAAAAACTTAACAAAAACTTGAAAAAATTAACTACAAAATAAGGATTACAAATGTTTTAATGTCATCTGGTGAAATTTAAAATCAGTTACCACTTAGTTGTGAGTTCCATAGACCTGTTGTCCATCCCGTGGAGAAATATCAAAAATCCAATAGCGATCCATATATCGAAGAAAACTTAAACAATCGAAAATCTGATTTAAAAAACAGAATTAGAACCTTGGAATATCTAACAAATGATCCCTCTATTGAAGAAAACTTCAGCAATAACAGTAAATCGAAATACACATGCGCGATGAAAAATTCTGATATTATTAAAAATAAAAAATTCGGATTTAGCGCCCTTAAAAAACAAATAAACGATCCGTATGCCGATGAATTCTGGAAAATTTATATTTAACTTGAAATGCTCGTCCACGAACAAAATTTCGATACTAATCAAAATTAGCCGAAAACCTAATGAACGATCACTTAAACACTACCCCGATGAAAAAAAAAAAAAAATATATAGACCGATAAATATTAAAATATAAATAAACAACATTTTTTTTAAATCTTGTAACTTTACTTTCCACCTTTTAGTGCGGAAAGTAAGCACTTTTTAGTGCAGGATTTTTGTAGGATTTGAGGAGTGCTACGAGATCAGCAAATGTGGCCCATAAAGTATGGCCATGCTCGGGTAAGCCTGATGTAAAAATATTGAACAGTAGTGCCAACAGTAGCTCACTGTCCTCTGAAAGTTCTGCTGTAACACTTTGTATACTCGATAATTCATTTCCTGCTTTTATTATTATGTGTCTGTTCTGTCAAGTAAGAAAGTAATATTAAGTAGTAAGTCGGAGGAAGCAAAATTTTGAGCTTCATAGCAATCGTTGATTCCACACTTTATCAAAAGCTTAACTGATATCGAAGGAAACGCCAGAAATATATTTTTTTAATCTTAAAGCCCTGAAAATATAATCTGTCAATCAATGATATATGGTTGAATGATGTTTTCTGAAGCCGAACTGATGATTTGGAATATTATATTACTACAAACTACTAATTAAACCTTTATGGACTTTTATAGAGCTATATGGTTCTGTCGAGACTTCAAACATCCAAAGAATTCAGTCGTTCAATTCTAAAGCATTGAGAATAGTGGAAAATTCTATGTAAAAAATGACTTGCTGCACAAGGACTTGGACATACTAACAGTATCAGATACTACCACAGAATAATAATTTCCTCAACAGACATCCACCACGAACCAAAACAATCCACTCCGACGACATTCGAGGCGGTGACTAAGAGACTAGTTAAATTTGCCGTTATTCGGAGGATGGCAGATTTGCTTATTACAATAATACATTGCAGATTGTATATTAATGCACTGCTACAAAATATTTTGTATAAATATAATAAATAATTCTTATAACTGGTTGAAATTAGCACTTATTATCAATTAGACTGGATATCGTTTATAACGACCCTGAAGGGTGTCGTCTTTTTTCGTCGTTATAGCCGGTGATAACCGATGTTATCTGTGGAAGACGCAAAATTTCAATGGTGTAGAAAACAAACTTTCAAAAAAAGGAATTCACTTCAACTTTATTGAAAGTATGAAATTCACATAATTTTTCTATAGATTTATAGAATGAAAGAGGCTTAACTTGAAAAATGTGTTTTTGTTAGAACGAACATTGGACACTGGCTAAGTTCTACATAGAAACCCTCAATGAGTTTCCTTTAACTCAAGTTGCAGGCAGATCACCATTTGTGTATGATAGCCTTGAAATTTGAGGGCTTTTTGGGATTATAGGGGTCCAACTATTGTTGGATGTGTGATATGTAGAATAATTTTGTAATTTTTACTCTATTCTTCAAACAAAATTTATCTATCGTAGTACACAGATATGGACACTTAAGAACATCAAAGATGTTTAATTAAAAAATCAGTTATAGCTGGACTTATTACAGCATTTGTTTGTATAATATTGATATGGTATTTTAGTCTCAATAGCATTTATTTCCTGTTTGATGATATCGGTCTGATGATCATTGTTTAATAGTAAAAACATTTGTAAAGTACGAATTGAGTCCAAAGCATCTCCCATTGAAAGTGCCGGCTCATTATCTTCTTCCTTGAAAATGAGTACAAGATTTTTTTGCATTTTGAGCACCGTTATAACCATGATCTTACTCCCTTGATGAATGAAAAACGATTCTATATTACCGATATGTCGTTACATGCGATGTCGTTAAATCTCCTGAAAATTGTGTGCAGTAAGTACAGTGGAACTTCTGTATATCGAAGTTTCATATATCGAAAATGTCTAGGTATCGAACTTTTTTCTAGGAACCATGAATTTTGATTAGAAATAATATATATATTTTTTTCTTTCTTATCCTCCGTTTATTAAAGAATCTCTTTTACATGTATAAATGAACAATATATATACAATGTTATTTCTCAAGTCCTTACATTATAAAATATAAAATACGATTGTCATTAAAAACGTAAATGTAGAAAAAAAAAAAATGTTCTACTGCTTTGCAGAGCAATAGAAATTCAGGGAAGATCTTGTTTCAACCTGAATCTCTTTCCCGACAGAATGAAATTTTCATTTTGTATTCAGTCTAACATTGCCTTTCTTGGTGTGAACATTGCTTCTAAACAACTTCGGTGATTAATAAATACAAATAGGCATTTGATACTATCTTGCACGAATACAAAAATATACTAATTTTTATGTATGTTTGCATATTTTTAATACATGCCCTTATTAAATCATAAATGCACATTTGTAAAAAATCTGAAATATAATTTGTAAGATTTTCCAAATATGTTTTATTGATCGATCAGTTTTGTTTTTCTTTAACCCTAAAACCCTTTGTTACATCATTTACCCCAAATAATTGCCTTTGGTATTTCTTTAACCCTAAAGAATAGCTATAATTGTTTATAGCGTGAAAAGAGTGAAAAATTGCAACCTTTCTTTATATCGAAATTTCCATATATCGAATTTTTTTTCAAGAAGCCTTCATGTTGGACTGAACGTTACCAAGGCTGACTATCAAGTCGCTACAGCCGGATCGCCGCTATAACCGATGTCGATATAGACATCCAGTATATATAATGAACGAAAATAATACCGAAAGAATATGTCAAAATCATTTCAAAAGCCAATATTGAAATTAAAATTAATATTTTTAAAGTAAAAGAAATATTATTAATTCAAGTTCAATTACATTAATTTGAACATTTTAGGAAAACTTGATGAAATTAATACCAGATAATTTGCTCACTAGTCCCCAACTTTGAGCCAAATACAGTCGTGCCCAAGGAAAATACGTTTTCGCATGCGTAAGCGAAAGTATCTGATTCGCGATTACAATACTTCCTTTACTGCGTACAAGGAAGTAAAAAACAGTTACCAGAATTATGCACATTTTTTCTTTTTCCTAAACAAATTTCAAATGTGGACATGTTTCCTTTTTCATCTAAATGCCTCGTATGGCATATACAAAAAAGGTTCTGTGTTAATTAACACAATCCTAAATCCAATAAAAAAAATTCTCCAAGCCACTGGGGAATTACAAAAGACATTAAAAAAAAAATAATATAATTCTTTCCGTAAATGGAGATGCGCCAGGTGTGAACGAGGACAGAGAGAAGAGGAAACATTAAGTGGATGTGCGAAGTCATTTGGTTTTTCTTGATGACTCTGCCCCGTCTCCTTCCTTCGTCCCCAACCAGTGAACCAGGACACTGAGCACATTAGCATTTTCTTTTCTTAAAGTGTCGAGCTGTATGGGAATATTATCCATTTCATTCTAATGGATTGTGTCTTTTCATAAATAATTTATTTAGGTAAATAAAAAAATAGAGAAGAAAATAACAATATATTATATAGGGATATTTTGAATAAATTTCAAAAATACTTTTAAAAAATACTTTGAAAGTAGTGAATTCCAGAAGTCACAAAAAAAAAAAAAAGGGAACGAGGACGGATTCTACAACAACTAGAGCCCGGATTCTCTTGCAATTGTACTTTGTTTTTCGCTTGCTTGAAATCTATCGGGGACAAATTATTAATATGAATTAAGGTATCCGGATTAACATATGTAAGTTTTATTTTGCACGAAATCGCACATTTTAATCAATTTTGGGTAAATCGCACGTTTTATGTTTTTACTGCATTTAATTGCATATTTGGCCGTAATTAAAAAAAGTTATTGTTTAGTTATTGTTTATAACACATAAAATATAATTCAATTTTCTAGAAAATTCTGGAACTGAAACTGAAAATTGAAGTTTGTTTTGCTCTTTTTAGATTCATGGAAAGCCAGTACATACGTGTTGCGCGAGTACGTGATTCGTTTCATCAAAGATAAAAAATATTATCTTATACTAGTTTGTTACAAAAGTCGTTGTGCATTAGTATAGCTTTATTTCAGATTACATATTTTAAACATTATTGAATACTACTCTTCAAAGTAAAGTCCATTGTTTTCAACTACTTTCAGCTATCTTTCTGCCAGTAATTGGATTTGACGCCGGTACCACTCCTTTGGTTTTGAGGCAAAGAACTCTTCACATCCAATTTTTACTTCCTCGTAATTCTCAAAGATCCGACCTTCAAAAAAATGAGTCATCGATCTTAACAAACCATAATCTGATGGTGCAATATCTCGGCTATAAGCAGGATGGGGCTAAACGTTTACTCCTTGCAGTTCCGATAATTTTTCCTAAGTCAAACGAGAACGTTGTGCAGGGACATTGTCGTGTTGCAAAATGGCTTGGTTCCAGTTGATCAAAGCGGGGTACTTTGCACTTAAAACTGCATAAACACTGTCTAGCTGTTCATAGTAAAGGTTTGAGTTCTTACTACGGCCGATAGATCACGAGTAGTTGCAAATAGGTCCTGGTTCACACATTCAAGAAGAACGTCATCATCAACTGGGAGGCCTGATCTGGGTTGTGCGGCAATATTTCGACGGATAATTAACTCTGCACAAATTTCTTCGGCGGCTGCCTTTGCGCTTAAACCTTTTTTCCAGTAATGTCTCAAAAGACAGCGAATCACGATGTTTTCTTCTGACATATATCATTTCTAGATTTTTTCTTCTGACATATATAATTTCTAGATTTTTTCTTCTGACATATATCATTTCTAGATTTTTTCTTCTGACATATATCATTTCTAGATTTTTTCTTCTGACATATATCATTTCTAGATTTTTTCTTTTTTAACCAAGCTCACCGTTCTATCGGTATTCTTCCCACCTTTCTCGGCTCGAATATTATTCTCAGCATCATTCTTCCTATTCTTAATAACGATTCTATGGTGGGAAATCCTATAGTCTCCGCCGCATAGAGTATCGCCGGTTTTATGTCTGTTTCGTAATGTCTAATTTTAGCTTTCCTGGAAAGATTCTTTTTCTTATACAAACTCTTGACAAAGAACCTTAATTTATCCAATTTTACTTCCCTACTCTCTGTCGCCTGTATGTCCCCTCTCCCCCTCTCCCCCCCCCCATTGTAGTTCACAAGTTCTCCTAGGGGTTTAAACTGTTTCACCGATCTGATTTTCTCGTATTTAATCTTAATTTTTTCCTTCATTCACTTATCATTGGTCATTATTTCGGTTTTTTCAAAGGATATTTTTAATCCGGCTTTTAGCGCTATTTCTTTTAGTTCATTAATCTGATTAATCGCCACTTTCCATATATATGTATATATATATATATATATATATATATATATATATATATATATATATATATGTAGTAATTTATATATTATATATAATTATATATTTATATTTTATAAATAAAAAAAATCAGCCATAAAAATTATTCAAATTATTATAGGGTAATTCGGACATTAGGGATCCAGCCAGCCTTTCTAATTCTGATAGTCTGGCCAGCAGTTTTACTTCATTAGGCCCTCTCGAAAGCTCTTTAAACCCGAGTGAAAGGGGATAAAATAATTATCTGTCACATTCCTTAAACTGTATTTCTGTGATTCGGTAAAATAAACTTCGCAAAAAAAAAAAAAAAAAAAAAAAGCAAGGAAATAAAAAATATCTGGTGTGCCCATTCGCACGACTTTCCTTACTGCTTTAGGTGCTGAGTCTAATACAAAAATTGTTACGGATTAATATAATATATTTTATAAATACATTATATTTTTTATTTTAACATTTAGTTTTGTAGACTATTCATTTAATTATTTTTCAAATAACAATTTTCTCGAAAACGATTTTGATAAAAATTGCCGAAAGTCTTCTCCCTAAAGCCTTTTAACTTTTCATTTATGTAGTACATCACTGAGGAAATGCAGGGGAAAAGGTTATGATGAAAAGAATATTTTATCTACGCATGACTTAAAAAGTATGCGTTTTATGTTAAATTATTTATAGAGTTGTATGAAAGGTAATTAAATTATCTAAAAAAACAAAAAAAAGAATCATCAAAATCGGACCAGCATTGGCAAAGAGCGCATCGGAACAACCGGAAGTGGCAATTATATCACCGATTTTACACTGTTTTACAATTTTCTCGTAAAATGTTTTAACGATTTTGATAAAACTTGCCTAATGTCTTCTCCTTAAAGTTCTTTAACTTTTCATGTATGTAGTATATCAACGAGAAAATGCAGGGTAAAAAGTTATAGCGAAAAGAAAATTTTATTTGCGCATAACTCTAAAAGTGAGCATTTTATGGTAAATTTTGTATGAAATCAAATGAAAGGTAATTCATTTTTTTTTTAATTTCTGATTCCAGGCATTCTGGGCTGAAATTTTACGCGACTCACTAATATTCTTGCTGTAGTCTCTTTTCGAGGCTCAATGCTCACACAAAATAATGTACCACATTTGGAGGTAAAGAAAAGGATTCACGTTGCAAACAGTTCGTACTTCGGGCTATTACGGCACTTTAGAAATAGATCCCTATCGATAAAAACTAAAATAAATCTCTACAAGATTCTGATACCATCGGCTCCATTGTATGCATCAGAGTCCTAAAAATCTTTAGAACAAGGCCTCGGAATTTTCGAAAGGAAAGTTATTTGTCGAATATTAGGAGGACCGAAAGCTGAAAATGAGTGCCGTAGAGCCACCAACCAGGAGTGGTATAATATATATATATATATATATATATATATATATATATATATATATATATATATATATATATAGATCCTGGACGTAGTAACATTCTTCAGGCTAAATCGTCTGAGGTGGACTGGTCATGTGGCCAGGATGGAAGACAAAGAAATACCAAAAAAGCTCCTGAGATAACCAATCCAACAAAAGGCGGCGTGGAAGACCGAGAGCAAGATGGGTAGATGGCATTGCTGCTGATGTCCGGAGTATCCTAGGAGTCCACAATTGGATAGTGGCTGCGCGAAATCGCGAATATTGGAGGAGGAGGTTGCAGGAGGCCAAGACACGACGAGTTGTAAATTGATTGATTACCTGTTGAAAAACCGCGTTGGTGTACAGCGAACTTATATTCAAACCGGGAACAATTTGGTGGGAGCAGCCTATTGGTTGAGTTGAAGTTGCAGGAGGTCGGCGGCCTGTATAAGAATTTTATCCGGATTTATCCGACGGATTTTGAATTCTTGCTACAGAAAGTAAGTCCGAAAGTCGAGAAACAGGACACGACTTTTTGAAGAGCAATTTCCGTGCAGGAAAGGCTCGCGGTGAGCTTGCGATTTTTGGCCACCGGTGACTCCTTTATAAGCTTACAATACCTGTTCAGGATGTCAAAACAGGCAATCAGTGAAATCGTTCCGGAAGTATGCCAAGTGATAGTGGAAGAGTTACTTGAAGACTATATGCCGGTAAGTATATTTGTATTATCATTCTAGAATGTTGTTTAACATTAAATCTTTAAATTTAGCAGTTGACATCCGCATGATGCTATAGAAGGATCAATCTGATTAGGGATTGATAAATTATTAGCCATTTCCATAATTTTGCTTTTATTGAAACAATTCATAATATACATATAAATTCTATAAAATTATATTTATATTACATTTAATTTAATGTATATAATAATACCAAACTGTATTTTGAATTCCTTAGTTTTGAATATTTGTGTGTTTTTAGAAATGAAGATGAATGTATAACATTCGAAACTAGTTTTCAATAAAAACAAAATTATAGAAATGGCAAATAATTTATTCTATTTGTAATCGCGAAAATTTTCGGTTTTCAGATTTCAACGGAAATATTCATTTTGAGCATCCCTGAATCCATTTTGACTAGTTTCGTCGTGGTGTCTGTACGTACGTACGTTCGTACGTTCGTATCTCGCAAATTAACGAACACGCAACAGTGAAGACTTTAAGATATACTTTTATTGTCTAAACAAAATGTTACAATGACATTTATAATGCTTCTTACAAACTAAGTTACAATATCTTAGCTATCTTACATCATGGCTTACTCTGATATGGAATGTCTAATATAGAATCTTAGAGAAGGCTTTATAGGGATTGGAATGGAGAGGGGATGAAGTTGCAAGGAGAAAAAGGAGGGAGATAATTTCTTCTACACCTAAATTCTGGGTGGCCTATTTAGGAACAATTCTTGGAAGCTCATGTGAACTTCTTGTGAGGGCTGTCCACAGGGTTCAGTTAAAGTATACAATTGATATCTGAACTAGAATATGGTAGCAATAAACTGTTAAATATAAGAGAGAGCTTGACAGGCTTTCCGGTAGGAAACAAAAGATCTTTGGGCAATGGTCAGCCGACACTGACAGTGACAAGGTGTTGCCACATGCTAAGGATTCCCATATGTATGGTCCAAGACAAGAAAGTTGAAATTTTGTATTTAGGATTTTTGTGAAATCCAGTTGTGAACCTCGTTTTTTGGTCACTGCTTGATAACCGGAAGTGGTACTTTACTTGAAGGTCATAATTGATTTTCATAAAAAATTATATTAAAATACTATGCAAAACTTAGTATTTGTAACGTATATAATGATTAAAATAACATACTAGATTTTTGTCTAAATTGGAAAACCGGAAGCGGTACTTTACTTGAAGGTCATATTAGACTTTCATCAAAAATTATATTAAAATATAATGTAAATTATCTAAAATTCGGTAAATAGGACTTTTATATCGATATGAATGTATTTACTATATTTTGGTTAAAATTGGTGAGCCGAAAATGGTACTTTACTTTAAGGTCATAATAAGCTTACATCAAAAATTATATTTAAATTAAATACATAAATCATATGTTTCGGTAATAAAGGTTACAAACGCAATTTGGTTTCCAATCCAATTAAACATTTTTATTACTTGTTTTAAGTGTTAAAATTGAGTGTAAAATAATGGTTTTCCTCCCCATTTGTGTGTGTGTGTGTGTGTGTGTGTGTGTGTCAATAGATGGATATTGGGACGCCGAGTGTCGTTTTTGAGATACTGTAATCTTCGTAAACTAGTAATCAAATTTAGGATCACTTTTTAAACCATTGATTTATAGTTTTATAGACGTACAAGGAAGTCACGTGTTGTCCACATCAGATATTTTTCCTAAAGACTACTGTTCTGAATCCCAAATTAATTTGTTCGGCCATTTTATCAGAATATCAGAATCGAATAATCGAAAAAGTTTGTCGAATCGAAGTTTGTTGTAAAAGTTATTCGTAACATAAAAATATTAATAGTTGTTTTAAAATGTTTACTAAAGACTGGCGGCCTTAAGCCTCGTACGCACTTGTAACAAACTGCCGTTCCGTTTCTCCGAACGGAACAAATCCTAGGATCGGAGCGGCAAAACTTCAAAGAAATGATGTTCGGAAGAACGGATCAGGACCGATCGCTCCGCCGGCGATTTTTCACCGTCGCATCAAAGAAATAATCGAAACGGTAGTGTGGACGGGATGGAAGGTGCACCGTTCCGTTCCTCCGTTCTTCGAATTCCTTAAATAGCAAAAAAATTAATAACATTTATTGGAAACTCAAAAATAATAATAACATACGATCTATGAATAAGAATATCAAAAATATTAATCTCATCAATGAATAAAAAAACTTAAAAAAATAGGTTCCTGTAAAATAGGTACGTGATTTCCCAATGACTTGTTGAGTAACTTCTGTAATGATTCATTTTAATAAGATTTATTTTTATCTATTTTTTTATTTTAAGAAAAATATTAAAGTTTTCAATACATCCATAAAATCTAAAAATGTACAATGATCATCATTCCAGTCTTTAGTAAACATTTTAAAACAACTATTAATATTTTTATGTTACGAATAACTTTTACGACAAACTTTATACGATTTTGATATACCTGTGTTATTAAAATGGCCGAACAAATTAACTTGGGATTCAGAGCAGTAGGCTTAAGAAAAAAAGATAAAACTTTAATGCTAAATTTAAAGATTTAATGTTAAACCACATGTTAGAATGATAATAAAAATAGACTTACCGGCATGTAGTCTTCAAGTAACTCTTCCACTATCACTTGACATACTTCCGGGACGATTTCACTGATTGCGTTTTGACATCCTGAACAGGATGTTGTAAGCTTATAAAGGAGTCACCGGAGGCCAAAAACCTTAGGCTCACCGCTAGCCTTTCCTGCATGGAAATTGCTCTTCGGAAGGACCTGTTCTGTTTCTTCGGAATTAATTTTCGGACTTACTTTCTATAGCAAGAATCCAAAATCCGTCGGATGCATCTGGGTAAAATTTTTGTACATGCCGCTGACCTCCTGGAACTTCTACTCAGCCAGCAGGCAGTTCCCACCAGATTGTTCTCGGTTTGAATATAAGTTCGCTGTTTACAAACGCAGTTTTTTCTTCCTCTTTTTCAAAAGGTAATCAATCAAAATTTACGCGGCTGCTGCCACTTGCTGCTGAGCTACCATGATTGATAATGGGGCGAGAACTCCACCACAACTTCAGAAGAACGCTCGATTCTCTCGATCGCCCTCTCGTATCTAATTCGAACGAAACGATGTTCGGAAAGTTGTCTTGTTCTTCAAAACAATGTTCCGATCGGTGGTACGGTAAGGAGAAACGGTACGGCAGTTTGTTACAAGTGCGTACGAGGCATTAGAATTCGAAATCAAACTGTTTTAAAAAGTTCATAATAGTTGTACTAGATTATCATCTGATGAAAGGATTTCTTTCAAAAACAGTTAAATCATGTTGAAAATGGTCCTATAAAATGTTATTCAGTGTTCACCAGTTTTACCATTAAAAATTGTTTGATTCTTGTTTTTCAATACAATAATTAAATTATAGAACAACCAAAAAACATCAGAATGGGTCTATTCTTATGTATGGGCTTACTAAATTACTTAAAGAAAATGTATACATATATTGTAACGTTCTAAAAATAATAATAGCTTTGGTGAGGATAGAGGTCCTTCAAAAGGTCCTCATTTCAAAAATAGTCGGTTGTAACATTGATACAGGCTCGATGGATCCTGCCTAGGTATTAAATCTGAACGGACTATATTAGCCTGTAGACATACATAACATTAAACACAACAATAATAATTTTCGGTTCTATTTTAATAATAGACGCTTCTTTCCATGTAAGAGAGTGGACCAGAAAAACATTTAGGTATGTGTGCTATATTAGAGAGGGAGGAATACCTTCGGGTAGTAAAAGGAATTTATATGACTCTTTATATATATGTTAGTGTTATTGTACTATATATTATATTGAAAAATATACTGTAACAATCTCTGAGGGAGAGGAAAAAAAAGGGAGGGAGAGAAAAAAAAAGGGAGGGAGGGATGATTACGCTGAGGATAGCCGATTTTTTAACAATCTGCACGTTCATACCCGTTGAAGCGAGTTGGCCCCGAAACTTGTGTCAAAGCTAAAACTGAAAGTGGTAACATACCAAAGCTCTCTTTTACCATACCCTGGAGACATAAGATCTTGATGGCTCCTTAACCATTGCAAACGTTTAAAAAATTGAATATCATTAATTTTTTGAAAATAGCACGCTTTGGTTATGTAAGTACTATTTTAAATTCGAGCTAGGATTGTTTTAGGCCAATATTATATTATAGGCCAATTATATTATCAAGTAAATTATATAGTAACATACTTGAGAATTTGAATTTTAAAAGGAAAAAATATTTGGGCCATACACTAATGGTAGGTGCACTCACCAATAATATATACAGAAATTGGTGCCAACTCCAGAGTAATAGAGAAATGCATAAACAACTTCAAAGTCAAAATATGCGAACTTGAAAAGTCTCATGAGAATAACCCATTGACATTTCATGAAATGATTTGTGTTTATGAAGATCTCCTCTGTTCAATGCTCAAGTGGCCTATCTGAAAATTCGAGGAATTGAGAACATTGGGTTTGAATGATTATTGCTGAAGTAGGCTAGTTATTTTCTTAATTAAATTGGTCGCATTTTGTATTCTTTGTTATTGACGTCACGCATTCAGTTAGGTATTATTGACATTGCGAAGGAAATAAAAAAACAGTCCTTAAAATGCAACGAAACTCAAAAATGTTTGCAGATCTGCCACTTTGGCATTGCAACGACGATATCGTTTAATAATCAGATGATTTGGGAAAAATATTAAATAAAATTTCAAAACATAATTTATTAACAGCAACAACAACAACAACAATAAATAAATTAAATAGATAAATAAATAATTAAAATTTGAATAGATTAGATACACATTTATACAACGTCTTGTTTGGTTTTAATGTTTGTATTATTAACAAAGTCAATGTTGAAGATGTCAGTTTTTGGCAAATTGTCAGTCCATCTATTTTATAATTATCTGTAAACTGTTGGATATGAGCAATTACTAGTCTTTTGTTATTTTAGGTCTGTAAGTCCATATAGTCCTTATTTGTTATGTATAAGTCGATTTTATGTACTATTTGAATATTGTCAGAAGATCATTACAATAAAATTAAACGAATATCACGATGAGAGAGGAACTGCGTGGTAGCTCCAAAGTTATTGCTTCTTGCCCTTGCCGATGTGAGCGGAGTAAGCCAACTCCTGGGCGGACCTTCCCCACCCGTGCCCTCCGTGGTGAGCTTCTTGGGCGTAGACCACCTGATGAGAATCGTGTCCATCGTCTCCTCCCAGGAGCTTCTTGAGGCCGATGACGGCCGAAAGGAGAAGGGCCATCTTGCCGACGAGGAGGGCCTTGCCAGCCAGTAGCGCTATCTTGGCGAAGGCCATCTGAACCAGCCAACTTGCCATCCCGGCGAAGGCGAGCATCATCATCATGCCTCCACCTTTCTTTCCACCACCGCCTCCGCCACCTCCACCACCTCCTCCGTAGCCACCGCCGCCCTTCCGTCCTGAAAGAAGACGAGAGTATTAGTTCCGTGGGTAGGTCAAAATATATTGTTAAATTTAATCACTAAATGGGCTAATAGAAATTAGATGTCTGACTATCTGGAGAAAAAAAAATCACGCGACACATCTGATTAACATGTTCTAATACAATAAAATAAATTGTAAAAAAAATATTCGCATGGGACGCACATACAAAATTAAAAAGACAAGAATTGACAAGGCGATACATACAACTATCACATCTTGTGGACCACAGATCCTCACTAAACTTACGAAACAAACGACTAATCTACACTACGGTACTACGACCTATTTGGACATACGGAGCATAACTTTGGGGTTCAGCAAAACACGTCTACACACACAAGATACAAATAACACAATCTAAAATTCTTAGAAAAATTGTAAATGCCCCATGATTTATTTCGAATCATTCCATACACAATGACATGGACATTCACGATAAAATCTTACGTTCACGACAAATATACCATATTTCACTCTTCTATTCAAAATCACTCCAATGTATTAGTGCTATATATTTCCTCCTCCTTGTTACCCAGTCTACATGAAAGGAGGTTAAATAGGCAATGGCCAAAAGACCTTCTGGTTCATCCATAATACAAGATACAAATTAAAGTTAAAAGTCAAAATTCAAAACACACAATCAGGCAGATCGAGGACAATTTCTAGATGCAGTGCAACGCAGTCTCTCTAAGTGAGAAAGGCTTAGCGAACCCAAAGGCTCGATGCCGATATCACCAATCGCTGTCTACAAACCTCGTTCCATCGACCACCGTCCAAATCCAAATCCTTAAGATCACTCTTAACGTAATCCTCCCATCTACGCGTCGGTCTACCCTTCGAGCCTCTACCAGTCGGCTCAGCGCTCATCAACTTGTTGGGATTCGTTCGCTGCTACGTCCAACAAATATAGAAGTTCATTTAAACCGTCGCGATCATTCCAATTATGCTGACAGAGTACATGCTCCGCAATTTCGTGAATTCTCTGGAAGACACGTCCTTCCTCGGTCCAAATTTTCTACGCAATACCTCATTCTCGAAGACCGTGTTGTTCTTCCTACAAAGTTAGCAATCACGTTTCATACTCGTATAGAACAGTAAATCTTAACGTCTAAAAAACATTGCTGATAAAACTCCTAACGCGCAATTTTTCACATTATATAATATTCCAGTGCCAACAAGTAGCACAGAATTATCGTTCATATATTTAAAAAAGAAAGTTAGGAAGTCGCCTTAAGGTCTTCGAGAATAGGGTATTCTCTGGAATATTTTATCCATGGAAGGATGAGCTCACTGAAGAATTTAGGAGGCCACTCAACGCGGAAGAAACATATGTTTGTTGGAGGATTGTGCTTAGGCTATTCTTGCGAATTTGGGTTTTGACTGTGGCTGGAAGACGAATAGTCTGAATTAGAACTATTTTATAAACTAACAACTAAAGGTTTCAGCTAGTTTTGAAGTAGCTTTGTTGGTGACACGTTTTTCTTTTCATTTTGGTTGACATACATTCAAGTTCTCCAATCTAAATCTCAAGTTCTCAGTCCAACAACATAACATACCTTCAATTCTAATCTACAACCATCAGGTTATGATATGTTAAATAAAATAAATCGATATCTTGAACAAAGTTCGATTCCCTTGTGGTGACAAAAATATGTAAGTGTTGTGAAGCATCATTAATTCATGATCGATTCATCGAACTTGGAACATTAAAAAGTGATCCCCTTGGAAGTTGATTGACTAATTTCAAATAAAAACACATCACAATAAAACGGAAAGTAGAAAATATAACGCGTTTTCAAAGCAAGGATGGCAAAAAGTATATGAAAATAAATAAAAAGAAAAACAAATAGAAAAAGAAAAAGGAATTTTGAAAGAATAAATAATTAATTCAGTGAGCTAAATCATTACAATATGAGTCCTTGAAAAGTTAATTAGAACACAACATAAAAATTCAGCGGCAAATTTAAAAAAAAATTAACAAAAGTTAAATAATCCGAATTGTAGTATATTTAATGGATAAAATGTTTTAAAATCTTATTACTGTTTTAGATTATTATATTTTAGATTATAATAAAATATTTAAGTACTTATTAAAGTGTTTGAATTTAAATAAACTAGCTGAACCAAGCAGATCATTAGTCTGCTTGGCGGGTCTTAACCCAAAATATTGAGCAGAGAAACCTGTAGGCCTCATTAATAACGACACATTTACCTCCATCTTAGTCAAGTCCCACTTCTTTCTGCTTGTACCCATTTTTCAAAACCTGAATGCTATATTTTTTTTTCCATGGATGATAGTTAAAAAAAATCATTAAAATTCTCCAATTTACTAGAATAAAATATCTGATGTGGACACCGCATGACTTTCTAATAGACCCATTAAACTATAAATCGGTGGCTAAAAAAATGATCTTGAATTTTCTGATCAGTTTCCGACAGCAGTATCAATAATGACACTCGGACGTCCATCCATTGACACACACACATAAGTTTTGTTTCCGGGGTCTCTTTCCGTTATTATATATCGTTTTCTTTCAGAAGGTAACAAGTTCCCAAGAGATTACTTCGTATTACGTGACAACTATAGAACTATCTATGTCACTAGATAAAGCATTGACAATCGACATTTTAAGCGGTAAAACTCGCTTAACTTTTATCTTCTTCTCCAGCTTACTGCAGAATTGTTCAGCTCACAAATGGGGAGGGAAACAAGTATTTTATACTCAATTTTAAGACTTAAAACTACTGATATAATTGTTGAATTAGAGTGGGAAAAACGTCACGTTTGTAACCTTTATCACCGAACCATATAATCTATGTATTAAATTTTAATGTAATTTTTGATGTAAGTTTATTATGACCTTCAACTAAAGTACCTCTTTCGGCTTACCAACTTCAACAAAAATCTAGTATATTATTTATATTTATAGAAAAGTCTTATTTACTAAATTTGAGATGTTTTACATTATATTTTAATATAATATTTGATGAAAGTTTATTATGACCTTGAAGTAAAGTACCACTACCGGTGTATTGACCAAAAGGAGAGGTTCACAACTAGATTTTAAAATAATCCCAAATATAAAATTTCAACTTTCTACGGTTAACCGTTTTTGAGTCATGCGAAAAATGAACTTACATATGTCACTACGAAACTCGTCAAAATGGATTCAGGGATGGTCAAAATGAATATTTCCATTGAAATCCGAAAACCGAAAATTTTCGCGATTACAATACTTCCTTTACTGCATACAAGGAAGTAAAAACTTATGAGACAGAAGAATAAATTAATAACGATGAATGATGATTTATATATGAATAACTTATAAAAATAAAATTATGTTGAAAATGTCAACATCACGTCATATATTGACAAAGAAGTATAGATATCTGAAGCTAAAAATTATATATTTAACGGCCTTTTCTATCGCTAAATTACACAATAATGGTAAAAGGGATCTCCCTTTTTTAAATCAGAACGGACTTTGAAGTTTTAGCAATAAAAATTCCCTATAAGAGCTTTATGAAATGTTTTGGACACATCCCTGAATAGTGTTTATAACTCCTAAGGTACTCCCACTTCAAGAAAAGTATTATATTGCTTCTGGGGTCAAAGGAATCGTAAACCATTTCGAAATCGATATAAAGTTGAGAAACTTCACATTTGCATTATTAATTTTTCTCTAATATTTGCAATAGAGAAAATATTTGGTCAATGCTTGCAGATAAATACAAAATATCTGATGTGGACAACACATGACTTCCTTGTACGCCTATTAAACTATAAATCGGTGACTTAAAAAGTGATCCTGAATTCGGTTACTAGTTTCCGAAAATTGCAGTATCTCAAAAACGACACTCAGCGTCGCGACATCTTTTCCCGTCAATTATTCGTGACGGTGTTCTGAATCATAATTTTGGATGTGTTAGACTCCGAATTTTTTTTTTTTTAATTTTTATTTGGCGCTTTTATTTATAAAATTGGTAGAGAATCATTATGAAAATCTAATATGAAAATTAAAAAAATTATCTCTTCATGAACTCAAGTAAAGTACCGCTTTAGGCTATCAAATTTAAATAAAACTCTAATATTTTATTTATATTGACACAAAAGTCGTATATACCAAATTCGTCCATTTTCGCATTTTATATCATTTTAATGAAAGTCTATTATGACCAAAAAGTAAGGTACCCCTTTCGATCTTTCAGTCTTGACCAAAATCTAATATGTTATTTATATTAATATGTTTTATGTACTAAATATGAGAAGTATTGCATTATATTTTAATATAATTTTTGATGAAAATCTATTATGACCTTCATGTAAAGTACCACTTCTGGTAATTATGTAATGACCAAAATGGGAAGTGCACAACTAGATGTTAAAATAATCCCAAATACAAAATCTCAACTTTCTACGGCTAAGCGTTTTAAAGTATACGAACGTACGTACTGACGTCAGGACGAAACTAGTCATAATGAATTCAGGGATGGTCAAAATGAATATTTCCATTGAAATATGAAAACCTAAAATTTTCGCGATTACAATAGTTCCTTTACATACTGCGTAAAATGAAGTAAAAATAACAGTTTTTACTATTGCTAATTAATTCGTATCATAAGCTCTTGTCTTTACCTTGTAACAAAGTAATGCCACAAATCATAAGACGAGGCCTCAAATCATGTCTGAGGTTGAGATTCAATAGAGAATTACCTAAAAAACAATATAAAATATAGAGGAATTTATGCCCTGACACTAAACACCCAGCTCTTCTCTGTAACTGAATATAAACATACCTGAATATGTTTGAACTATAATTGCAGAATAATTATAATTCTTGAAACTAAGACATTTTATTCCGTTTTGGTTCATATTGGCAATGTAGAAGGCCATGAAGATTCAACGCACAGAAATAATTATATTTTTTTAATAAATTTAATTTAGATATAATAAAAAAATTCTTGGTTCTTGTGGTATTTTTTAGAAGAAATTTTTCTATTTTTGAAGAGGTCTTAAATGTCTCCAAGTATAATTAAATTGTGTAAAATTTTCACATATTTTATTTTGACGTTTCGATTATATTTATACGAATATTCAAATTTTTCTTACATTCTGAAAAAACAAAAATTGAAATTAATTTTGAAAAAAATTATGAACATAGTCGAACAAACAAAATAAAATAGATGACGATTTTACATATTACCAGAACATTTGTAGGTTCTTTTAAAGTTTTTTTAAATTGAACTATTAAATATGCTTAAAAAATTATTATCATGCCAAAAAGATAGCATGGGAAGAAACTAAATAATAACCTAAATTAATTAACACTAAACTGACTATTTGATGTTTAAAGCTCCCGAGCCCACTTTCTGTTTGACACCTCGGAAGTTTAACGGGAATAGGTAAGGAAGGCAGGTTAGGATTTATATTTTATTAAATCATAAGTTATTTAAATTTTATTATAAGTTATCGTGTATAGTTTATTAATTATTATTGCTGATTCAAGGTGATTATCGAATAATTAAATATGTTTAATTATTCCAGACTATTTTTTGTAAAAAATATATAAAGTAGCGGAATTATAATACAGTAACAGCAACATAAGCGAAATTAGAATATAAGGATTATTATAATACATATAATATTAATATAATTATGATAATACAATTACTGCCTCATGATCTGTACAGAGATTGCAATCATGAGATCAAGCTCACTTTCCTCCAGAGAGCGACCCAGTTGCCGCGGCAATTAGTCTTCATCTTCTCATCCTTAATTTCGGAGGAAACAGGGCCACTTTCTTCGGAGAAAGGACTCATATCCTTACCCATTATCCTTGAGGAAGGTGAACCTTCTGCTATGGGAACTAGAGCCCATTCCGAAAATTGACCCACAGTAGGGAACTTCCACAGGTTTCCGGTACTCCACGTTATGGAAATATAAGCAATCAAATTAGATTCCTTTGTATTTATATGAGCAAACCTAAACCGATTGTAAGTGCTTCTTGCAGTTCTTTGATATAAAGCCGCTTGCCGACATGTCTAAAAACTTCAAACTGACGTTAATTCTTCTCACATTTTCAAAAACAACAAGAGATTTTTTTTTCTCGATTAAAAAAAAAAAACGTTTTATTTAGTTATTTCTTCTTGATCTGAATTGTTTTTTTACTTTTCATTATCTTTATAAGAATTATATCAAGAATAGTATTAGGGATTGATAAATTATTTGCCACTTCTATAAACTTGTTATATTGAAAACTAGTTTCGAATGTTATGTTCTTCAGTTCAAGGTTTAAATGGATTATATCAAACGGAAAAGTTTCTAGTCGCACTGAACCTGTTCGATGTCGCAACAACACCAACTTATCTACCCTTCTTCCCTCTTCTGAGCCACATGAGAACATAGATTTACATCAGCCCTGGAAAAAATCCTTCCATTTACCTACTCCACGTTTAGTCTTCGGTTTAACCCCGAATACCTTTTCAATGATTCGTTTGTAATCCAGCCTTAACCGCACATTTCAGTCGTTGCTAATCTGTTCTTTCAATTACAGTACCCGGAGTTCCAGCTATGCTCGGAAATTACTTTATTTAATTAGTTTGCTTGAATGAACAAAATTCTAATATTAGTTATATGTCTGACTGCTATTTTACAAGTTATACAATACCAGCACAATAAAGATGTAAAAATATTGCAACACATTTATACTACAATATTTGTAATCATTAGAGAAGTTCAAAACTGAAAACAAAAAATCTCTAATGCTTTCATTATTGTCTAAAGTTCATTTTATTGTCTCTTAATTTTTACTTAAACATTTAAATTGATATTTTAGTAAAAATGTAGGGGAAATAAAATTTCAAATAATATAATTAATGGCAATTTTTTATTTAAAAAAAATGTAATAGTCGATGAGAAATTTAAGTAGTTGGGATCTATGGTAACCAGAATAAACGAAATTCAAGAGGAAATAAAGGCGCAAGCGAGGAAATAATTTACTATTTTTCTTCCTACTGTTCTGTACGGATGTGAAACGTTGTCGATGTCCTTGAAGGAAGAACAACGCCTTGAGGCCTCAAGAATAAGATATTATGTAGAATATTTGGTGCGAAAAAGGATTTTGGAAGTTATACAACGCTAAATTGCGGAACATGCACCCTTTTAATATAATCGAAGTGATATCATCGCAATGGTTGAAATGGACTTGTAAAGCCGTTGGGCTCAGTAACGAAGGAATCCCTAAAAAGCTAATAAACGCTGAGTCGACTGGTAAGCGTCCGAGGGGTAGACCGAATCGTTGGTGGTAGGATTACGTTACGAATGATTACGTTACGGATTTAGGGTTGGATGGTGGAAAGAGATGTGTAAACTGCGATTGGTGGTAACTGCATCGAATCTTCCTGTTCGCTAGGCCTTTTTATTTGCTTATCTAAGGCCTGTCAACTTAAACAATTCTTTAAAAAAAAAAATAAATAATGGAAATATGTTATGTTTTTTAACTGAATTTAATAAGCATTAATGGAATTACATTGCTTCATAAGAAAATTAATTATTTTATGTTACATCATTCTACTTTCGGCAAGTACAGTGAGACTAATATGATATGAGCTTTATGCTCACCCGCCATGTTGGAGGAGCCAAAGTGAAGCAGTACCAACAAACTATTTCGTTGTATGAGATTTGGCTAGAATAAACTATCGCGATTTGTTAGTTCTGTTTAATGACATGGTTTTCGCTCTTTTCAATTCAATTTTTGTGCCACAAAATGAAGGATTACGCCAGTCGATTTATGCGGTCCAAAATCCCATTTAGTTATACACTTATTAAGCAAAATTCTTCGGGATTTGAGATTTTTTTTTTTTTAGAAATTTCTCATTTTAGTGTATAACATTTACCAGGTGCCTGTTAAATACCTTTAAGAAGAAGATTGCGTATACACACTTTATCTAGGATTCAGACACTACGTTGCCTGAGTCGAAAAAACAAAATCACAAAACATTAACATTTTATTACTTATTAATATTTATTTTTGCTTAATGTTATTTATATTTATATTATTACAATGTTTGTGTATTCATCAGTTTTTCACTTTTTTAGATTTTTCTGAAAACGCTAATAGTTACTTGTGCATATCAACCAAATTATGCACTATACTTGATCTCATTAAGTGAATTATAATATTTAAAATTATATGAATAATTTATAAAAAGGGTATAGAGCGTGATAATATAATTCAGGGTACCGTTGGATTCGCGTTTCCTCATGCCTGGTCACAAAGTCCTGCGTGTAACCAGCTTAGTTTTCAATTAAAAAGATATTTTAAATATCGAAAAGTTTTAAAAACAAATCAATAGTTACAAGACATTTCCTAACAAAAGCACTTAACTGTAAAAGTCCAGGCCCGCCTTCAGGAGGAAAAATCATCCTGTCCAATAAGAGTTGACTATCCATGTATACAGTGAAAAAGTTTCTTTAACAAACATATGGAAATCAAAAATCAATTCAATCTATAATTAATAATATCAGCTGATTTTATGATACTCTGACAGTGTAGCCTAATTTATAAATATATATGCCATTTATAGTTAAAAGAGAAAATAAATTATTGTTCTATTGATTCTAGATTAGGAATAAAATTGAATTTGACTGGATTATTCAAACTTTCGTAGAGAAGAAGAGTATTGTGAATAATTATTGTTTTAAGTAAAAAATAGTTCAAGCTATACTGGTGTTATTATGAAAACTTTACTTGATTAATAATTACTAAATTATACTATCTTTATTAAGTATTTTTTTAAGGAAAATTGTGTTGAATTTTATGCAAAAAAAAAAAAAAATACCTCGTGGTAGTATGATGTAGTAGTAATTTTCGTTTCCATTAAATATTAATCCATGTATTAATAGTAGGTTGTTATAAAAGTCCTGGTGCATGAACACAACCCTTAATTCCAACACTCATAATTATCCTATAAGAATATTTTTGTTCCTACCAATTATGTGGATGTTTACTTTCTTTAAATCTTTTAATTTCTTATGAATTACCTTGGCTTTATGGGATCATTTACATTTTTAAAACGCACGTCCATTGTCAAAAGAAAAAATCGTAATTCGCGGTCTTTTGAGTCATTACTGGAAAAAAGGTTTTAGGGCAAAGGCAGCCACCGAAGAATTTATACCATAAAAGGAGAGTCAATTATCCATCGAAATACTGCCGCACAACCCGGATCAGGTCGCCCATCGGTCGTCGATGATGACGTTTTTCTTGAATGTGTGAACCAGAACCCACATACTACTATCGGCCATAGTAGGGACTCAAACCTTTACTGTGAACAGCTAGACAGAGTTTATGCAGTTTTGAGTGCAAAGTTCTCCCGCTTTGGTCGAAAGGAACCAAGCCATTTTGCAACACGACAATGCTCCTGCACATCGTTCTCGTTTGATCAAGAAAAACTTGTCGGAACTGTAAACGGGATGAAACTTGCTTAAAGTTTTATATTTATGGCTTTCTAATTATTCATATAAAACGTACATCACCGAGGAAAAGCAAGAAAAATTTACGACGAAAATAATATTTTATTTGCGCATCCCTCGAGAAGTGTGCATTTGATGGTAAATTATGCGTTTAATTGTTGGAAAGAAAATTGAATTCTCAAAAAAAAAAAGAAGTAAAAAAAAACATACATTATTTCAATCCGATCATTATTAGCAAAGATACGAGGTATTATTCAATTATTGTATTATAGGTATTATTCAATTATTGTAGCCATATTTTTACTTTCCCACCGCTGATAGATTTTTCATGTCTATTCGAAAGCTAATTAGATTCTCTACCAAAAAAAAAGAACCGCCTAAATCGGACCAATATTAGCAAAGATATAGCATATTGAACTTTAAACTTATGGCTAATAAAGTATTCTATCCTTTAAAAACCGGTCCATCTTCGTTTAATTTTTTTTTTTTAACTTGATATTTATACATCTCCCGGAACTATCTAGATGCTCATTCGAAAGATAATTCAAATATCACAAAACCGAACATAAAAAATAAAAATCATAATCTGATTAAAATTAGCGAAGATACAATAAACAGTTTTTATTTTGAACTATCACTCAAAATGCTAAGGAAAGTTGTGAGAGTGGACACACAAGATATTTTGGCTTAGGAGTTCTTCAGACTCCGTAGTCCTTAATTGCTAGAATAACAGTTAGGCACTGTAATTGTTAATGTACTGAAAATTAATGTTCATTTCCCTACATAGTTCCTAGGGCAATTAACAGACCAGCGAAATTTGGGAAGCGAACCTGAAGGACCATTACTAACTAGTCCTTGGTGTCAGTGGAGAGGATCACCCCAGATCAATGGGATTCAGATCAAGATGTAGCTATTAGGAACAAGAAAGTTGTAAACCAGTTGCAACAAGGACTCTCTCCTTTCCACCGGTCCTTCCACCTTTCGCGTCCTTTCTTTATGGTATGGCTTCCTCAGCCTCATATATTTGCTTTCTTAGTGCCATTTTTTTGAGTGACCTTGATCCTTGTCTATAAACTTACAAGACACGTACTTCTTCACTCAGTATTTCTTGTCTTATTCGGCACATATTTCTGGATTGATTAAATCTATTAAATACATTCAATTTCTTACAGAATTGCCTTTTGGCACATAGATATCATGAATTTTTATGTTTATGATTCGAAAAACATCTTGAAAACGAGAATCCAGTATAACATTGTTGCGCTTATTTATATTTGTATATCTTAAAAATCTCAATGACTGCATACAAAATCACTTCCAGCAACATTCAAACTAGTTTATATCGGCAACAACCAAATACCACAGGCGTACATATTTAGATCGCCTTAAACAGATGGATGACTTGTGAAGCATAAAAATGAAACGAAAAACTGTAAACAAACGATTGAAATTACTTCACATCATTTTCCCAAATCTTCGAAACTGATAACTGAACCTCCTTGATAATAAAAATCTAAATACCGACTTGCGCCTACCAGCTATCGACCAGGCCTTACTTACAAGTATAGTGCAAGTGGGAAAAGTACAAGTGGAAAGGTTGGTATTTATAGATATACCTGTATCTCAAAAACTACACTCGGCGTCGCGACGTCCATCTATTGACACACAGACACACACATAAGCTCTTGTTTCTGGATGTCTAATTCCGTTATTGTATGTAGTTTGTAACAAGTTCCTAACACATTTCTTCGTGTTCCTTGACAACAGTAGAACTGCCTATGTCACTAGATAAAGCATTGTAATCGACAGTTTCGGCATTTTAAGCGGGAGAACCCACTTAACTTATATCTCATTCTCCTGCTGCAGACTTGTTCAGCTCAATAGTGGAGAGGAAAACAAAATTTATTATAAGAACGAACGTACGTACAGACGTCACGACGGAACTTGTCAAAATGGATTCAGGGATGGTCAAAATGGATATTTTCGTTGAAATCTTAAAATTTTCGCAATTCCAATACTTCCTTTACTGCGTACAAGGATTTAAAAATTGAATACAATTATTATTATCTAATGACGATGAGTAACCTGTAACCTCAAAAAAACGAACATTTCCACTTGTACTTGTACTTCTGTACTTTTTTATGAAATAGGGTCCAGTACATATAGTACCTAAAAGGCGTCTCTCAAAATTTGAGGAAACTAAGATACCGCCGATTTCCTCAAGCTTTTAACAGTTTTTTAAGCTACATCTTATTTCTTTTGTGATTTTCTGTTATTTATAAATAAGATACGAGCTCCTTTCGCTGAAATAAAGTCGGGTAGCTGAAAAATATTACTGGAAAAAACGTAATAATGGAAAAAAAAAAATTAGATACGCCTTTTAAGATTAGGATGATAGTCGCCGGTTCCTTAATTATCTTCACGAACATACTAACAAACTGATAAACTGATACTGATAAAACAAAATTCAGTCTTATATGAAGCTGAATGAGAGATCTCATATGAATTATGAAGCTCGAATCAAATTCTGAAATAGCTGCAGCAGCTATTATCATCTTATCATTAAATTTGCAGATTGTCGTTATTAAAAAAAAAAATCATTGTAAAATCTTTATAAGCAGAAACCTATGAAGAATCTTCTTCATCAGTTTCAGTACAATATATGGTAATAGTTTACAATGGAGCTCATTCATATATTTGATTTCCTTTTCACAAGAGATAAATATGCATGGATTATTTACAGATTAATATATTGGCAGGATAACCAGTACTTGTCAATGGGCATTACCTATATTTATGTAAGAAAATAGTTTTAATCTATGGTAAATATTTCCATCAGATTAACTGTGTTAAAATTATACCAATGTAAATCGAAGGAATGTGCAGTAATCTAGTTTTCAAGTCAACAAAGTAAATCCTAGGTGGTATTTTTCTGTCGTGGTAGTACTGTCCCGGCAGTACGGTAATATCTTTCTCTAGACGCTGGCAGTAGAACAATTAACAAAATGGCGGATGTAGAACAGCGGACTGAACACTAGCAATTTGTAAGTCAGAATAAAATATAAATTATATAGTTTTTGTTCCTCTTTCAAGAATTAAATAACACGCCTAACACATTTAATACAATCGATTTAAAGATCAGAAATAATCGAAACATGCAGCTGATTAGTTGGGTAGGTTAGGTTGAAAAATCACTGCCGCGACAGGAACTGCCAAGGGCGACTGTCCTACAGTTCGTACCTTGACAGTTAATATAAAAACTTTAGTTACTAAAAAAACGGTCCTTTTAAAGCCCTTAAACAGGGAGGGCTGTTCGTTAATATCTGGCTGATTGATGGAGAAGTGTTGCGGGTCTGGTATCTCTAACCCCCGACTCAGCCCATATAACCGGAATGCTAACAAGAATGGTGAGTGTCATAAAAAATTACCGATTTCGTTATCATGGAAATGATAATCCACTGATCGGTTTTAATTGGTCGTTTTTTTTCAAATCCGATTAAGATTGGTATCACTTTAAAATCCCTAAATTATACTAAATGAATTCGTAAACAAAATTATTTCGTCTTACCTTCAGTTAAACAGCATGATACTGAAATTTGAGATAAAGGTAACATTACACCGTGATTTTTTAATCTCTTAACTAGTCCTGAAGTTAATTCTGGCCGTCCCAGATTTCCGTCTATCCCCTCTATTTGAGCATTCATTGACTGGACTCATTATTTTAAAAAAAATACAATTCGATGCTATTGCAAATGATTAGTTATTATAAATGGATTTTTTGTTACCTTCATCTTTTTGTGCGGGGAAATTGAGCCTGAGACTCCTGGAGGAAATGAAGGTGGTGACCTTGTCAGCTATTATCTCGTCCAGAGCCGACTCCTTCTCCTCGGGATCCTTCGGCAGAGACGCCTCTATCTCTTCCGAAGATGCCTGGGTACCGTTGGGGGCGGCGACGGGGGCGAGGCTGAGGTAGTCATTGATGACCAGTGGCCCACTCCTCAAGGCCCGGTCCAAGAGGGTCACCGCTCTCATCCTGAGGCAGGTCCCCATCTCCGAGAGCCGCCCGCACTTCTCGATGGCCCTCAGGGTCTCCTCTTCCCCAAGGGCGGAGGACAGTGCTCCGATTATAAGGAGTACGCGGACCGCTCGCATTCTGCTTTCTGGCCAACTGGACGTGAGAACTGGTTCTTATAGCCGTTCCCCCTCCGCTAGCTGCTTCATTAGATGCTAACCACTGGTTTGTGGGCTTACAGGTTCTGATATTCGCTACGAGCCACAGAAATGTCTTTCCTATTATCGATAACTCCAGCAAAATATATACATATCATCAGAGTGAAATATGGTTGATCTGAACCTTTGTCATTGCATTGTTGGTCATCTGTTTTTTTGGGTTGAAAAATAACTAAGTCCTAATCTAGTTTCATATTTTCGGATTCCATCCAAGATAAATAACAATTGGATATTGTAAATTTTAAAAATAAATAACTTAAAAAAAAATTATTTGCCTACATTTATGGTATCTTATATTTTTCCCTTTTGATGATGTCTGAATTGGTAAACTGACTAGTTATTGGCTCATTAGTAATTTACTGCTATTTGAGGGACATAAAGCTTTGTCGTGGTTTTAAAGACTCAAGAAAGACAGATTATAGCTGTAAGGCATATTATAGCGTGATTATGTCGTTGAATTGTGTGGGAGTGATGTACTATCTCTCATTTCTGTCTTTTAGATTTCTGACGTAAGATGTACGTTCTTCAGACTTAGGATTAGGCGTTTCTTACAATAGAGCGAGAGCGAGAGCTCGTGCAAAATAAATATCATTATCTGAAGAAAACTTTGATAACAATCTTTTGAATCCTTATAGTATTGACATTACAAAAATGAGAGCCTGCCTGTTGGATCATGCAACCTGAAGAAATTTCGGCCAAAAAAACTCGAAATTTTAGGACTATCTTTGGTTTTTAAACTATAATTCCTAAATGGTCCATTAATTTAAAAAAAAATCCATGCGTCTAATGAATAGAACAGCACAATAATTTTGTTAACTAGTGTTGTCGAAAACACGGTCAAAAACAACGATTTTGTAAACAAATTGAGACAGAGTACTGTATATGATTCTGCAGCTTGAAAATAAGTTCTCTAAAAGAAAAATTTTAAATTCATTCAAGTAAACATTTCGAAATTGGAAATCTATCGATATCCGGTAATTGCCATCTTAACCCAATTGGGTTTGCAAAAAATGGAAAATTTTATGTTTTCGTCAGATAATGATATTTTTTTTTTGCTCTTGAGAATATTCACTCGGAATGAACGATAGCAAATTGTCATTTTTAAGCGATTTAATACAGTGACTTCAGCGTGTTCAAAATTTTAAGACGTCTACTTATTGAGGACCTTTTTAAAATATTTTCTATCGTTTACAAAATTATTGAAAAAAAAGTTAAGTGGAAAAACAATAAAAATACTGGAAAAGGAATGAAAATTAACTAATAATAATTTCAATTAATGTATGTTTTCAATTAGGTTTATTCGCGCATTCGAAGGGACAAGGTTACGTATAATGTTCGTTTAATAAAAAAAAATGTTGTGATTACTTGAAACAGGAGTTACTAGGGACGATGAACTCGAAACTGTGGGTCTATATACATTTTATGGTTCCTTATTTAATGATCCCTTAAGTTAAATGTGCTAGGTATTAGTCCTTTCGGCACAAATCACAAATGGTTAATTGGAATTTCACTTTTCTTTTCAAAGAAATTGTCACACATTCTAATCATAATTAATAATTAATGGATTGTGAATCAGTACTATAAAATTCAAATTTCAACTTCCTAGTGGAACTCTCATAATTCCAGCAACTTCCTAGTTGTATTCAAGTATTTTTCTAGTATTATCCTAGTTGTATTTTCGAGGCTAAAAGATTAGACTTTTGGGAAAAAGTTTGATGTCAGCAAGTAGTATTACGACTGACGACAGGCTTTAAGATAATTACAATTATCGATAGTTCTATTGAACTATCACCTTTGTCTCTAAGGCGGCTTTCTTATATTTTGAGAAGTAATTTATAGTTTCTTATGATTTTATATTATAAAAGGAAATAGCGTTTCTTCTTTAGTATTGAAAATACTTCAATATATCACATTTTCCACCGAAGTTCTTCTGATAAATCTCTTTTTTTAATATATTTTAACAAACTTGGGTAACTATAGGACTGACGGGGTAGCTTCAAATCGATCTGGGTTTCAAATTTGAACGTTTCAGGAGAGTTCATAGTTAGTGCATTTCGTTTAGTATTTGATTTTAGTTCGTTTGTATCAAATAGTGACATGATCCCGCTTAAAAATTTAAAATTTGAAATCCTGATTGACGATATCCCGCCAGTCCTAAAGTTTCCCCGCTTTATGGTACATCTAATACCTGGAATTCGTGAAGACCTTTATTTTGATAAATACAAGTGAAATTTTGCAATAAATATTTTGGAATTATTAATTTATTTAGGTTGAACAGGTGACCGATTAGTCAGTCCTATATTTTTAATATTCTCTCGCTTAGCAAGTTAACTAGCCCAATCAGTAGCACGCGAAGATGCTATGCGCATAATTTAGTTTAGGTTTGATTTGCATAAAACGGAATGAAGCCTTAATACTTTTCTCAATTATGTTGGTTCATTTGCATACACCAATAAACTCTTTTCCCCGTGAAAGTTAGGTAGCAATGAACTGAGAAGACATTTATTGTGCTAAAAAATAAATTTTTGTTTTTACTGCATTTACTCTCATTGGCGATAATTATTAAAGCTCCGTTTACAGGTTCGACTGTATTTATATTTTCAGCGACATCAATAAACTTTTCATTTAATTGATTAAGAACATTTATAGGACTATTATTAATTCCTTATCCTTTCTGAACCCTCCCCAATCGAATGTAAAGTAACACAAAACCCTCCCCAAATGTAACACAAAAATTACATAATGAATTTAGATTATTATTAGGAAATAAACAAAAAGGGTTAACATTAATGATAATTTCATTATTCATATTTATTTTAATAAATAATTCTCTAGGATTATTGCCGTATATTTTTACAAGATCCAGACATTCCAGACAGTTTCATACTTCAAAATTTATTGAATTTACGCGTCGAATATAATATAATAATACGAATTTAAGTGTCTCGTAAGTAACAGAAAATATTTAAAGAGGTGATGGTAGGCCTCAAGAGTAACAAAAAGTTCAAATAGACCATGGTCGAATTCGGAAATTTACGGTTTGTGATTTTTTTTTTCAATTAAATCGCATATTTTGTTGAATAGGAAGCGACCATTCAAAAACTATTCAAGGTAATTAAGATCAACACCATCGTAAAGAAGGCAAAATTCCCTTTAAGAATTTTTTCTTGAAAAATTACATTATAATATAATGTAAAGCATCTCAAATTTGATAAATAAGACTTTCATATCATTATAAATAATATACTAGGTTTTGGTTAAAATTAATGAGTCTGAAGGGGCACTTTACTTGAAGGTTATAATAAACATTCATCAAAAATTATATTAAAATATAATGTAAAATATCTAAAGTTTGGTAAATAAGACTTTTATATCTATATAAATAATATACTAGATTATGGTTAAAATTGGAGTACTTTACTTGAAGGTCATAATAAACTTACTTCAAAAATTATATTAAAATTAAATACAGAGATCATATGATTTGGTAATAAAGGTTACAATCGCGATTTTTGTTTAACTTTAATTAAACATTTTTATTACTTGTTTTAAGTGTTAAAATTGAGTGTAAAATAATTGTTTTCCCCTCCATTTTTGAGTTGAACAAGTATTCAGTAGGAGAATAAGATATAAGTTAAGTGGGCTCTTCCTCTTAAAATGTCGAAACCGTCGATTTACAATGCTTTACCTAGTGACATTGACAGTTCTAATACTGTCAAGGCACACAAAGAAATCTCTTGGGAATTTGTTACATACTGAAAGAAAACGACTTATAATAACGTAATTAGATCTCCAGAAACAAGAGCTTGTGTGTCAATAAATGGATATCGCGACGGAAACTATTAGCCAAATTCAGGATCACTTTTTGAGCTACCGATTTATAGTTTAATAAGCGAACAAGGAAGTCATGTGTTGCCCACATCAGATATTTTATTTCGGTAAAGTTTTATTTTATTTAATAAAGAAGCTTTTTGTTCTTTTTATTTCCCTGTTATTTTATTGAATAGAAGAAAAGTGAATTAAATAAATTTCAATTAAAAACACTTCATTGTCGGGTAAACCATATACCATATACCTCACCACACTTTGAGGCTGATCAGGAGCCGCTAATATACCAATCCCTAAAGAAATCTCAACTTTATTTATATGAAATTATAGCTTACTAAAAAATAATGGAAGTTTTCTCAGAAGTGGGGTACCTGTAGCCCGCGAAAGATGAGAAATATATTCACAAGTATAGAGAATGTTTACTTATTTATTATTAATGATTATTTATATTATTACTTATTATTATTTATTTATTTATATTTATATATAATATTATAATATTTATAATATAGTAAGTATGATATGATATGATATATGGTATAAGATATATGATATATGATATGATATATAATATTATTATATTAATATTATAGGTATTGTAATCAAAATTTCGATGTGCAGTTTTCGCGATTCGTATATAAGGTATATTCCCGAGAAAAAATAGGAAAAAAAAAGGCGTGACGAAAAGAATATTTTATTTGTATATAACTCGAAAAGTATGAATTTTATGGCAAATTTTGTATGTAATTATTTGAAACATAATTGAATTATCTAAAGAACAAAAAAAATAAAATTCCTACCGCTACTAGTGATTATAATCGAGACAAAATTTAGATGTGTAGTTTTCAACGGATCTATGCGTTTTAGAACCTCCTGAGGTTTGGCATTCTTACAGGCATTTATTGCTTGCGGGAACAGTCTGGAGGGAGTCACCCAACATCACGTTGCTACGAACCATGGTTTCCATGATGCAGCGGTAGGCTATCCATAACCGGTCCCTTTGGGACCAATGCGGCAGTGTTTTTCCACCGACTCACTCGGGTTCAAGAACAGTACCAAATGGCTCAACATCCACGGATTATGGCTGTTCTGGGTCAGTAAGCGCACGAGGACCTATATTTCTCTCTCCGAAGCAGGCCGTCCATGGACCAAACCTCTGAGCAGCTATTTTACGTTCGGGAAAAACAAAACGCGATTCACAATTTAGGTACACCGAGTAGGATCATTACGCCCGGTCTGTGTGAGTTGCCTCAGGTAGAATGACGGGCCTCACATATCCGGGGGACGAGGGCTGATTAATTGCTTGCGGAATTAAATTAATGCCGAGACCGGGATCCGAACTCACAACCATAGATATATATAACTCAGAATCCTGTCATAGATTTTTTTTGGGCCAATGGAGACTTTTGCTGAGAACGACAAAAATAATTCCCTGTAAAGTTTCAGAGCATTTGGTCGAAACCACTTTTCCTATAAATTACTGCGGGGTCCTTTCATCAATATCGGATTAGCGGTAGTTGGTTGTTCTGCCCCTCACATGGATTTGATTGCATACACAAGACCAAATTTGTTCATTGATGTTTAAAACGTAAAACGCGAGTGGAATTTTCGATTTTGTTCCATGGGAACATTCATTTTTTCAGTTCCTACATGAATACAAAGCTTCCCTATCATTGTCGGTGAAGCAGAAAACTAATGATGTCTTTAAATGGTTAGTTTTTATAGCGTTATTATTATTATTATTATTATTATCGTGTCATGTTCAGCATTTTTTTTTTAGAAATTTTATTTTGTTTAATTTAAAAAGTTTACTTCGCTATATCAATTTTTAGAAAACAAACCCGAATTAAACTCTCATTGGTCTCTCATGTTCTATGTTTTAACTGCTACTTTAAAGAGGCTGGATAGTACAATTCAATTAGCTGATGGGTATCATTTGATGGAACGAATGTGAGCCTCGTGGGAGAAAATTGCCATCGTTACCTCCTAACACATTCTGAATGAATAAAACTGAATGAAGAAAGTAAACGAGATAAACACGAAGAAAAATTTAAATTCGATCGATGTAAATCTGAACCTCGAGGTTTTCTAACCAGTTCTGGAAGCGCGGTACTCATACCTACTAAAAGCGTTTTTTTTTTTTTTTTTCAAGACCGTTAGCATTTTCGCCAGGAACTCCTACGAAATCGTCTCAGACGAATTCAAAATATGTATATCCTCTAAAACCGGAATGGAAGACTTTCTCGAATCCCGTGCACTTTCTCGTCAGTGGCGAATTACGATAAGCCGAAATATTGTCCCGCCTCTTATCTTGGCCGGCCAATTACCAGTTATAAAAATTTCTGAAGGACAGAATCTTTATTACTTCTACATCTTTGGATGTTTTGTGTTTAACTCTTGATGTACCAGATAAAGGCAAATCAGAGATTTCTTCAATGTCTTCAGCATGGCCTGTAGTAAGAGCTGCACGTGCAGAAGGATGGGCCTTAATAAATTATATGAGCGGTCTGTTCTCAATAAATAAATTGAATGCTTTATGAAATGTGTTTTCACCAAATAACAATATGTATATATATATACACATATATATATATTTTATTCAGATGGCAAAACTTGTATAACTACTATACACTAAGGCTTCTAGCACTGATTGATGACAGAGTCGTCAGTATTTGGTGCTTACGTCATCAGTAGTCGATTTTAAGGCCATTTCCATTTTGTTTTCGATAATTCGTGAGTGGGAATCAAACGAAGTGGTTTTTACGTCCCATAATAAATTTAAATCAAAATTCCTAATTTTTTGCGCTTAAGCCTTTTTCAAAAAGACGAAGTCTTTTCCTTATCTATATATGAAATACAAAATAATGGGAAGTAGGATCGTGAAAAATTGTGAATCCAAGTTTTCAATAGAAATAAACGTTCCAAGGTTTTCTGGGTCCCAAGTCCCACAAAATGGTGCGTGCGTGTGTGAACAGCCAAGCTCAAAAACGAAGATTTGAAGATATGGCGCATAGGAAGTGCCACTTCATATCTCTTTTACATTTGTTTACACTTTTCTCGAAAACGACCTTATCGATTGTGAAGAAACCTTAAAGCCCTTTAACTTTTCACATATGTAGTACGTCAACAAGGTAGTATGTAGAAAAAAAAATTCATTTGCACATAACTCAAAAAGTTATGTTTTATAGTAAATTGTGCATAAGAACATATAAAAGTAATTAAATTCTCTAAAAAAAAAATGTATATATCTAAATCGGACCAGTAATAGCTAAGATACAGCCAAGACGGAAAGCCGAGTGTTTCCAAAAGTAGAAGGATGCGACCATACCTCCGCCCACCACACCCCTTCTCTACACTACACTCTGCAATAATGTAATGTAAAATATCAAAGTAGAAATTATTACCCCAATAATTTCTAATTTTGAATAATTTAATGGAAACAAAATGTTTGTCAATTTTATTTTGTCTAGTTTAGAAAACAATTTCATAGTACTTTTGTGAAAGATGACGTAAAAAAGTACATGCTGCTGAGAATATTTCAAGTAGTGTACATGTGAACTTTTTAAAATTATTTAAAAAAATGGATTGGATACTATTGGATGGTAAGGAGATATTGTGTGATGCACGCACCACACCAGATTTTTTTAATTTGGTATCACTAGAATATTACTGGAAAATAACTAAAAAAAAAAAAAGACTTAAGCCTTTCAAATTCCAGAAAATAACTAAATAGTCAACATTTCGCCAATTCAGGCACCAAGTAGATTATATAGATAGAACATAACTCCAAAATAATTATATAATAAAACACATACTGTCTCAGTCAACAAGTAAGAGGCCTGCAGAGATAAGGAAGCAGCTCAATTTTTCGGCCATTTTACCAGTAGACACGATTACTTATACAAAATAATGGTTCTTTCTTATGATGCAAAAATTGAGTAGCTCCCGCCTTTAGTTCCAACATTTACAGCACCTCAACTTGACTTAATGGTGCTCGAAGGATGAAGCTCCTAGACCTACCTCCTTATTGGTCCGATAAGAGGAACAAAAAGTAACTAAGAGTATTTAGACATTATCAAAATATCTGACTCATTCCGTTATAATATGTCGTTTTCTTTAAATTAGTAGCAAGTTCCCAAGTGATTTCTTCGTGTCCCTTGACAACATTAGAACTGTCTATGTCACTAGATAAAGCATTGAAAATTTACGGTTTTTAGACATTTTAAGCGGAAGAACCCGCAAAAAAAAAAAATGTACACTCAATTATAAGACTTAAAATTAGTAATAAAATTGTTAAATTAGAGTCGAAAAAAATCGCGTTTATAATCTTTATTACCGATCCACATAATCTCTGTATTTAATCTTAATATAATTTTTGATGTAAGTTTATTATGACCTTCAAATAAAGTACCCCATTGGGCTCTTCAATTTTAACGAAAATCTATTATTTTATTTATATTGATGTAAAAGTCTAATTTACCAAATTTGAGATGTTTTACATTATATTTTAATATAATTTTTGATGAAAGACTGATATGATCTTCAAGTACCGTACTACTTCCGGTTTGCCAATTTTAACCCAAATTTATTATGTTATTTACATTAGTATATAAGTCTTACATACCAAATTTGAGAAGTTTCGCTTAATATTTTATTATAAATTTTGATGTAAATCAATGATGAATTTCAAGTAAAGTTTCACTTCTGGCAATTATATAGTGACCAAAAAAAGGTGTTCATAATTAGATTTATCAATAATCCTAAATACAAAATTTTAACTTTTTAAGGCTAACCATTTTTGAATTATGCGAAATACGCATGAACGTAAGAAGGTACGTGCAGACGTCACAACGAAACTAGTCAAATTGGATTCAGGGATGGTCAAAATGGATATTTCTGTTGCAATATGAAAACCGAAAATTTTCGCGATTACAATACTTCCTGTAGAAGGAAGTAAAAAGATTTTATTTGACATGAAACATTATACATAAATTATTTGTGAGCAACAATTTTTTTTTTGTGCTATCTCTATTCAAATCCACATCCGCTTGAATAAAAATCGACAATTATCAGAATTTACAATTTACAGATTACAATTACGTAATCCTAAAAATGATATGTCATGAAAAACAACAGTACCCAGAGATACCTCTTCTGTGCTTGATTTACATTACTTACGTCAGATCCCGCATCCATGTTCTTTTTAGTTTCCTAAATGTGTTCTCTGGTATAAGAGACATAGGCAATACAACTCATTATTGGAATAATAAGGAATGATTGTTTTGGTTAGATAAGTTCAAAAATCGATGAATTAAAATTATAAAATAATGGTGAGGGTTTGATTTACCGTGAAAAATGTACGTGGGAGAATCTTAGTTGGGGGTGCGGCTCAACAAATAAACTCACAAATAAGAAAAACTTATTATAATGTATGCCGACGTTTCGGCCTAAGTTTTAGGCCATCATCAGGGCTAAGAAAAAAAACAAGATAACAATAGATGCAACAACAGTGGCAGTACCAATAATAATAAGAAGATTAACAAACAATAAGATGAAAGTATAAAGAAAAATATGCTGATTATAATATATTTATATTAAAGTGTACAATAAGGAATATAGAAGAATATGTTGCTAAAGTATAAATAACGTTAATAAAGTATAAAGAAAAAATTGCTGATCATAATGTGAGTAATAATAATAAATTATAATAAATAAAAATAATTATAAGATAAAGATAATAATTATAAATTCTTTATTTCTTATTACTATTCACATTATGATGAGCATTTTTTCTTATACTTTAGTAACGTTATTTATACTTTATCAACATATTCTTCTATATTCCTTATTTTTCACATTAATATTAACATTTTATGATCAGCATATTTTTCTTTATACTTTATATTTTTTCATCTTCCTGTTTGTTAACTTCCTTATTATTACTAGTACTGCCACTGTTGTTACATCTATCGGCAAACGTAGGCACACATTATAAGTTTTTCTTATTTGTGTGTTCATTTATTAATTATATTATACTTTGAAGACTCGCTTTAGCTCTTCACTTTAATAAAGCGGATGCCTGTCAACTCTTTTGTCAAGGAAAATTAATATAGGAAAATTGATCCCACCATTCCTGGTATCCTTAAAATAACTGTTTGTACACATTAAAACACCAAATTAGTAATGAATAATTACAAAGATTTAACAATATTCCGTATATTGGTGAATATTCATATGGTGAAATTTAGAAAAACAAAGAAATTTATAAAGCTAAAATTATAAAAAATAACATATTTTTCCAGCTTAATCACAAAAAAGAGTGGATATTTGTCGATTAATGTCGATATTACATATTTTTATGAATTCATTTACATAAAGTTTGAATTATATATGTATCTATAACCATCTACTACCCACGATTCAGAAGATTGACGCATTCACGAAAATAAATATGGCAAATATCCGACACTGCCTGTATTATTTTTTTATTTCACTGAATCAGATTATAAAGAGAACGCTTGTTATTGAAGTTAAGAAATGAAATCCAAGGAAAATTTGAAGGTAGTCTTGAATGCAATCTTGTAAATATTGAATGCAGTGTTGAAAATATTTTGATTTTTGTCCACTCACGATGCACAGTGCATCGGTTCGTTTTACGACACAATAATTTGATACTCTTATGAATGAACGCAGAGAGTCCTTCTTGAAGGAGAAATAGCAGAAATCTCGAAATAAAATTACAGTATTTAAATAAATCGGTCAGAAAGGAAGAGAAGAGGCCGAAAAACCGGGTGCCCTGCTTCCGAATTGAGACTGGCAAAAATAGGCCCTGTTTTCGGAGTAGTTCTTAAGCTTATCAAGGAAAATTGATGGCTAGATAAATTAGTTATAACTAGATAATTTATAATAGCTATAAGCAATAATATAGTTATAGCTATATAATTTAGCTATAATTATGTTATAATTAGCTATAATTTAGTTATAATTGGCATTACTTAAAGGTATTGTATATAGTATTGCATTGCTCAAGAAGTGATATTATATTATAAGTAACAGCTTGATAAGATATTTATGAAGTAGTATTAAACTTCTTAAATTGTTTGGAACTACTGGTGTGCTCGGTTTAATAAAAAGACTTATTATAATATTCTTTTAAGTTCTTTGTACGAAGTAAAGGAAGTATTGTAATCTCGAAAATTTACTGTTTTCAGATTTCAACGGAAATATCCATTTTGACCATCCCTGAATCCATTTTGACTAGTTTCATGGTGACGTTCGTACGTACATGCTTATCTCGCATAACTCAAAAACGGTTGCCCGTAGAATGTTACAGTTTTGTATTTAAGATTGCTGTAAAATCTAGTTGTGAACCTCACGTTTTGGTCATTACATCATTACCGAAAGGCCATATTAGACTTTCATCAAAAATAATATTAAAATATTATGTAAAACATCTCAAATTTAGTAATAAGCCTTTTATATAAAATATTTTTACTAGATTTTGGTTAAAATTGGTGAGCCGAAAAGGGTACTTTACTTGAAGGTCATAATAAACTTACATAAAAAATTATATTAAAATTACATACAGAAATCATATGGTTCGGTAATAAAGGTTACAAACGCTATTTTGTTTTCACCCCAATTAAACATTTTTATTACTTGTTTTAAGTGTTAAAATTGAGTGTAAAACACTTGTATCCTCCCAATTTGTGAGATGTGAGAAGTTAAGTGGCTTCTTCCGCTTAAAATGCCGAAACTGTCGATTTCCATTGCTTTATCTATTGATATTGACAGTTCTAATGTTGTTACGGAACACGAATAAATCTCTTAGGAACTTGTTTCCTACTGAAAGAAAACGACATGTAATAACGGAATGAGACCTTCAGAAACAAGAGCTTGTGTGTGTGTGTGTGTGTGTGTCAATAGATGGATGTCGCGACGCCGAGTGTCGTTTTAGAGATTTTGCAATCTCTCGAATCATATTCAGGATCACTTTTTGAGCCACCGATTTATATTTTAATAGGCGTACAAGGAAGTCATGTGTTGTCCACATCAGATATTTTTATAAGAATTGATGCAAGTAATTAGACAGATTTTACAATGTTCGACATCACAGGGCTTTAAATTTTTTAATTTTGATGCTAGATTTTTCCTTTTTTTTTCAACGTTTCTTAGACGATTATGTTTAAATATTAAATTCAAGCCCATTGGTTTTAACCACGTCTATTTTGATGAGATTGAAAATTAATTTAGTAGTACCTAGTACGCACTTACTCCTGCCTTAAGGTGGTCCTACACGATCGGTTTTTACATCCATCCTAACCATCGGTTTGAACGATGGAAAAGGGTGGAGGAAAAATCGTCGTTTTGGCACGAAGATTGATACCTTCTACGGTCGATTTTTCATCCATCAGAACCTTCCATTCATTCTTTTTAATTGATTTCAATAAATGTTTTAGAAAGATCTTCTTTTTAACGGATTTCTTTTAAATTTATATAGAATAATTGAAAAAAAAATCGAAATCTATGTATTAATCATGTAAATTTCCGCCTCGACCAATACTCATATGTTCAGAAAAGTAAATATTAATTGATAATAAAAAAAAAATATAATAATTATTGCTTAACTTGGCAAAGTTGACAGATCATCTTTGAAGGAAAGATTTCTAAAAAAAAAAAATTAAAAAAAAATCCATTTTTTTAAGCTTATATTTGAAGTGTATTAATTGATAATCTATGGATTTGGTTTGATGAAAACATTATTGATTCGATTTTGAAAAAAAATAAATAAATAATCAAAATTAGATCTATGATGTACGAAAAATCAGAGAAAAAATCGGCGTGTCAGAGCGTTGGAGCCTTAGTACTATTTAGTTTTGGAGTCCTACAAGGGCCGTTTTAACACCATCATTCCAACATGACGGGGTTTTTTTCTGTCATCGACAGGTCTCAGGTCTCTTGGAACGCCAGCAAAACCGATCGTGTAGGGCCATCTTTAATGTCATAGAAGGTATAAATGGGGATCTCAAAGTTATTACTTTTTTTTATGATTATGTAATAATCATCAGTGTAATTATCCTTCGAAGACGATCTATTTTACACTCTTCCCACAAACACTACTGCTTGAATAATTAGTCTTCCATATACCTTGTACGCACTTACCGCTAAAAGGTGGCCCTATAAGATCGGGTTAGAACGACGGTGGAAATAGGAGGATAGGAAATAATCTGTTTCTTAATATTTAAAGTCTGCTGTAAATGAACTTAATCAAAACAATATTTTAATTATATTGGCACAGAAATATTGATATTATACAAGCAGCATCTCAATTATATCGTTCCAGAAATATCGATATTATAAAAACAATATAATTTTATCGGCCCAAAAATAGCAATATTATTTAAACAGCATCTTAATTATATTGGTATAGAAATATTTATATTACAAAGTATGGTTAATTTTTTAATTAAATTGGAAAAAAAATTCTAAATGAATCAGAAGGAAATTAAGAAATAATATAATAATATTATATCGGCATAGAAATATCGATATGTGTGTGTCCTTTTAACAAATCCTATTAAGAAGATTAAAAAGATCGAGGCCCTATATGTCGAAATGTGAAACCACATCAAGAATCCAAATACTTACTAATGCTATTTCCTACTTTGAAGGAAGAGCTTAATAGTTTTTCCCAAATAAAGTAATATTTTGAATATTACTATTAAAGAAATTCATCTATAAAGGATAGAATCTTATTGACTAAAGGCAAAAATATGATATGTAATGATATGGTAGGTGATATGATAATAGCAAAAATGATAAAAAAAAGAAAAAGAAAAGAAAATTCATCCAGACTCAAAAATACCAAAAAGAAAAAAAAAACAGAGAAATTACTGGTAGTGGTCAGCAGTGAAAAGTGACCGAACTATTTTTCGTAATTACCGGAGCGATGCTTGGGCCAACTACTTCAATTTCTATTTTGACCATCGACCAGGGAAGAAACCACACATCGATTATCTTAATAATTTTCGATATCTCGATGATAACGGCGGTTTGGGAATGGCCATAGTGACATATTAACCTTATACCAAGATGATATTTAAAGAAATTTAAAGGAATGAATTTTGCTAAAGACATCCTCAAAACAATATTTCTCGTCTGTTTTTAGAATAATTTCCTTGAAACCGGTAAAATTAGCTTAATTCTGCCTTAAAAAACCGCAACACTCTCAAATTTTCGTCCAATACTCAAAAATTGTTTTGAATAAAGGAGAAATCACGTAAATTACTTATATTTCAGATATGTCAGCTATATTTCTCCCTCCCTCAAAAGAAATTCCTACGTAGGCCCTTGAAACAGTTTACTATACATTACTATACTAAACCACTTTAAATGTAAAATATGGCATATTATTATCAACATGTTTTTCTCCGTTTGGAAATCTATTAAAAGTAATTATACAATTAAATCCTGCTATTGACTGACAAACATTTTTTGAACGGGAGCGGGACCAACAAACCATATAGGTCATATTTCATTGCAGCTAATCACTGGAATTATTAATCGTTTTTTCCCCGAAAAAAGTTTGGGAGCTCAAAACTGTAGAATTCGAAAGGAAATTAAATTACCTATAAAACAAAAGAAGTTTCATCGAAATCGGACGGGTATTAGCAAAGATATGGCTATTTCAACTGTTTCAATGCCTCATTAGTCGTTTTTTCCCCGAAAAAAGTAGACTATAGCAGAGAGTCGAAGGTCAGCGGTGAGCGGCGGGACTGCGATTTCTATCCGTTTCATAACCCCTAGAGCACGATTATGGAAAATTTGGAGATGTCTGATATATATTTATATATATATATTTTTTCCCGCTACATTTGAGCCCCTTCAGCGGCCCCCTTTGGGTCAAATGAGCTGAAATTCGGTATGTAGGGCTTTCTTGAAGTTAGGGGACTGTCTTTTGTGTGTCTCAATTTTTTTCATACTCCTCATTTTTTATCTTTTTTTAATGGGAAAATACGACTTTAGTGACGGAGTTCTACTGCTCACGGATTTTTTGTTTCAAATATAGTCGATTTTAGGAGGAATTGTTATTAAGAAGGTCTCCCAAAATGTACATACGGTAAATTAGATTTTATTTGTTGAATTCGGTTTAAAATGTATAATAACTTGTTCATAACAACAAAACAATCTGAAAATATTAACCACCCGACTATAATATGATCATAGCCTACACTATAATGGACTTGCAACCCACTCATTAATTCGATCCTATATTACTGGGAATGGTTTCAGAATATGCTTTTCTCAAATATTTTATGGAGTTCTACCATCCGTACTTTCTTTATCTAATTGTTTAGTTTTTCTAGGCTACGTTCCAATTTAGTTATATATATATATATATATATATATATATATATATATATATATATATATATATATATATATATATATATTTGTATTGCAAGTTGAGTGGGAACATGGGAATCTGGAGCAAGCTTGTTGGTTCGATGCCATGTCCGGATTGAAGATGACATCTCAGATCCCTTCATGGCACATAAAGGCCTGCGGCAGGAGGATGGCTTAGCATTTCTCCTCTTTAACATTGCTGGGTATTTAGTATATCCTGGGGTATGCTGATGATGTTGACATAATAGCAGGAGATTTGATTCCATGAGTGAATCCTTCAACATATCTAGCCATCAGCGGCTGGTCTGGTGGTAAATGAGCTGAAGACCAAATATATGCTGGCAAATGCAGAAGATTTACATAGCTAAGGCCATGTCAGCATAATCGGGCACGCCTTTGAGAACGTGAGTAGTTTCATCTACCTTGGTTCACAAGTAAACGCTGAAAATGATATAAAGCAGTTAGACCCTTTCCAGAATAACAAAGGTAAGGCTCTACAAAACACTAATTAAGGTAGTTCTGTCGTAGTCTCTGAATGCTGGACTCTGCCGAGAGCACAACAAGATGAACTTCTTCAGTTCGAGAGGAAGATCCTTCCTAGAATCTTCGGAGGCGTCTATAACCGAGTAGAGTCTACTTGGAAGAGACGAAAAACAGCCGAGCTAATGCTCTTGTTCGACGAAGTGGACGTGGTGCGTTCATTTAAGGTCGAACGTCTTCGATGGGCAGGACTAATGGGGATTTCCTCCCAGGAAATTCCCAAAAGAACGTAGGACGAAAGGATTTTCGCAGCAAGGGAGCGAGAAAGACCAGGGCTGAGATGGGAGATTGGCGTGGCAGCAGACGCTCGGACCTTGCTGGGAGTTCGAAATTGGAGAGGTGCGTCGCAGAACAGGAATAGTAGGAGTGGATTGTTGGCGGAGGCCTTGACCCCTCGAGGGTTGTAGCGCCAGGAGAGTGAGTAAGTAGAGTGGATTTTATAAGATATGACAAGAATGTGATAATAAACTTGCTGAAAAATATTGATTGTGAACATATTTTGAGGAAAAAAGGAACATTTTAATTTATTACTAGTAGGATAATAATAATTTTGTATTATTTATTATTCTTAATTAATATTTTTAAATAAATTTTATTGTTTTGACAAAAGGCTGGTTTGCCCGAGTAAGTTTTTTGATCAAAGCTTTAATCAAATTCACTTTGATCAAAAAACATATTCGTGTACACGAGCCTTAAGAACAAAACGGTTTGTTCTTAGTGCAGGCAAGACATTTTAAAGCAGGAAAACATTGATTATGTACACTTTATAATTAATTCCCAAACTCATGAATTATTTTAATTTTTATAAATAAATGTTAAGAAATATTTACACAGGGTTTGAAAAATAAATTTAAATTAAATTGAATATTAAAAAAAATATTTGGTAATGGTTCTAAAGGACTTTCTATTTTTTCTCTATCTTCATAAATGGCCGAGATGTCGTTGTTTGAAATATTTAATCGGGTGCCATTTTGAAACGAAATGGCGGATTGTAAAGCCGAGTTCCGAGGATCATAAAATACTTTGGTAACAAATCTTGGACCTGGGGTCTTCAGGGTAATCACCTATGTTTTACAGCACTTAATAACGGAATGAGTCATAAGAAATTTTCTTTTTAGGATATGTGAAGTGAATCTTTCATTATTTTATTATGTAACTTACTTCAATAATTTATAATGACAACGTTTGAAGGCAAATGCCACAACTTCAAGTCATTGTATTGCATCCATATAATAACAACTGACATATTATATAATTTAACACTTATGTTCTTAAATTAAAAAAAATATATACATAATTATACCTATTTACCTCAATACATGTCATTTGTAGATTTTAAAATAACTCTTTTAGCATTCTTTAAATTGCCTAAAATGTGATGAAGGTCACTTCATTTTTCCATTGTCATACTGCCCTCTAATGGATTATCTAATGCATCGACCCTTTGTGTATATCATAAATAACAACACTCAACATACTATAAAAAACCATAATCTTTTAATTATAAAACTATCTAATAGATCCAGTGATAATAATTTTTATAGATACAGAGGAAGGTAATAAGATGCACACAAAAAGCCAATACATTAGATAATCTATTAGAGGACAGTGTGACAATGTAAAAACGAATTGACACTCATCACAATTGAGACAATTTAAAGAAACAAAAAACGTGACATACTTAAGAAAAAAACAACTAAAATTTTGTTTTTAGGCGTAGAATCTTACCATGGTTCAATATGAACTTTTTTGTTGCTCTAGATGACTACCATCACTTGTTTAAATTCTTCCGTGACTTAAGGGACAGCCTGTATATAGTTCAGCCGCAAAATTTTATTTTTCTATGTTTAAAAATTAAATCAATAATAACTTCTGAATTATTGACTGTATCGTCATGGAGGACGGGTCTCATTCGATACAGAAAAAAAAAAAAAAAAGAAATGGAAAAAGATTTAGTTAGCTTAAATTATTTATAGTTTATAATTATTGATAAGTAAAATGTTTAAGTGTTGTATATCCTTATAAAAAAATTATACATTATAATACATTATTATTTCTATTATAAACAAATTTATAATTTGATGTGTTTTAAAATGTAGAAATGACGCATTTTTATTTGTAATTAGAGTTATAAGTGTAATTAAATCATTTATCTGTTAGGAGCTTAGTCAAAAATAATTTTTTATTTATATAAAAAGAATTATAAAAAATACTAATATGTTTTTGAGTATTATACGTCTAATATGTTGGATATTAGAAAGTATCAAGTTTATTTAAATGTATGTAATTATCTTAATTAGTTTAATTATCCTTTAATTCCACCATTATTATAAACTTATTGTAAATATGTTTTATTAATGTCCCTTTAGGTAAATAGAAAATGTAAATAATTTTTGAGTATTAGTCAGATAGGTTTTTAATACAAAAAATTCCCGTTCCGAATGAACCTACTATATCCTGCATATTTTGACCCAAGAACTACTTCCTACCTACTTACTTAATACTTAAAAAAAAAAAAAAAAAAGCGCAAGATAATTCGCTTTTTTTCATAAAGGTGGGAGGAGTTAACAAATGCCATTGACCCAGGAAGTATTTTTTATTAAATAAGGTTTACAACCCAGGAAGTTATTGTTGTTCTCAGACATTGTTGTTCCTGGTTATCAGCATTAAAACAAGTTCTATTTCCTTAATCATCCCTTCTCCTATTGCATGTTAAAGGCCTATCTAAAAGGGACAGATCGGGGGTTGTCCCTCCGAAATTTGGGCGGACTCTGCAGATTTCGATTCCTATCACCAAGAAGTAGCTATGGCCACAGTTTCATGAATGAACAAATTTTGTCGTTTATTTGGTCGATTTGGGCTTATTTTTTATTTATTTTTTTGTAATATTTATTATAGTCTGAGAAACTCCAAGTCCTCTTTTTTTCGTTAGAATGCTGATTACGCCCAGAGCCCTCAATCCTATTAAGGGTGTCAATATTAGGTTTCAAATTTCTGGAACCATCTTCCACACCCAAACGAAATTTAAGACTCTTCTTTAGGTGCTCAACTGATTTTCTGTATGAATTTTTGCATAGATGCAAAGATCTTTCTGTATTTTTACGAGTATAGATGAATGTACTTGCAAGAGATCGTAACGTGTAGTCGAAGGCACCATGTTTAAATATTCATGGGCATCAATTTCACTAACCAATGCGCTTAAGGAGGTATGCTAAAACTTTCCGTCTCTTTATTATACTAATTTTGTTTATATCTAACTCCATTAATTAAATACTGATTATGATCTGTCAAGTGTACAATGATGACAGTATGCTGAAGTATACCACAGAATACTTTAAAACACTCCTAACTCTTCTTATTTTATCTTTCGTAGTATTATACATACTTTTTTTTTTAAGCTTTTATATTAGGAATACTTTCTCAGCGTTGAATTACCGCGCTCGATTTAATTAATAAGGTGTAAATTGATAATCCTAAGGCACAGCGAATCCAAACTATTGTCCTTTGGAGCCACAATAAAGAGACTACAATAGCCATCCGCTCCCAATTAACCCAATTTAGTATAATACAGTGATAGTATAGTGCGAAGGTTAGAGTACGACACGTAGTACCCTTGTCAATATTCCATAGTTCTTATAGCCATTCTAGGACGGAAAGAATTTAAATGATTTCTTATAATTATAGTATCCCTTGATAATATTTTAACTTGTTCAGTTGTGTGTTAAGGAATCTTTTATTATGATCAATCAAGAAATGCTGACAAAAAAAAACAAGAAAGATAAGATATATTGCAGAGAATCACAGATAATCTTCCCCCTTTAAATTTTACAATCTTTAGAATATAATAATAAAATTTGGGGTAACCTTATTGGGTAGTCTGAAGTTAGTTCGAGCCGTATTGCCGACCTGATAACCTTCCGCAGTATTCCTCCAGCGACTCTAACTCTAGGATTCCCAAAGGATTGGATTAATTTTTTTATTTAAGAAAAAAATTGTATTTGAAAAAAAAAAGACATTTATTTAAGAAAACAATTGAAGTAAACATTTTAGAAAATTAAAATCACTTTGGAATGTGCCTACTTTCATTCCAGAACGTTAATTATTAGACTGGCATTAATTAAAGTGTTTAGTGGTTTATTGATTTGTTTTATTGATGCATTTTTATTATCCAATAATTATATGAGAAACAAAGAATAATTATAATCATCCAATAAATATTTTTTTTTTAAATCCTTTCTGATATTTTCTTATTTATTATTCCCACTCTAATACTTATAATGAATGTTAAGACCCATTTCAAAGTGATTTTAATTCTGTACAACGTTTATTTCAATTTGTTTCTAAAAAAAAAAAATACTTTATGTATTAACATTCAGCAATGGTGACATTCCATACATTTGTATTCTTCGTTTCTTACATGTATTTAAGTTACCCTTTACCCGTTACCCTTTGGTAACTATTGGACATATACATTATTCCTGTATACAAAATCATGCAGTCTAAAAGGTAAAATAATTATTAATGTAATGTGGAGTATCGTATGTTGTTATATATAAAGAAAAATATCTTGATGTGGACAACACATGACTTCCTTGTACGCCTATTAAACTATAAATAGGTGGTTCAAAAAGTGATCCTGAATTTGGTTACTAGTTTCCGAAGATCGCAGTATCTCAAAAACAACACTCGGCGTCGCGACATCCATCTATTGACACATACACACACAAATAGGGAGGAAAATCAGTATTTTACACTAAATTTTAACACTTAAAACAAGTAATAAAAATGTTTAATTGGATTGGAAACCAAATTGCGATTGTAACCTTTATTACCGAAACATATGATTTATGTATTTAATTTAAATATAATTTTTGATGTAAGCTTATTATGACCTTCAAGTAAAGTATCGTTTTCGGCTCACCAATTTTAACCAAAATATAGTAAATACATTCACATCAATATAAAAGTCCTATTTACCAAATTTGAGATGTTTTACATTATATTTTAATATAATTTTTGATGAAAGTCTATATGACCTTCTAGTAAAGTACGGCTTCCGGTTTTTCAATTTAGACGGAAATCTAGTATGTTATTTAAATCAATATATAAGTTATAAATACCAAATTTGAGAAGTTTTGCAAAGTATTTTAATATAATTTTTTATGGAAATCAATAATGACCTTCAAGTAAACTACCATTTCCCGTGATTAAGCAGTGCCCAAAAAGGGAGGTTCACAACTAGATTTTACAACAATCCTAAATACAAAATTTCAACTTTCTACGACTAAACGTTTTTAAGTTATGAGAAATACGAACGTACGTACGTACAGACTCCACGACGAAACTAGTCAAAATGGATTCAGGGATGGTCAAAATGGATATTTCCGTTGAAATCTGAAAACCGAAAATTTTCGCGATTGCAATACTCCTTTATTTCGTACAAGGAAGTAAAAATGTGATTATTAATGTCGATACAATATGGTTTTTATTTTATTATATTGCTAAATTTGAAGAAAGTAATGTTGAAGATGGGGAAACAACCCCGAAATGTATGGAATGTCATCATTGCTAATTGTTAATAAATAATTATTAGGCTTTGATGGAAAAAGAAAAAATACTTTGTTTCTGAGAAATTTGGAACTTTGAATAATACTTTGTTTTTGCGTATTTTGCGATCAGATCAAAAAGATTCCCGTTATGAATACGTCTTAAAATTGTATTTCTTATCAGAATCCGTTAAATAAATTATTCCATCCCATTGGGAATTCCACAGTTTGAGTGGTTAGTGAAACACTCCGGTAGGTTATTGAGTCGGCTATATGCCTCGGAAGAACTTCAGAGGAGGGGTAGGTTTTCTGGGGGCTCCGTAATTATCAAGAAATATTTAAAGAAGAAACGGTAGATATCAATAGCAATGAATAAGGTTCATATAGACCATGGTCCGATTCCACTCATAAAAGCAGGAAATTTGACTTCTGTGTTTTCTTAAGTAAGTCGCGTTTTTTGTTAAATTGGAAGTGATCGCTTAAAAACTATTCTAGGCAATTAATATCCAATCGCAACATCGTAAAGAAGAAGAATTTTTGTTTTTAGAAATTTAGTTTGGCTTAGCTAAATCCAGTGTAAAGGTGGCCTTACAGGATCGAATTTTTCCGTCGATTGAACGATGGAAAATGGTGTGAGAAAAACCGTCATTTCGGTTCGAAGACCGAAAAGTTTAATTTATTTTTTCACATCAAACTTTACTGGTGGATGTTTTTCTCAGCCTCCTTCTGGGCTACAGATACCCCACATCTTGGAAAACGTCGTTTATTAAACTTTAATTTCTTCTGAATGAAGTCGAGGTGTTTACAATTGGCTCCTTACTAAAAAAAAACGTGGTGTGGAATTACGTTTTCCCGAGAATAAGAATGAAATTTATTAAATTCACTTTCACAATAAATAAAATACACATAGAAATACAGAATAAAAAGATACTTTGTGAAATAAAACAAAACTTTACCAAAAAATTATTGTGAATGAGATATATATATATATCATATATATATATATATATATATATATATATATATATATATATATATATATATATAGTGGCCCAGTGGTGCAACTTAAATAGAAAAAGAAATTACATCTGCAACGAAACGCCTACAGTAATTGTGTAGGTGTGTATTAAGTAATGTTAATATTTAGTTATATAACGTTTGGTTTCATTAATTTATTTTTTCTTGAGAACAACGTATATTTTAACTTTTAGAAGAAATTAATTTTTACTGAAAATATAATTTTCGCTTCCTCACTACCGACGGCAAGGAAGCTTTGTATTTATGCAGGAAGTGAAAAATATTTAAATATTTTTGCCATGATAAATCGAAAATTTTCAAACTCGTTTTACGTTTTAGACATCAAGAAACAAATGTTGTTCCGAGACAGTCTGTTGCTAAGCCCACGTGATGTGTATGACACTTATCGCCTTGATCCTATTTAGATGAAATTTTCAGCGATTGTGTGGGTTTGTACCTTAGATGGTCCTATATCAATTTTATCGAATTCCATCTACTGCTTTCGCTAACCTATTTTATCTGGCACACCTTTCTGAATTAGTCCAAAGTAGAAGGAAAGTTGGGGATTAGTGTATAAATGGTCCTGAATAAATTTCATCAAATTCCATCTACTCGTTTCGCTCACGCATGTCCAAACGCATTTTTCTTGAAGTAATTATGCACCAAGTAGAAATGATGAGGTAGCTATACTGACCTACCATACTTGACAGACATTTTTTATATGTTTGGATGCCGACGTTACCTTGCATATCGACGTCATTTTTTGAAAAAGACTTAAGCGCCAAAAATTCGAAATTTAGTTCTCAATTTATTATGGGACGTAAACACCGCCTATATCCATACCCGCTCACGATATATAGAAAAAAAATTGGAAATGGTTTAAAAATCGACTATTGTTAACGTAAGTAGCAAACAAACACTAACGAATCCCAGTCAGACCTCACTCTGGCCTTAACCAGTGCTAGAAGCATTAAAAATATATTGTAATTATTAAAGGAAAATCGTTTCGTGTGTGTTAAAGTTTCCTAATTGGCGCTTACGCCTTTTTCAAAGAAACGAAATGATAAATCAGCTGTTGATAATTTAATAACATTAGTACACTAGAGTCCGACAGAGTGTAATCAAAGACTTTACTTACTTTTATAATTAATTTGACCAGATAAATACAGAATCAATGCTGACAATGAATCCTTTATAATTTAATTTATTTTTTTCTCTATTCATTTTTAAATGTTGATGGCTTTAGTTTTTTGTAAATGCGAATTATTTTCCCTTTTTTTATTTTCCTTTTTTATATTACTAAAACTTTGTTGTATAGTAGTTTGTTCAATTAAATGCCCAGATCGGAACTAGTTTGTTTCTGTTTTTATTTTTTTTTTAGTAGCCTCAATCATTAGATACTGTAATTTTTGGCTTCTAACAGTATATATTTAAATTAATTAAATAATATATTTTCGTATGGAAGGGGGTCATTATCTGAACAAGGAGGTCACAGTATATATATAATATCACAGTATATATATCACAGTATATATATAATTTGGGAGACACAGTAATATCTACATATTACTGTGTCTCCCAAATTATAACTAAATTCGAATTTTATTTCATTGGTTTCTTCGCCTTAATTCTGAACCACTTACATGAATTGGAAGCCGTTGCTCTATATACAAGTATAGGCAGAAATAACTGACACATTTTAAAGGGCTGTAAAATAAACTGGTTTTATTTTTAAAAAATTACAGTTATATTTCAGTGGATTTTAAAATTTACATCTTACAAATGCCGACTGTTATTGGCGTTCCCAGAAATTTTTCATCACCATTCTACTCATTTCTAGTAGATTGGCATTGATTTCTCGCACAATACTCTCCTTTAAATCATCCGGAGAACGAGGTTTTTCAACATTTTGTCTCCGAAGGAAATGGCACATGGAGTTAATCTGGAGATCGTGCCGGCCACCCGCAGTCACTCATCAAAGAAATCAATCTGTCACTGAATATTTCCCTCAAAATTTCAAACGAACTACAAGATGTATGAATCATCGAACCACACATCCTCTACTTCAATTTCTTTCAACATAGGCTGTAGTATAGTCTCCAACATGTGCACGTAACGATCGGCATTCTCAGTTGCCTTTATACCTTCCTGCTATATTACCCTACCGAAATCGATCATTTATTCCACTATAAACGTCTCGGAGGGGGGCGAAAGTTTTCCGAGAAAGTCTTCGGCAATACGTTGTCAATTATGGTCGACATTTGGTAGATTTAATTTTAAAACACACTGAAATAATACTATTTTCAATGTAATTTTTGGAAATAAAACCTTTTTTATTGGTATATAAATTAGTTTGTTTATATAGCACTTTAAAATGTGCCAGTTATTTCTGCCCAAATCTTTCTTTAATATGGAATATAAATGAATGAAAGTTAAAAAAAAAAAATATAATATTCTGATTTTTTTAAGCAATAGGACTCGAAAAAAAGTGTCTTAGAAATCGGGACAGAAAGATAACAAGATGTATTGTCTATGAACAGCTAGGATAAAGCCAGTTTGATTCTAGCCAGAGATGATGGTTCCATTAAAAAATAAAATCAAGATATATTTATATCTGAAAATTCTCTTACCAGAATTTAATAACACAGTAACCCAAATAGACGATAACTATTTAACATACAAAATAATAGTTATAATAAATTTAAAAAAAAAATGATATTCTTCTTCATGTAATATCAATGTAAAATATTTTTGCTCCTAACATAAAATAGAAAAAATGTAATAAAAAAAAAAATGAAAAAGGAATTTAATTGTTATTTACGTTAGAAGGAAATTATGAATCTTTAAGGGGTAGGAGACGGACAAACAGACGGGATTTTAACGTAGAAAGGAAGAGAGCCTTTCGGACCAGGGAAGGAATGAGCAGCAGCAAAATGGAATCAATACAAAATCAAATTGATTTAAGAATTATTTTTGTATTCATTTTTCAAGTATAAGTATGAAAGAGAGATATAAGTTTTTATTGAGAAATAATACAATCTGGCACACTCAGGGGAAATAGGAGATATTCAGGAGATATTGTTATTTAATCAGAATATTATTTTTTTTAAAATTTCAGTCATTTATATACCATATTAAATATAGGTTTGGGCACAAATAACTGACCCATTTTAAAGGGCTGTATAAACAAACTAATGTATATACGAATTAAAAATATGTACATCACAGATTATAATAAATATATAAAAAATTAAATAATAGCAAAATAAGTAAAATACTAGTATATGTAAAAATAAAATTAATCATTTTGAACAGATTCATACCTATGTATAATATTTACCACCTGCACAGGGAGCACGAACCAAGCTTTTCTCTCCCTCCACATGTGGATGGTAAAGCAAGGCTCCCGGAGATCCCAACGCTTCTCACTAGGCCGCGTCACTGCTATTGAAAGTCAGTGGAGACTGAGTGAGGGTACTGGAGCCACAAACGCTGAGGAAGTGGAGAAGCTGGAGAAGCTGGTAATTTAGTAATGACCCACCCCGGACTCCCATAACTTATTTGCAAAAGATCTTGGGGCTACTGCCGTTTCAACCATCCAGGAGGGTTATAGGGATGGTTGGAGCTAGATAGGGATTGTGCTGAGGGATTAGGTTGATGAGTAATGTTCAATAAATAAGGTCCAGAACAAATGGGATATTAAGATCGTCGTGTCACGTCTTGTTTGTAACAAAGTATAAGGCATGGAATATTGTTCGGAGGACTTTGGAGTGAAAGGTATGGATACGCTTGATGTTCGAAAATTTAGCTGTGCCCCACAATTCAAGCTCCTAGGTCCAAATAGATTTCAAAATGGTCTTGTAGATTAATATTATGTTGTCGATTGACAGATGAGAAATCAGCATCTTAAAAAGCACGTGTCCTTTAAGTCTAGTACGTGGATTCCATGTTTCATGATCTTTTGTTTAATAGGAAGCCAGAATACCGAAATGTGTTGGAAAAGGGGAGCAGTAATAAAAAAAAATATAAAAAATAAAATAAATCCTATGTCGTTAAATCGGCTGAACGAGTCCTGTCCTTTTGAAAAAGTGTTTTTCACACCTTTTTTTTTCTTTTCTGACAAATTTGTTTTTGTATTGTATGCCAAATGGCTATTTCTATACTTAATATACTATATATAAATATATATATTACACATAAATATACTATACATAAATATATATACCATACATAAATATACTATATATATTATATATATATATATATATATATATATATATATATATATAATTATATTATAAAATTAAATTAATGAAAAAATTATATTAATGAAAAATTAGTTCCTTGTTAAATAATTTAGTTTTGAACTGGGAAAAGCCAACGGTATTTCTGGAGACTTCGAAAATAAATCGTAGAAAATAATTTTTTTCAGCATATTTTAAGCATCTGGGTTGCATTTATTGGTATAAGGTTAAAACGACAGTTCAATGAATGGATTCTGATTTGAGTTCTTTGGCATTTACTAGACAAACACTTTAAATATCAAAGCTGTTTTTAAATCATCTAATATATTTGGATCAGTTGAGTTCAATCCAAAAGAAAATGCTCCACATTAAGACAAAAAAGATCTCAATACCACATTTGTTCAGGATCTTTCGCCACCAAGAGGTTAGCTACCTTGAAGTGATTTGTGATTGTGCTGTTTTCTCAATCAATATTAGATTGATTTTCCTTTCTCTTAGCGTGAAAGGTGGTCGATAGTCGATCTAACTAATCCGACCCTTGACCTTGCAGGTAATCATCGATTAGGTAGCGGTACTCAACTTTCACCCTCTTCACGGGCTGATCCGGTAATTGGGGGTCAGGCACAAGAAGTGGAAGAAATTGCGCATCGAATTCTACAAAGTCTTTACAAAAGTCTTTGTGCATCAAATAATTTATATTTAAATTTCATTATAATATCTACACATTAAAATATATCTTCAAAATATAGGCCATCATTGTCAATTACTTTAACTCATCTTTCTGCCAAAAGTTGAATTAGGTGGTGACACCGGTCCTTGGTTTTCGAGGCGAAAAACTCCTCACATCCTATTTCAGCGCCATCTTGCTGAAATATCACTTTATTCTGGTTGACAAAGCAGGGTGATTTTCTTTTAAAATTCGATATATTCTTTCAAGTTGTTCATTGTAAAGCTCAGCGTCAATAGTCCTATCACCTGGAACCAATTCAAAGTGCATAACACCTTCACAATTCCACCAAACATAGAGCATAATCTTGAAGGCTGTTGTTCCCACAATTGCTGCCTGAACACAAAACTGCCATGCACTACATTTTCACCTTTCCTTAGCTGCTGCTCTTGCACTTTTTTTCGTAATAGTACCTTAGAAGACCACGAATGATAATTTTTTTCTTCAGACATTTTTGTTGAAATTTATAAAACGGTATGAAAGGCAGAGACAGTTAGTAGACATAATTATATAAAGGATTAGTCAAAGTAAACAATAATATATGCATTGTTTACATCAGAGACGAATAGGGATTAAAATGTCAGAGACTTTAATGCCAAAGATGAATTAATGCACAAAGACATTTGTAACAACGTAGTATGTGTTAATGCATTTATGCTCGCTTGGATCAGTGTCAACTTATTACAGTGAACCCTCTCCGAACGGACACCTCTTTCCAGCGGCAACTTCTCCCTACGGACAATTATTAAATGTCCCGACCTGGAAGTATATAAATTAAGACATCTTTGAATCAGGAATCCCTCTTACGGACGCGGACAGCCAAATTTTCGTTACCGAGAGTTAGAAATGGGCAAAAAGTACTCTTGAATAATGAGTATCGAGTATTTTACTCGAATACTCTCTTTTCGGGATTTGATATGACTAGGAATGGAAGGTGTAGCGAAAACTGACCTTAGATTAATTGACCTCTGTAAGAAGAATTTCGGAGGACCAATATTATTGCAAAAACTTCTCTAATTATTATAAATTCTATCTTTTTTCGTTTATCGTTTTATAATCGTTTTCTTCAATTATATGTTGACGTCGTTTTTTTGAAAAAAGGCGTAAGCGCCTTAATTTAATAATTTTAGCAAACTTTATAGGAAACACATGAAATAATTTTTCCTCAAATAACAATGTATTTTTTTTTAATTTTATTATTCATTTGCGTAACGTGGAAGTTTATTAAGTTGGCAAAACCTTTATAATTAAAACATATTTTTAAGGCTTTTAGCACTGGTTAATGCCTGAATGACGACTGAGAGTCATTAGTATTTGGTGCTTACGTCATCAATAGTAGATTTTCAGACCATTTCCGATTTTTACTTCCTTGTACGAAGTAAAGGAAGTATTGTAATCGCGAAAAATTTCGGTTTTCAAATTTCGACGGAAATATCCATTTTGGCCATCCCTGAATCCATTTTGACTAGTTTCGTCGTGACGTCTGTACGTTCGTATCTCGCATAACTCAAAATCGGTTAGCCGTAGAAAGTTGAAATTTTGTATTTAGGACTGTTGTAAAATCTAGTTGTGAACCTCCCTTTTTGGTCACTGCTTGATCACCGGAAGTGGTACTTTACTTGAAGATCATAATTGAATTCCATCAAAAATTATATTAAAATACTATGCAAAACTTCTCAAATTTAGTATTTACAATTTATGTATTGATTTAAATAACACACTAGATTTTGGTCTAAATTGGAAAACCGGAAGTGGTACTTTACTTGAAGGTCATATCAGACTATCGTCAAAAAATATATTAAAATACAGTGCATAACATCTCAAATTCAATATATTTAGATTTATGTATCAATGTAAATAATATGATAGATTTTGGTTAAAATTGTATTGCCGGAAGTAGTACTTTATCTGATACTGTTTTATTTTTTTCACCTAAATATGAATCGTTCTAAAAATCACCAATCATGTTTCGAGATCCGTAATAATCGTTTTTAACGTATTACATTTAATATAATGTAAAACATCTCAAATTTGGTAAATAGGACTTTTATATCGTTATAAATGTATTTACTAGATTTTGGGTAAGATTCGTGAGCGGAAAAGAGTACTTTACTTGAAGGTTATAATAAGCTTACATCAAAAATTATATTTAAATTAAAAGAGAAATCATATGTTTCGGTAATAAAGGTTACAAACGCAATTTGGTTTCCAATCCAATTAAACATTTGTATTACTTGTTTTAAGGGTTAAAATTGAGTCTAAAATACTAGTTTTCCTCACAAATGGGGATTTGTGAGATCAACAAGTCATCATGAGAATAAGATATTAGTTAAGTGTGTTTTTCCGCTTAAAATGTCGAAACTGTCTATTTCTAATGCTTTATCCAGTGATATTGACAGTTTTATTGTTATCATGGATCATGAAGAAATATCTTGAAAACTAGTTACCTACTGAAGGAAAACGAAATATTATAACGGAATGAGACCTCCAGTGACAAGAGTATGTGTTTGTGTGTTTCAATAGATGGGCGACTGGACGCCGAGTGTCGTTTTTACTGCAATCTTCGGAAACTAGTAACCAAATTCAGGATCACTTTTTGAGCCACGGATTTATAATTTAATAGGCGTATAAGGAAGTCATGTGTTGCCCACATCAAATATTTTTTCTCGATATATTGGTGGGCGGGAATGGATAGAGGTGGTGTTCAGGTCCTTTTGTGTTTACTGGTTTTCAGTACAAACTTTTCTGTTTGATATAATCCATTTAAACCTTGGTGAGTACCAGCACGTATTTGATTTCTTGTCTTAATTAAATTGATAATTCATAAATGTTTTATAATACTGATTTATATTAATCTATTTTAATAGGTATAATAATACCAAACTATATTTTGAATTGCTTAGTTTTGAATTTTTTGTGTTTTTAGAACTGAGGATGAAAGTATAACATTCGAAACTAGTTTTCAATAAAACAAATTTATAGAAGTGGCAAATAATTTATCAATCCCTAAATGTTATTAAACAGCTGTTTCTTCCAATAGCATTTATCACTATTTTATTTAAAACGTTACGTACCAAATTTAACTTTAATTATTTTTTACTTCCTTGTACGCAGTAAACGAAGTATTGTAACCGCGAACATTATCGGTTTTCAGATTTCAACGGAAATATCCATTATGACTACCAATGAATCCATTTTGGTCAGTTTCGTTGTGACGTCTGAAAATATTGAAAATATTGTGATCTCGCATAACTCAAAAGCCGTAGAAAGTTAAAATTTTGTATTTAAGATTGCTGTAAAATCTAGTTGTGAACACCTCTTTTTGGTCACTTCATGATTACAGGAAGTAGTACTTTACTTGAAGGTCACTATTGATTTTCATCAAAAATTACATTAAAATAGAATGCAAAACTTCTCAAATTAGGTATATAAGACTTTTATATTAATATAAATAATATAATAAGTTTTGGTTAACATAGGCAGACCGGAAGTGGTACTTTACTTGAAAGTCATATTAGACTTTCATTAAAAAATATATTATAAGACATCTCAAATTTGGTAAATTAGACTTTTATATCAATATAATTTATATAATAGATTTTAGTTGAAATTGAAGATCCGAAAAGTGGTACTTTACTTGAAGGCCATAAGAAACTTACATCAAAAATTATCTTAAAATTTAATACAGAGATCTTATATTCGAGTACAATGATATGTATGTATAATGGTTCGGTAATTCAGATTACAACCGCGATTTTGCACTCTAATTAAACATTTTTACGACTTGTCTTAAGAATTAAAATTGAGTATAAAATAATTGTTTTCCTCCCCATTTGTGTGCTGAGCAAGTCTGCAGCAGGAGAATAGTGGGTTCTTCCGTTTAAAATGTCGAACCCGTCGATTTCCAATGCTTTATCTAGTGACATTGGCAGTTCTAATGTTGTTACGGAACATGAAAAAATCTTTTGGAAGCTTGCTACCTACTGAAAGAAAATGACTTATAATAAAAAAATGAAACCTCCAGAAACAAGAGCTTGTGTGTGTCAAATGATGGATCCCGCGACGCCGAGTGTCGTTTTTGAGATACTGCAATCTTCGGCAACTAGTAACCAAATTCAGAATCACTTTTTGAGCCATCGATTTATAGTTTAATAGGCGTGCAAGGATGTCATGCGTTGTCCACATCAGACATTTTTAAAGAACTATTATTTTGAGATAATTCAGTAGTTCGTTACCAAACCATGAACTGCTATTTCATTTAAGATCATTTTTTATATTTCATATCGATTCAAAGTACAAACGAATTTTGGTCCTGAGAAACGATTTGAACCATCGACGAATTAAGATAAAGAAAGGTGTTAAATTGTATTTTACAAAGTATCATTTCTAGATTTGTATTGTATTTTATCAAAAAAGATCTGATACATCTACTTAAAACAAACTGAACTGCAAAATCTCGCTTATATTTTATTCAAGTTATTGAAATAGGATATTATGTATGGCGGCCTCAATCGAGTTACTCTGCCATGATAGCACTTAACTTGCATAAAGATTGAATAAATATTCCGGGATGAACAATCCTCCTCAGATTTCTTCCCAAAACCGGAAGATCCTGCATGATAAATCCCACGCTGAGAGGTAAAAAGAAAGTACCTGTTGAAGAACAAACAACTGGAAGATCAGGATTTTTGCCTTGAAACCTGCTGCTCCATAGTTTGCGAGCCTGACCCGATTTTCAGAGAAATTATGTCTTCTTTGAGCTCTCTCTTAACTAAAGTAGGCTTAAGTTTCATTCGTTAATGGTTTAAGGTGATCTTAAATATTCATTTTTTTTAAATGTAAGAATGGAATTACATAAATAATCAAAAAAAAAGAAACAAAAATTGTCGAAGATTTAAAATCAAAGCTTAAGTTCTCAAATATCATGCTTATGTTAATTTTAGAGATTGGGGTGTTGGGAAACGGCACAAAGACAAAGATATTTCAAGCTGCAATTGCACAAAAATTGCAATTGCATAGGCCTACAAAAAAAGCGGCCCACCTAGATTTTTCTGTTTTAAAACTAAATAATGGGAATAATTAGTGCCCTAAGATTAATAATTGTTATTATTTCATGAAAAAAATAATATACCTTCAATTACACCCAACAATTCTCTAAAGGATTAGTGATAAGGGCCTGTTGGTTGAAGTTAGTTGAACTGAATTTGAAACAACAAATTTCTCACAGGAAGTAACATTAACAGAGCTGGCAAAGGTTATATTCAAACAGCTGATCAGCAAAAACAGAAAATGCATATGGCTTTTTCTCCAATTCCATTTTTTCGAGTATTGGCATAAAATATTTAAGAATTTAAATACATTTAATACAATTTAAATTTAAATACAATTTAAAGGCATTAAATATTAAAGAATTTTAGATGGAACAACTCACTCACCATAACATTTTTTGCCTGTGTCTCACAGTTTTCGGTCACTCCCTAGTCCGGTTTTGAAATACCCGCCAATACGTCCCTCTCAAAGGGAAATTTCGGGCTGAGAGGTGATCAGCCAACAAAGGTAGGAAGTATAAAACATATTTTCTCCTAAAATCAATACCGGTAAGAGTTATGTTTTGCTCATTATATAGTTTCGCAGTACTTCAAAACCTCTCTTCATTTATGCCTATCTTTGTTTTGTTTTTTTGTCAAGCTTCTCTGGCGATAATAAATGAAAAATGGTTGATTTATCCCTCCCTAGCTGGTCACTCCCTATGCTCAATACAAAGTCCTAGTTGGCTAGGGAGTGACCATACATACCAATGGAGGGACAAATGGTTAATTTTCTTTCAATATTCACTATTAAAATCACAAAAATATTATTTTTGCTTTTTAACTTCCAAAGGTTATTATTTAAACAAGAAATATATAAAAAAAAGTCATTATAAATAAAAATGTCCACTGGTTTTTTGTATTCCTGTACTAAACCAAAGATCTGACCGGTGTTTTTACTTCCTTGCACGCAGTAAAGGAAGTATTGTAATCGCGAAAATTTTCGATTTTCAGATTTCAACGGAAATATCCATTTTGACTAGTTTCGTCGTCATGTCTGTACATACGTTCGTACGTATCTCGCATAACTCAAAAACGGTTAGCCGTAGAAAGTTAAAAATTTTTATTCAGCATTATAGTATAATCTAGTTTTGAATGTCCCTTTTTGGTTCCTGCATAATTACCGGAAGTGGTACTTTACATGAAGGTCATTAATAATTTTCATCAAAAAGTATATTAAAATATAATGCAAAACTTCTCAAATTTAGTTTTTACGATTTTCATACTAATATAAATAAAATAATAAATTTTGGTCAAGATTGGCTAATCGGAAGTGGTTTTACTTGAATTTTACTTGAAGGACATATTGACTTTCAGAAAGAATTAAAGACTGAAAAGCATCTCAAATTTGGTAAATTAGACTTTTATATCAATATAATTTATATAATAGGTTTTGGTTGAAATTGAAGATCCGAAAAGGGATACTTTAGTTGAAGGTCATAAGAAACTTACATCAAAAGGTATATCGACATTTATTACAGAGATCTTATGATTAGGTGATAAAGGTTATAAACGCGATTTTTCCTTCACTCTAATTAAACAATTTAATTACTTGTTTTAATAGTTAAAACTGATTGTAAAATACTTTTTTTCCTCTCCACTTGTGAGCTGAACAAGTCTGCAGTAGGAGAATAAGATATAAGTTAAAGGGTTTCTTCCGCTTAAAATGTTTAAACCGTCGATTTCCAATGCTTTATTTAGTGACATAGACAATTCTAATGTTGCCAAGGAACACGAAGAAATCTCTTGGTAACTTTTGACCAACTGAAAGAAAACGACAAGAAACAAGAGCTTGTGTGTGTGTATCTGTCTGTCTGTAGGTTGTGTGTGTGTGTGTATCTGTCTGTCTGTATGTTGTGTGTGTGTGTGTATCTGTCTGTCTGTATGTTGTGTGTGTGTGTGTGTATCTGTCTGTCTGTATGTTGTGTGTGTGTGTGTGTGTGTATCTGTCTGTCTGTATGTTGTGTGTGTGTGTGTATCTGTCTGTATGTTGTGTGTGTGTGTGTATCTGTCTGTCTGTATGTTGTGTGTGTGTGTGTATCTGTCTGTCTGTATGTTGTGTGTGTGTGTGTATCTGTCTGTCTGTATGTTGTGTGTGTGTGTATCTGTCTGTCTGTATGTTGTGTGTGTGTGTGTATCTGTCTGTCTGTATGTTGTGTGTGTGTGTGTGTGTGTGTGTATCTGTCTGTCTGTATGTTGCAATAGATGGACGTCGCGACACTGAGTGTCGTTTTGAGGTATTGCTATGTTCGGAAACAAGTAACCCAATTCAGGGTCACTTTTTGAGCCACCGACTTATAGTTTGTGTTGGTTCTGTTTTTCTGATTTCGCAGATCAGCTATTTCTTAGTTGTACTATGTTACTTTTTTTCCCTTCAGTATTTAAAAGCATTGAAGCATTTTAGATAAATTTAATCAATCAATTAATCAAGATGGCCTTTTCAAATTGTGTGGTTTGTGGGTCAGGCTCCAAATTTGGTGCTATTTGGTTGTCAAACTTTTACAGAAATCAATTTTTTTTTCTGTGTTTTTTTATATTTAGGAAATGTTCCTTGACAAATTTCTGAATCAGGCACACAATTAATATCGTGTTGTTCATGATATTGACTATTTTCAATCGAATACCTGAAAAAGTCTTATTCTAGGGAGTGACATATATGACTAGGAAGTGGCTGCATGAATGCATGAATATGGTTTAAAAAACATCTTTGGTATTTTTTACCCCTCCTCCCTCAAAATTTGAGGTTTTACGTTTCAAGGTACTTAGAATCTAAATATAATATATATAATATAAATAATATAATAATATTATAATTAATATATAATATAATTATAATATAAATATAATATAAATATCGAATAAAAAAAATCATTTAAATCGGGCCAGTATTAGCTGAAGTATAGCGTAATGAACATCGTAGACTAATTCTCCGGCGCTGCAGATCATCGTGGCCTTAGGCGTCCTGACCTATCAATCGGGCTTCCGACTTCCTCGCATCTCTCTGCTTCACCCTTCCTTGGATTATTTCTTCACCTTCTTTAGTTTCTTGGTTTTTACTTTTTCTTTTCCCACTGAAGTACACATCCAAAATAACATGTCCATTACCATCTCAATCTACTTGCATTGACACAGTTTCTTCTTAACACTCCCAGTTCGGTACTCTCACGGCGATCATCTTGGGACAAGCTTCAGATTTCTGCTCCAAAGGTGCCTACTGCTTTATTTATTTTCTGAACTTGGTAGATATATTTTATAAAGTATTCTGCTCATGTTCCTTTCCGAAACACTTCAAATGCTCATTTGAAATGAGTTCAGATAATCTAATTATCTAAACTGTAAACCAAAGCAATACGGAAAGTCCTGTGAATTGACGGACCAGATATTTTCGAAATATTACTATTTGGAAATAATAAACCATTGTGTAAAAATTCGCAGCGTTTTACTTATGCTGCGAAAGAAACTGGTGTATTTATTATGGCAAAACTAGCATTATATATTTTATAACTGAATACCCATTAATTATTAAAACCTCAAGGTGAGAAGGAAATGTTAGGCTCAAGAGGAATATTTACAGAAAAAAAAAATCATCCTCATTCAGATGGTTGATCATTTTTAAAAACCTCAGTGACTGAAATAGCACCGAAATTGGAGAATAAGTCGTGTGCATTGTCTGCTGTTTGAATATAACCTTTGTCACTGCTGTTAATTTTACATCCCTTTTCTTCCAGTATGAGTTGAATTGTCTTCGAGTGATGTACTATCTCTATTTGTTTAGTCTTTTTTTAGACTGTTGCTGTGAGATGTTCTGTTTTTTGTTTGAATTTACATAATTCAATATATGTCTTTAAATAAATGCCACAGTTTAATTGCTCAATATACTTAGACAAGGTCTCCAAACTACAGCTCGCGAACACCACCGATATGTCCCGTCATTTTGCTTACAGTGTAAAATCATACAAAGTAGTGATAAGATGTTTTCATTTAACGATAAAAAAAAAACAAAAAAAAAAAAACAGAACATTTCAACTGTAAAGAATATTATTCATGAAGTTGGGGCTCTTCTTGGCCCTTGGGACTTATTAGACTACCAGTTTAGAGCCTCCTGTACAGATGTCTACATACAAAATGTTTTTTTTTTTTTTATCAAAAAAGTTCTCATAACTATAGTATCGTATAGCAAGTTTGAGATATAGCTAACCAAAAATTTTTATTCCAACACTGAATAATTTAAGTCCAAATAACAGTCAAATGACTCGACAAAGCTCATTAGAAAACAAATAGAGAAATTTCTTAAAACATGTCTTGTTGACAAGGATTTCTGCTATCTCATATTATCTCTTAGTGAAAGGCTGGAGTCAATAGAAGAAGATGCGAAGGCAAACAGTCGAAGGAAAAATCTGTCTGTCTTACTTTTTAAAGATTTTTTTTTTAAATATTACAAAAAAATAAAGGGATATAGAGAAAGTCTGGATTACGAGACAAAACCTGCCGAATACGATAACATTTTCTTTCTTTTTTTTTTTTGTTGCAGTTCATTTCTCTACGCAGTTGTTCCACAAAATGTAAATTTTGATTTCGTGGCCAAATTTCGAGATTTTTGAGGAGGGACCGCTATAAAACTGTCGTAACTGTCATAGCAGTTAATATACAGAAACATCAAGGGATCATGAATTAGAGGTGTGAATTTCGATATGTATGGTTTCGGTTTTTTTTAATATATCGAAATAGTATCGAAAAACAATATCGATCTTTCGAAATATCACGTCACGATATTTTTAATCTTATACAGGCACGCACACATACTAATATTTCTGTGCCGATATGATTAAGTTATTGATTTATAATATCGATATTTCCATGCCGATATAATTAAGATATTTTTTTATATTATCTCTATATCATTAAGATATTGTTTTTATAATATAGATATTTCTGTATCGATATAATTAAGATATTGTTTTTATAATATCGACATTTCTGTTCCGATATAATTAAGATATTGCTTGTATAATATTGACATTTAGGTGCAAATATAAATAAGATATTTTTTTTTTAAATTATCGCTATTTCTGGGACTATATAATTAAGTTATCGGTTTTATGATTAGATATATAATTATTTTTTTTTTTTATAACATCGATATTTTACTGCCAATATTATTAAGATATTGTTTTTATTAAGTTTATTTACAGCAGACTTTAAATATTAAGAAACCGATAATTTCCCATCATTCTTCCTATTCATTTATGTTTTTTATTTTTATTCGATAAAACAATTTGGTATTTGATATCTTGAAAAATCGATATTTCTGTGCTAATATAATGAAGATATTGTTGTTATTAAGTTCATTTCCTACAATCCATTTAGCCTTTTTTATTTTAAATATCGATGTTTTAATTATCAAGATATCGATGTTGTTAACCGATATCAATATGAACATCAATATCGATATTTTTCTTGCGACGTATTTTGGCAATATATTTTAGAAATTGTTTGGCTCAGAAATATCGAGAGTGTAAGCGATATTTCTGTCCCAATAAATTTAAGATATGGTTCTCCTTTAGTATTGATAACATCAGCATTTAAATATTATGAAACTGATTATCTCGGAATCTCCTTATCCATCGTAAACAATTTTTCTTAATTTAACAAAAAGATTATCGATATATTGGTATATCGATATTTCTGTTACGATATCATTTAGATATTGTTTTTATAATATCGATATTTCTCTGCGGACATCATTTAGATATTGTTTTAATAATGTCGATATTTGTTAGCCGTTATTATAAAGATATAGCTTTTATTGAATTGATTAACAAATGGAACTGAATATAAAGAAACAAGTTATCTACTTTTTCTCCAATTCATTTAGACTTCTTTTTTTTTTGAATTTTAACAATATTTTAAATCTCGATATTTTTATACCGACATTATCAGGATATCGATGTTGTTAACCGATATCAATATCGATATTTTGCTTTCGACACCATATCCCAAGAAACAGCCACTATGGATAGTAACACGAACTTACCACATCACAAGTTTTTATGGTTCTTTACTGAACTCGCCGTCCAGGTAGAATTTTTTATTTTAAATTTTGTTGAAAAAATGTCGATTTTTGATGCTCAAATTTTAATATATCGAAGGAAAAAATATCGGACAAAAAAGCTATACATTTTTATAAAAAATATCGATATATCAATATTTTTTCAACATCCCTTCCATGTAAGTTGTAAAAGTCAAAATCTAAGAGCTTGATGCAAATTCTAGCCTATTGGATTTGGATAGAGGTAGGTATTACATTCAATTGACCCGGCTGTATATTATTAAAGTCTTCAAACCCATCTTGCATCGACCAGACTCGAACGTGAGCCTAGTCGCTGTTGATTAGAAAACTATTTAACGGTAAACCCAAACCTCTCCGCTGCACTCGGTCTTTGGACTTCGAGGAATTGCAATTTTATCGATGGAATCAGAGGAGGGAACTTCTCGCGTCCAAGTTTGAACCTGACAATGAGAAAAATTCTCAGAACTCAGAACTTTTATCTTAAATATTAGTGCGATGCATTTTAAAATACTATAGTTCTCTTTTCAGTATAATACGAGGTTTAACATGCAATAATCCTAACCATTTTACTAGGTTGTTACAAAAGTGCTTGTGCATGAACGCTACCCTTAATTCCAACTCTCATAATTAATCCTATTAGAATGTTTTTATTCCTGCTATTTATGTCAATGTTTACTTTGACTAATCCTTTAATTCCTTGAGACTTGAATTGGCATTATGGGGTCATTTAAATTTTTAAAACGAACGTGCAATGTCAAAAGAAAAAATCCTGATTCGCGGGCTTTTGTGACATTTTTGTCAACAACCAAAAATATCTAATGTGGACAACACATGACTTCCTTGTACGCCCATTAAATTATAAATCCGTGGCTCAAAAAGTGATACTGAATTTGGTTACTAGTTTCCGACTAAACAGAAGCTAAAGGAAGTAAAGAAATAATCCAAGGAAGAATAAAACAGAAAGATACGAGGAAGTCAGAAGCCCAATAAATAAGTCAGGAAGCAGGATGACTAGCCGCCAGAAGAATCAGTCTAAGAAGTTCCTTACGCAATATCTCAGCTAATAATGGTCCGATTTAAATGATTTTGATTTCGTTTTGTAGGGAATTTCATTAGCTTTCGTTTAAATACAATTCACCAAAGTAAAGTACCACTTCCGGTGATTAAGCAGTGACCAAAAAGGGAGGTTCACAACTAGATTTTACAACAATCCTAAATACAAAATTTCAACTTTCTACGGCTAACCGTTTTTGAGTTATGCGAAATACGAACGTACGTACGAACGCACGTACAGACGCCACGACGAAACTAGTCAAAATGGATTCAGGGATGGTCAAAATGGATATTTCCGTTGAAGGCAGCCGCAGAAGAAATGTGTGCCATATAAGGAGATTCAATTGTCCATTGATATACTACCGCACAAGACTCACATGCAACTAGTCGTGATTTTTCGGCCGTAGTAGGGACTCGAACCTTAACTGTGAACAGTTAAAGAAAAAGAGTTTATGTAGTTTTGAGTGCAAACAAAGTTCTTCGCTTTGGTCGGAAGGAACCAAGCCATTTTGCAATCCGACAATGCTCCTGCACATCGTGCTCGTTTGATCAAGGAAAAATTATCGGAACTGCAAGGAGTAAACGTTTTGCCTCATCCTGCGTATAGCCCAGATATTACATCAAATTATGGTTTGTTTGATCGGCTCTTTGATAAGTACGAAGACGTAAAAATTGGATGTGAAGAGTTCTTAGCCCAAAAACCAAAGGATTGGTACCGGCATCAAATGCAATTACTGGCAGAAAGGTGGGTGAAAGTAGTTGAAAATAATGGACTTTACTTTGATGAGTAGTATTCAATAATGTTCAAAATATGTGATCTGAAATAAAGCTGTACTAATGCACAACGATTTTTGTAACAATATAATGGCCGTATTCTGATGATTTTTTTGTCCTGTTGTAAATTCAATTGCTAGTCTAAGGTTTGCTAGACAATTTTGGTTAATGTTATGGTTAAAATTTATACATTTTGAGTTAGGCACAAATAAAATTTTCTTTTTGTCATAACATTTGATAGTGATTTTTCTCGGTAATGTACTGTAAGAATGCAAAAGCAGAAATTAACTTAATAATTTCTAATTTTATATTATTTAATGGAAAGTCTTTCCATAGAAACTAAACTGAAACTTTTAAACTATATTTTCAACTTTACAAACTTAAAATATATAGGCAGTGTATAGAAGTGTTATACTAAAGTTGTTTAAAAATCTGTTTCATTGTACTTATGTGTGAGAAGATGTGAAGAAGGGATTGCTCTTGAGTTTATTTCAAATATTGTTTATGTGAATTCTTTAAAATTGTATTAAAAAGATAATTATTATAGGACCGTAAGGGAAAGTTGTGTGATGCGCGCTTATGAAAAATATAAGTCTCTCGGAGAAATTCATTATGCCCATATTAGCAAAAGATACTATTCATAAATTTTGATTGTTTTTTCTTCTAGTGTGGCAGAACTTTATTTTTTTTTTCATAAACGTACCACCCACAAAGTAGTTTCTTAATTGGTGAGTTATCATCCATCCTGGCGACATACCCAGCCCATCGCAGTCTTGAGAATTTTATACATTATACCGCAACCGGCTCCCGGTAAATCTGGTAACTCTGCGTTGCCCCTCAGCCTATACTGGTCGCCATTCTTCACAGGACCAAAAATTTGTTGTAGGGTCTTCCTCTCAAATATCTGTAAACTGTTGGCATCCGCACACGATAAGAGCCATGTCTCTGAGGCATAAGTTAGTACAGATCTAATTAATGGTCTAAACAGATTGGTTTTTGTATTTACCGACAGAATCTGGCTTCTTAGTGTTTTTGCCATGGCCAAAGTAACATCTGTTTACCGTGGAGATTGGTATCTGTACTTCTGGGCAGGGCATGTTGTCTGCACATACTAAGGACCTTAGCTATATAAAACTACTTAAACTTTCAATGAGTAACCTCTAAACGTTACAGTGGGTGTGGCGCTGATAATCATATATTTGGTCTTTGCCTGATTAATTAGCAGACCAATTTTCTGTCCTGTTGCCTCTATTGCTATGAAATACCTATGCATACCCTATGAAATACCCTATGGTAATGTGGGTTAGGTGCGTTTTCGGGGTTAGTGCGTAATTGTCTCGTTATGCAAATCCTCAGCTGCAACGGAGCATCTAGTCTAAACACTGATGTATCAGAAATCAGCCACGAAAGTTCGTTAAGGTGGAGTATAAGGAGTTATAAAAACATTAGTTCAAACCTTTTGATAAAGTTATGTATTTAGATTTTTGCTGCACAACTGTATCGGCGTTTATCTACCAACAGGTCTTTTTTTTTTAATTTGTTTGCTACAACCTGAACCTATAGAAGCTCTTCTTTAAAATACAATATGATTTATATTTCTCCTTAACAATTTCCTATTTTCAAGCGCTTGTCCACAGTCAACTGGGGACCTCTGTTGTGTGACAAGTGTGCGTGATGTACACTTACCCCTACTATCAAGTTTGTTCAAAGCAGCTAGGGACTTGCGAATAAAAACAAACATTATTTTTTTAAATTCATTTATTTAATTATATTCCACATCCCACTTTCATAACTCAATAAAAATTGCAATATTTGAATGTCAGACAAGCTTTAAGTTTTTTCGTTGATTACCGGACCTGCTTCTAAAAATGAGTCGGATACCTTATTATAATAATATTAAATTGAATTATCAATCTCTTAGAAATAGAGGTGATTGAAACATCATGCTTCAAGAGTACTGACATCTCGCCATTATGATTTTTAAATATTTCAACTTCGTATCCTTAATAAAAAAACAAAACAATATATTGATTAAAATTACATAAATGTTAAAGAAATCATGAAAATTATATTTTGTGTTCCAAGAACCAGTTAAATCTACTCAAAGTCTATCTCGCTGTCATTTTTTTTTTTCAAATTTTAGAATGAAGAGTTGATATGACGGAGCAATTTGCTTCACTATCACACAAATTTCTGTTTTATCGATTTTCTATTCGAGCTGATATTTATACTGCGACTACAGAGTATTTCAATAAAAAAACAACGGACAGGTACATTGTCATAGAAATAAGTTGCTGACTAAACCTTTCCAAGACGCTCTCTCGCGAAGGACATCCTTCGACGACCGCGTAAACAAACAGAGAAGTGGAACAAGAGGGATGACAAGTGTAGGGGACAGGCTCCGCGGAGAAAGCGGTTCGTCTCTGTAGGTCCAAGGATATAAAAAAAAGGAAGAAGGGCGTTAAGAGAATGAAGAAATATGCAACGATCGTCTCCTTAAAGCTCTGGACCTCTTCGAGTCCTGCATTTTCTTAGGAAGGAATGACATTTGAAGAAGTAGCGTACTCCTTGATCTCCTAACATTTAGCCGCTATCTGCTGATTGCATAATACTAACATATTCAAAAGGCGTAAGGAAATGAAAAATTAATCTTAAAAATGTCTGCGATTGACATGGTTGCTTAAAAAGATTTCAATTGTCTCAAAGCTCTCAGAAGTTGGCATATAGTTTTAATAAACCAGAAATTGCAATATTTTTCGTAAATAATGAAATACAATACAACTTTTTTAAATAAAAAATGTAAATGTTTAGCCGAAGTTTGGCAATAATTAACTACATCACTTGTTTACAACCAGCAAATGTATTTTCTTCAGTAGCAACTACCATTAATTTTAGCAAATTCGTCCCACAGTGGAAACTGTCCAACACTAGCGGGGCAAAATTCAAAAAAATTAAAGGAAGATATCTGTTATAAAATTTAATTCTTAAGTGAGACTAGGGTTCAGGGATATTAGAGATAACCTTATAAGCCGAGTACAAAGCCAGCAAACCAAGATAAACAAAGAAGAGTCGATGCCTAATTCCTTTAGGTCTTCTTAGCATTAGTCCTCTTAGTATATCTTTTTGATTTCCAGTGTCAACAATAATAAATTCCACACCTTTAGATTTAGATTTTTTCTAAAATGTGGATTCAAACCCTCGAAGTAAGTTGTTTTAAAATTTTACCACTGAATTCTTAAAAAGTTGCGGTAGATTTGTATTTTTTTTTTCAAATTGAATAGAAATTTAAATGAAGATCACTGAAATACAAATTTAAAAATGTTCTAATGTTCTCGGAACTTCTGAGAACTTCATGGTATATATTTTCTTTTTATAACAGCCATGTATTTTACATATTTACCTAATTCAACAGCATTATTTTGCCCCATTTACAATTATATAATTTCGTTCAGTTTAGCTGCGAAGCATATAATTAAAAGAAGTGAACTCTGTATTTTTTTTAAGGGACAAAAAAATAATTAATAGACCAGATCAAAAGTGCAGTTAGATCTTGTTCGAATATATAAAAAATAAACTTAACCTTCAGGATCCTTCTAAATGTGAAGGAGAAGAATTGCTTCAATCCTTACTTTTCTTTTTTACAGTTTTAAAACGAAACTGGATCAGTGCAATCGTAGCTTTACCAAATTACAGCGGAAGCATAAAAAAAAAGGTTTGATCAAGAAATTGAAATTTCAAACCTTGCTTTACCTGTTCTCAATTTGCCTTCAACTTCTTTTCACAGGCCTTCAAAAAGCTTTCATGGATGCGGTCCCAAATCAAAACAAAAGAAAATTAAACCAGCTAAGTAAAATTAAAGCAGTCTGGGAAGAGGGAAGCTGCATTGATAATGAAGACCATAAGACATCACCGGAGGATGATTAAGAGCCGGCAGGAATTTTCTAGAAAAATATTTTCTAAAAAAATCTTTCTGCCTGCTTTTCTCTTTTCCTCCCTTTTCCTCTTTCCATTCAAGTGCGCCTGCAGTATTTTCTTCTGCACCCTTTCATCCTTCATCCTGACCACTTGTCCTGCCCATCTCAGCCTACTTGCGTTCATACAGTTAATGTTATTATTATCTAAGATAGTCTCGATTTCACTGTTGCTCTTAATTTTCTACTCACCAATAACTCTTGTAGCACCGTAAATCCTTCTTATTATCTTTCTTTCAAATACTTTTAGTTTACGGCATCCTCTTGTGACAAACACCAGATTTCCGCTCCATAGGTGACTACTGTTCTAATAATAGTTTTATATAGCTTTAATTTTATAGCTTTTTGCAACAACTCAGACTTGAGAAGTTTTAGGTTTGCGTATTAGGCTCTATTGTCGGCCATTATCCTGTTAATTTCTAGGCTGATTAAATTTTCATTATTTAGGGCAGAACCAAGATACACAAATATATGTACATTTTCAAACTTAAAATTCCTTATTTTAATGTCGCTACAGGAAATTCTTCTTGCTGTGGAGGATAATTTAAGATATTTTGTTTTGCTTTCGTTGACTACAAGCTCTACTTTTTTGCCATTTTCGTGTAATACATTAAAGGCCTCTCTAAGTGCCTTTTCACTTCTGGCAACAATCACAAGGTCATCAGCATAGGCAGAAATTTGCCATATCTTATCAACAATAGTGCCTATTTTAGCTGCACCTTTTAAATGATCCACCAACTTTATTTTATTTCCAGATCATTACCTCTAAAATAATTTAGCTCTTCTAAAGAAGTATTGGAACTTATTCACATATCGGAGATAGAAGATAATAACAGCATTTTAAGTAGCAGCAGCGATAACGAAAGCGACCTGGGCATATTAAGTAATATATATCTGTAATTTTTGTGTACATGTTTAGTTTTTATGAAAAAGTAATTTTTTTTTTGCATTTGTACTATTTACTACTATTTGTCAACTGTCAGTTATTTGATTGGAGTTGCAATTACAATTACAAGTACAGTAATTGGTAAAAGTAGTTGTCACGGTGAATGAAGTTTCGCTGCCCAAACTCTGTCCAGAATTTCCCCTCCGAGGATACAGATCATTCTCGTTAAGATGGAAGTACAAGATACGACCTTGTTCCGGCGTACAATGGCTGATGACGGGCAATGA